>OX376372.1:192414234-193014234 GCA_947369275.1 Nemotelus nigrinus
GGTGATTTTACGGACGCAATAAAAAAAAGCCCATAAATTTTTTTGGTATATATTTTTCTACCAGTCTTTTATTAGCATTTTGAAAGTACAAAAATGTATTCCAAAAATAAAAATAAAATAAAACTGATGTAGGTATAGGCCGGCGAAGTGAAGGCTCAAAAAAAAAAGTTGTCTCATGGTTGACATAATTCCAACCTTTCTGATGGTCTGAAACATACATTTTTGGTGAATTCTGTAAAAAGAAGAATGTGAAATTCGTCTGACGTAGGCGATTTGAAAAAACTTTTTTTTTCACAAAATGGCGTCAACATAAAAAAACATTCGTTTTTTTGCCTCATTTTTTCAACTTTGGGATTTTTTAATAAATAGTAGAAAAAACATTTTGAAAAAAAACCTATGTCAGACGAAAACGTATAGTGTTGAGAGGATTTTTGAAAAATTTCACGTAAATCGGTCCATTACAACTAGAGATATCATGTTCACCGTATCGAGAAAAGTAATTCCGAGAAAAACGCGTTTAAAACTTGGAGTCTCGTTTCGGGCAGTTAGTTGGCGTGTCACAAAAATAGCTGTAACTCCAAAAACAGTTCGAATTTCCGAAAATCCTTTTGAAAACTTATTCTTAAAGGTCTAAACTTTGAAAATATGCAAACAAAAAAAAATTGATTTGATCAAATTTCTAGACCAGAATTTCTAGACCCTTCAGTGAATTTTGATGTACCCCCATATTTCTATGCACAGAAATTTTTCGTAAAAAGCAAGTATTGAAAATGAAAACTGATGATTTTTTATTCTTGTTTATGATAAAGAGTTCAAAATTTAGAACCTTATGTGGGCGTTGAGTGCCGAAAAGACTTAATTTCGGATTTCGATTTGTCATAACTTCTGACTGAAACATTGGATCATCACGAAATTTGCAGAAAATTGGTATTGTAATTAGCGTAGCTTGAGTAGCTTAGCGGCTAGAGCACTGGCTTTTGGTCTGTGGGATCCCTGCTTCAAATCCAGGTTCGGACGATGGGCAGTGTACCGAAATATACATGACTATACATGAGTATAATCATGTATATTTCTATACATGAGTGTTCGGGTAACCCAGTAGCTACGGCAGGCATGTGAAATTTCTTCAAATTTTCGACCCTCTAGAAAAACTTTCGAAAATGCAAATGATTGATAAATTTTATCTTTTGTCCACCCAATCAAATTGAAACTTTTGAAATTGGACAAGAACGGTAGTCCAGCAACCAGAATAGCTCTATTTTCAGCACTCGAAATTTCTGTTCACGAGAACTCGAGATCGGGTCATAAATATAAAGTTCACGGGTGGTAATATTTGTCTCTCGAGTCTTTTTGATCTGTAACTTCCTGTGCATCCATCAAATCGAAATGAAATATATATAACAAAAGAACCTTATTGTAGGCCTAACTCGGCAAGAATTTGGCTGACAAATCATGATTGGGTTGCCAGCTATAGAAGTTTCTGTTTTTTACTAATGTTCGAAGAACATTAGTATTAAAATCGATTCGGCCAAAAATTCATATTTCCATATATATATATATATATATATATATATATATATATATATATATATATATATATATATATATATATATATATATATATCATCAAAAAATTTCAGTGAGATAATCTCGAGAACGCGCCATTCGATTGAGCTGAAACTTTCAGGATACATTGGTGTATATGCAGAATAGTTTATTTATTTATTTATTAATCCCTTGCGCTACAGATACAATTCCACTTACAGCGTCAAGAAAGCAAAAAAAAGAATGAAGCATAAAAAAGTAAAAGAAATAACAAAAATAATTCACTAATTTGAAAACTAAAATTAGGACTAAGGTAAATAGCAATTCAATGTAACATTTTCAATACATGCTTGAATTGTGAGAACGATTGCGGAAGAGGACCAAGCTTAAGGGCATTATGCGTTCTAGGTAGACGCAGCAAAGGAGAATGGAAATATACTTCCGTACGTGCGAACGGAACAGAGAAAACCTCCGATGATCGACTAGGACGACTGGATTCACGTCTGGTTATCTGGGAACTAAGATCCGACAAAAAAATGCCTTTGCAAAGTTTGAAGAGAAAACACTCATCGAGGAACAATCTCCGAGATTGCAACGAGGACATACGAAGGAGGGAAAGCCGAGAGGAGTAGGGACAATAGGGGATATTGAATTTGAAAAGAAGCGAGCGAGTGAACCTGCGCTGAACAGATTCTATGGCGTCAGATAAATATTGAAAGCGCGGAGACCAGATTTGGCACGCATATTCTAGAATACTGCGTACTAAGGAGACAAATAAATGAATACAGGAGGAAATATTGGTGAACATATACGAAGAACGCAAGACAAATCCAGCAATCCTAGAGGCTCTGGACGTTATATTCATGACATGAAGATCAAATCTAAATTTAGAGTCAAATACCACACCCAGGTCTCTAAAATGCTGGACAACTGACAGGGAAATACCAGACACAGAATAAGAAAAGACGTGTGGAGTATTTTTATATGCGAATGACATCTGATGGCATTTCAAAATGTTCAGTGGCAAGAAGTTGTCTTGACACCACAGATTAAGAGCAAACAAGTCAGCTTGCAATTGATAAAAATCGTTCGCAGACTTGATTGCCCTGTATAGTTTTAGGTCATCTGCATATAAGAGACATGGAGAATTGATAACAGAAGGAAGGTCATTGACAAACAAGATAAAAAGTAAGGGACCTAGGATAGAACCTTGAGGAACTCCGGATGTGGGAAATATAGGAAAGGAAATGGAACCATTAAAAGTAACTCTGCAGGGACGACTATGAAGATAAGAGGAAAACCAGGAGAGGAGGGGACCAAAAACACCGAAACCATTAAGTTTGAGGAGAAGCAGGTTGTGGTTCACAGAATCAAAAGCCTTCGAAAAGTCAGTGTAAATTACATCAACTTGACGTTGACAATCGAAAGCAAAGGCTACAAAATTAGTGAACTCCATAAGGTTGGTTGAAGTAGAGCGACCCTTGATGAAACCGTGCTGCTCAGGAACAAGTAAGGGCTGTAGAGAAGGATAGATTTTATTGTAGACAAGACGTTCAAGGATTTTACTGAAACAGCAGAGGAGGGATATAGGACGATAATTGGAAACAACGGAAGGATCACCAGATTTGAAAATTGGGAAAATATTGGCGGATTTCCATAAAGAAGGGAATACACAAGAAGTAAGGCTAATGTTGAAAAGGATAGCTAAAGGAACACAGAGTGAGGATGAGAGGGATTTGACAAGGATATTAGGAATACCATCTGGACCGGAACTGGCATTGGAATTTAAGGTATGCAAAAGGATTTCAACTTCCAAAGGATTAGTACTAAACATAGATAAATCAGGATAGGTACGGGAGACACTGGGAGCTACCGAGGTATTCAGTGGGTTTTTCTTAAAGGAGGAGGAAAAAAAGGCAGCAAACAAATCACAAATAGCCTGAGGAGTGGAAGCAGCAACATCACCAAGAGACATAGAATCAGGAACTGAAGAACTGGATTTTAGGGAACGGATGTAGGACCAAAAGGATTTAGATTGATTAGAACAAATTGAAGCCTCGATGTTTGAAAAGTAATCACGCATGGCCTGCTTGAGCACTTTTTTAGCATCAGAACGCAAACTACGGAGTTCCTGAAGGTCAGTGGGAGAACCCGTCTTCTTCAGCTTTGCGCGAGCTTTTTCCTTAGCTTTAAGAGCATCAGAGACTTTCAATGTGAACCAAGGAGCATCATTAGGTTTGAGAGGACGTTTAATGGGAGTAAAATGAAAGATAAGGTTAGAAAAGAAAGAGTAGAACTTGGACAATGCACAATCAACATCCAATCCTCTGAAAAATGAAAACCAATTGATAAGATTAATTTCAGAGGACATTTTTTGAAAGTCAGCTTTAAAAAAATTGTAACGATGAAAAGAAGGATATTTGTTCCTTACCTGGAAGTTGAGGTCAACATCAAGCAGGAGAGGCGGGTGATGAGGATCAGGTTGCACATATGCAAACGGAGCAGGAGATAGAGAAAGGGAATCTGAAGGAATGCTAGTAAGGACTAAATCGAGGATTCTGTTATTAGTATTACGAAGGTGGTTAATTTGGGAGCAAGCACAAAGTGAAAGAAAGGAAGAAGTCGCAAGAGAAAGGTGGTTATAGGATATTAAACGGAGGTTATTGGTATCCCACTCCACAGTGGGCATGTTGAAGTCGCCTAAAATTAGGAGGGGAGTTAAAGGAAAACGAGAGAGGATGAAACTAGAAAGCTCAGCGTAAAAACGTTCATAAGCAGTGACAGACAAATTACAAGGGATATAGACACAGCAGACCAGCAGATCGGAAGATGGGGAAAGGATAGCACGTACAACAATACACTCAACAGGAGGAGAAGGAACAAATTCTGCACAGAGTGTTCCACGAAGAGCGTTATGGATAGCAATTAAAACGCCTCCACCATCGGCTTTGCAAGAAGCAGTCCGATCACGATCTCTCCGGAAAACGGTATGACAAGGAAGGAATTCTCTGTTTAGAATATTTTCATTAAGCCATGTTTCTGTGAAACAGATGATGTGATGAGAATCTAGAGTAGAAGCGACCAGAACTTCCCTAAGTTTGGTCCTCAGACCCCGGACATTCTGGTAATAAATGCAAAGTGAAGTTGATCTACTAGTTAGACATGTAAAGTTCGTTTCGCGTTGTTCTGAAAATTTTTCCGTTGGCGTTGTTGAAACTCTTTAACGAGGATTCCAGCTGGCCAAAACTCCGGCGCAAGTACGATGTCCAAGCCAGCAGAGACGACGATCTTGAAGGAGGCAATAGCTCTGTCTGGTAAGTTGTCAGGCGTGAGTTTAACACAGGATAAAATGCTAGGTGAAAAGCCAAGTCTAGACGTGATGAAGTTCGTAATGTCCTCTGCAGAAACTCCATAAGTTACCCGACTTACGAAAATTTGAAGAGGAGGCAGGGCTACCGGTATTGGCGGAGCATCGCACAGTGTAATAACCTGGTTATCAGGAACAGTGACAGAGCCAGACTTATCATCCGAACGCACCAGAATGTTGGGCGCATGTAGATTAACAACACGATGCAGCGCTTGTCGCTTACGCTGAGCTTGAGGCTTGGAAAGAGGTTTAGGCTGAGCTCGTATACTCGGTGAATTTACTTGTTGAAGATTCGTATGAGGCAACAGCTCCGCAGAAGTATGTACAGGCTGAGCTTGGTTGATAGGCTGCTGCAGCTGGGCCTGTGTTGAGCTAAATTGCTTCTGACTTCGAGTACAGATTCCAGCTGGTAGAGAAGGCGCAGGACAAACAGGTGAGGCGGGAGGTAAAATCACATCACAGACGGCCAATGAATCCTGCGACGTCGAAGGACGCTCAGTCAAAGCAAATTTTAGTAGCTTTTCGGTCTCCTTGCGGGAATCCTCTAGCTGCTTATTTAAAGCATTGAAAGATACCTCAAGCGCAGTAAAATTCCGTAAATTGGCACGAAGTCTATCAACGTACGTAAGAATGGAATGCTTCCGACATTTTTCGCAGTAATAGTGGATACCCGAATCCGCGCGATTGATACAGTCTCCCATGGGTGCAGTGAGACCTGCACACTTCGCGTGAAATGATAAGCCGCAAAATCCGAAACAAGTAATGAGTGGTGTTTTATCGGCTTTGTCACAACAGGAGTTGGCGGAGCAGAGAGACATGATCAGTGATAGTATAACAGGAAAAAAAAAGAAAAAAAAATGATATTAAAATTAAGTGTGAAAAAGAATTCAAATAAAATTCAAATAAAAAAATAAAAAAAATAAAATAGAATCCAGCAATATAATGTATATGTGGTAGCACTTTGTAAAAGGATGCACAATAGTGGCAGCACTCCGACAAAAGTTAGGTGAGTGTCTAGACTCCACACCAGAGTTTGAGAGTACAACACTTTCGAGCCGGTATGAAAATACGATGAAGTATGGACCAAGTGATCACTAAAGCTTTGAAGCTCTAAAGTAGTAGAAGCATAGGTAAGTGGGTAAGTGTCTTAACTACGGTTTGTGTAAGCACAATTTCACACCACTTCAAATTAATGGTCACGTCACGCAGTAGAAAGCACCAAAGATCACGAGGCGAGGTAAGTGGGTAAGTGTCTTAACTATGGTTTGTGTAAGCACAATTTCACACCACTTCAAATTAATGCACCAAAGCTCACGAGCCGAGGATTGGGGCGCGGATATAGTTAGGAAACTATCTTGGCTAAATGACACACGAGCCAAGCGGTCATATGGGCACAGATTCACACCGCCAAATTTCAAAAGCACATCAAATTGGTAAAGTGTAAACACCAACAGGAACCGTTCACAAATGCAAATTATAAAAATTTGTCTTAGGAATTAAGAAAGCTTCCTCACACTTGCACTATCAAGGGCAACTACTCGTAAATAGGTAAGGGGCCGGTCAAAACTTTTACAAAGCCGAGGGAGTACCCAAAATACGTGAAAAACCGAGAAGCTGTGGGAAGACTTTTTGACACGACCGGACGGAATATTGACAGTTTAGTGTCCAGGTCTCACTAAATGTCAGTTATTGTTAACCTTTTGGCGCCGGCGGCCATTTAAGTGATATTTTTAATATACCTATTATTTCGTACACAAATAATTTTTGCAAAAATAAAGTTGACGAAATAAATTTCGAACGTGTTTTACATGTGAATCGGATAATGCTTTGGAATTTTTTAACCCTATGTGTGCGCTGGGTGCCTAAAAAGAGAACGGGAAAATTTGAAAATTTTTAAATTGCGATAACTTTTGACAGAGCTATTTAATCATTACGAAATTTTTAGAACATATTGGTATTATTTAGTTGTAGATTTGTGTAGCTTTTAATGAGCGTGCTGGCAACCCTGTAGCTAGGGCAGGCACTGAAAGTGAAAACCTCCAAATCATCGTTTCTCTTGAAAAAATGCCGTTTCTTCAAAAAAAAGCCATTCATATGTAAATATTGTGCTTTGTTTACATAACCAAAAAAAAAAAAAATATATGGTATAACGGGCACGCCTGGTAACCCTTGCCCAATTTACCTATATTTTTAGCACCAAAAACTTCTGTTCACGGAAACTCACGATCCGATGAGCAGAATTATTTGAAATTCACAGAATGTATTGGTCTTAAATAGGACCAGGTCTGATAGAAGTGATTTTGAAATGTGGGCGCTTCTGTGCCAGTGGTGCCATCTTGAAAAATCACTAAAAAAGATAACTGCTTTTAGCCCTATAAATTCTGATTGAATCGTTCGATTTTAACAAAATTCACACAGTAGCTGGACCTTACTTTAAGCCACGTTTGGTAGAAATTTGGTCGAAAAATTCGGTTGGAGCTGCCAGCTATGATAATTTTGGTGTCTTAAATTTGAAAAAATGAAAATTTGGAAGTGGAAACATTCAAACCATCGAATATCCTAAAAAATGTCCGTTTTTTACAACGAAACCAATCTGTATACAAATCTTATGTTTTATCTACACGTTCAAAGTAAAATTTTGGAAATTTCATGTCGGACAAGAACGGTAACCCTCTGCCAGTTAACCTTTATTTTTAGCATCAAAAACTTCTGTTCACGGGAACTCACGAACCAATAATCAGATACAGCTGAAATTTACAGAATGCATTGGACTTAAGTAGTACCGGATTTGATAGAAGCGATTTTAAATTGTGGGCAAGTCTGTTCCAGTGGTGCCATCTTGAAAAATTACAAAGAAAAAAAACAGCTTTTTGCCCTATGAAATGTGAATTAGTTACCAGATTTTCATGAAATTGACACAGTAGCTGAACCTTACTCTAATCTCTGTTTGGTGGAAATTTGGTTGAAAAATTTGATTGGTGCTACCAGCTATGGTAATTTTGGTGTCTTTGGTTTTGAAAATTCGCTCAGGAAAATAAAACGTTTTGCACTATAACTTCCAGTGCAGTCATGAAATCAAAACGAATTTCATACAATTAATGGAACTTATTATAAACATTATTCAGGTCAAATTTGGTTGAAAAGCCACGATAGGGTTGCCAGCTATTGGTGGTTTTGTGTTTAATTGCAATATCTTTATTAAGCGGTTTTATCGTAGAATTTTCAAATGGTAATGATATTGTAGTGACAATAAACAGCAAATATTAAGTTTTCGATTATTTGAAAAAACTTGCTGCAGGTAACCCTAAATTTCTTTATACTCCTATAACTTCGAATGTAATATAACAACGTGAAGCAGATGTGATATATTCTTGGCTTTGATACTGGCAGAAGGTTGCCAGCACGAGTCGATTGTGCTACTTTTGTATCAATAAACGCTTACAGTTAGTATTCATACCGGAAACATTTACAATATATATAATAAATAACCAATGTTTCAATTCCCAAAGATCTGCAAATTTTTCGGATCGCAGCCCCAAACACCAACTTCAGTTACAGTGCTGCAGGCACTGAGCATTTTCTTCATTGATGTTATATGAGATGCTGCTTTCAAAATTATGTGAAATAAGCAACTGATAACGAATATAATTAACCCGTGTTTTGCTCTCATAAACGTTGAAATTCATGCCAGTGGTAATATCTGAAACCTTCCACCATATGAGTTATAATGGATTCTTGAGCCCAAAGTAAAACGTGGCATTTGAAACAGTTTGGCCGTAATAAGCAGCACATGTGGTGGAATATGCATTCAAAACCTGCACGATTCTTCTACTGTTCTTCGAACATTAGTGTTTCTAGCGGTTCAGGTGCGCTAGAGTTTTTTTTTTGTCATTTCTTTACTAAGCGATGTTATCAGTAAATTTTCAAATGGTAATGATCTTGTAGTGACAAAAAATGACAAATACAAAGATTTCGAAAATAGCAGTCATGATAGCAGTCATTGGATCGAAACGAAATTCACACTGTAAGTTGACCTCAACGTAGAGCAGATAGAATATACTTTTGGCTTGGGGCATTATTGATATTTCCCTACCAAAGGATGCTACCATTAAATTTTCATAAAGGCTAAAATAAGCTTAGTTAGTTAGATAAGCATTCGATAGTGACGTCGACGTCAGGTTGATACTATATACACTGACTTCAGCAAAGCTTTTGACCGTGTCGACCATGATGTTTTGAAATTTAAGCTGCAAAAATTTGGCATCTCAGGAAATTTGCTAAATTGGTTGAATTGTTACTTAAGAAATCGAACACAGCATGTAAAATTCGAAGGTTTTATCTCCAAAAAAATTACCGTTTCCTCTGGGGTACCGCAAGGAAGTCACCTAGGGCCACTTCTGTTTAATATTTTTATTTCGGATCTATCGGAGGTGCTATCAGACATTCCACATCTTTTTTATGCGGACGATCTCAAGATGTGCCACACTATTCAATCGGAATCTGACTCAAAATTTCTTCAGTTAAAACTCTTATCGCTTGAGCAATGGTGCGTACGAAACAAACTTCTTCTTAATATTGACAAATGCCATTCCATAAGCTTTTCCCCTAAAACCTGTACAGTAAATTTCGATTACCGCCTGAATAATCAGCTGCTGAAGAATGTAGATAGTGTTATAGATCTCGGTGTCGTTCTGGATAAGAAGCTTCGCTTTAACCTTCAATACGACAAAATACTTGCAAGAGCCAGCAAGCAGCTGGGATTTATTAAGAGGCGCGCAAAAGAATTTAAGAACATATGGGTCACAAAAACTCTGTACATATCTTTAGTTCGTCCTTTACTCGAATATGGGTGCATCGTCTGTAGTGTCCGACCGAAGTCGGTTTTTCGGCCGAAGCCGAAGCCAGAGCCGAAGTTCGGTTGTTAGGGTGACCTTCGGCCGAAGCCGAAGCCGAAGCCGAAGATAAAGTGAATTCAAAACAAACTCAAAATGCTAGTTTTTAATTGAGGATTGATCAAAGTAGCAGCTGACAAGGGAATAGTATTTCTGATGTGATTTGCTTACATCTTGTTTGTTCTGCAGAATAATATATTCAGAGTCGTTATCTTTCAGGGCGAGTTTTGTGTAGGTCATAGAAAGAAAATTTATAATTAGGGACACCGACGAAAAATCTGCAGAAACATCAATCGTCTCTTGGTAAAAACATTTTAAGACATTTGCTAAATTCCCCATTAGTTTCCATTCAGTTGCAGTCGGAACTTCTATTCTGCCATGAACAAATTGAGAGATTTTTTGTTCTAGAAGTCTTTCTATCATTGAATAGGTACTGTTCCAACGTGTTTCAATGTCTTGGATTAAAACATCCTTTGGCAATCCACATGTATCTTGAAATTTATTTCAATATCGAGTGGCTCCATCACTATTCTTGAAATGTCCTTCAATTTTGCGACATTTTTTTTGCGTTGCCTACACTAACTGCGCACTATTTGATTTGCAAAACTACTTGCACCCTACTTTAAGTCATGAATATTGTTCTGGTTAAATCGTTGCTCGCATATACATATTTATATGTACATCCACAAACTCAAAATGTTCATGCTTGATGTAATTTGTGGAAATTATCATAAGAGCAGGAGCTGCTAGTTTGTTGGTCACTGTGATGCCCTGCAGCGGGCTCCATAGCGCTACGCAATTCTGTTTTCCACGTGCATTTTCGAATAATTCACAATGTCCAATTAGACGCTACATTTGATTTCTTCGGCCTAATCTTCGGCCTGTATTCGCCGAAGCCAAATCCGAAGCCGAAGGCACTTTTTGTGGCCGAAGGTGGCCGAAGCCGAAGCCGTAGCCGAATCTTCGGTCGGACACTAATCGTCTGGAATCCTACTTTCAATATTCATAGCGATAGACTGGAATCTATCCAAAAGCAGTTTGTTCTTTTTGCCCTGAGAGATCAATACCATCCACATGATTTTGAAAGCCTTCCATCTTATAGTTACAGGTTAAGTCTTTTAAATTTGAAAACACTTTCTTCAAGGAGAACGTTATTGTGTTCATGTTTTATTTTTGATGTGATTAGGGGTTTGATTAACGTTGAATGCATTTGCAATAAAATAACTGTCAATAATTCTGTAAGACGGACTAGGCATACACGTCTCCTCAATGAACACCAGCACCACACAGTTTATGGTGACAGAGAGCCAATAAATATATGTTGTAAAATATTAAACAAATTTTCCCACTGCTATTCCCCGTCTATCTCTAAAGTCAGGTTCAAAAGCGCTTTAAATATAGCGCTGAATTCCTAAATCCTTTATTTCCTTTCCTTGGAATTTCCGTCTCAAATTGACAACCAGACAAAAGTCTGGGAAATGTTATCATGTTTTATTTTAGTTTAGCTTGAAAAAATGTAAAAATGTAAATTGTTATTTGTTTTTTTTTTATGTATACACCTTGTTTGGTTTGAAATAAATAAATAAATAAATAAATAAATATAAGCAACAAGTATTTGACTTTCCTAAATCTTTGGAAATCATGCAAGTGGTACCCCTGAAAATATTTCCACCCTATGAGAGTAAAGCGGTACAAAACCTTCAAAACAGATTGGCTGTAATAAGGAACACGTGTAATAGTAGATGTACTCAAAATCTGCAAAATCTTCAAAAATTAGTGTTTTTAGCAGTTATATGCGCTATAGTTTTTCTGATTAAATTTTCATAATGTCCGGTTTTCACAAACTTCAAATACTGCGTAGATTCCATTAATCAAATCAAACATCAAACGTGATAATAGCACCAAAGTCACGAAGATGTGCAAGTATGATGAAGAAGTACGTTCCATAGAGAAGATGTCTATGGTACATAACTCAGCCAGCGATTAATCTCACTATTATGCGACGCGTATAGCGCGTGCAACGTGACATGACACAACGCGTATTTTTAACCTTGAGTGAACAAAAAAATTATCCCACGATAACCTTTGCTAGGTGTAAGAGTTGAAGAAGCTGGTAGAGAGCTTCATTCACCGATTTTATAATTAATGTATACAAAACTGAAGTGATTAGTTACGCGACTCACTTCACCCACAATTTAAATCAACATTGAGAGATAGGTTGCTGTTAATATATTTGCATATACATTTTTAAAAAACTTTTATTCCCTTGTTTTCTTCTTTAAACAAAATGAATTATGTTTTAAATAAATCGTTATTTCTTGTATAAATAAAATATGAGCTGAGATTTAACACTAAGTCTGGAAGAACGTACAACTTTAATACGAAAATTATTAAGCAAGAATATAATCAAAAAGGCAATAAAAACTAGAAAATAAATAAAATTCAAATATTTTTTATAAATTTGAAACAATCACTTAAATACATAAATAAATTATCTAGAAAAATGGTTGAAATCAATTCGACACTACGGGACCAAAAAATAAGAAATGCACACCGTCATAAAATAACCACTAGTTCTTTAAGTAAAAGCAAATAGGAATGGCAACTTCAAAAATGTTTACTGATAGTTATTCGCCCAGGGTTGGATTTTCATGACTTAATTTATGTTTGAGCATTTAAATTGTTTATGTCAATAAAATAACGCAAAATCCCCCCATCAATTCGTTTTATGTATTTCCGAAAGTCTATGTATCCAGAAATGCGTAAATTGGTTCTTCACACTAAAATCTAATTTTGATTTGCTTTAAGCGAACCTATTTATGTGTTGATTAACCCTCTTTATATTTCACTGACATAATTTTAGACAAATTATCTCATAGAATGTAAATCTTACACTTCCAACTAGTTTTCGAAACTTGAAATCAAATACGTTTTACGTCACTGTCCACTCAAACCCATTTGCCAGCATCTCCAAGAATATAAAGCATCTCCTTCTTGATCACAAGCTTCACTTAAACACTCCCGAAAATTGATTTCGATACTTTATTTCAAGTCAGAATTTAAGAGCGTCGATCTATTGTTACCTTTTTGTTCGTTTCAAAAGCTCTATATTATTGTCGAAGGAAACGGAAAGAACGAAAAGAAAACTTATTCACCCTTCCAGAACACTGAGCGCATTATCATTAATTCTCATTTCAACATAATTTTACCTTCTTGACGAAAACCAATGAACCGTGCACATGGATCACAGTCACGTAACAGAGCTATTATGCCGTTGAAGATATTCAAGGTGCCATTGAAGAGATTCGATTGTATTCCTAGCGTGGAAAGAGACACTTGCGTCAATGTCACAGTCATCCTTATGCAATGACGTTTAACATCTTCTGTGTATAGTTTCATGGCTCAGCCCACAACTGTCATGGACCACCATTAAGCATCCTGTCCTGAAACGAATCGCCACCACTATTCGAAGCCAACACTCATTTGAATAAATCCAGTCTGAGGAACGCCTGTTCGTTCACATCGGATTCATTACCATTCCAACTGTATTGTCGTCGAGCCAATTTAATCTCCCCATCCTTGATGCTAAGAGGACCCTATAGTGCTCGGCAGAGAGCATACATTATTCGCCATGTGTTAAATACTGCCACGTCGAACGTTAGCTTGCCATCTGACTCGATTACATTTTCAAGATACAAAAAATCAAGAAGAAAATTGTCCAAAAAGTCTTCCCAACAATGGAAAATCGTTGGGATTGATGTCTTGGGCACGTCTCGAGGAGGGTCTTGAGCTTGTATCATTGATGCTGAATGGATGGGCGAGCAGTTGAGGAAATTGTAAGGAAACTGAGTGGATCAAAATCTATCTGAGGTATGAATAGTTAGAAGGCAACGTTTTGGGGATATTGTGTGGAGATGCAGTTAGAGGCTCTAATACGACATACGCAAAGCAAATGCGAGAGAAACTTGAGGTTAGGTTAACCGGCTTTGGCAGCAACATTCTAATAGTGGAATATATAAAAGTTATTTTCGATTGAAAATCCCTTTTTTTTAGATACTCATAGATTTACCAGAAACATATAAAAACCAGGTTAATTGGCTACGAATCAAGACATTTTCTGACTCCTAGTTTCACATGAATAAAATCAAATATTTCTGTTTTCATGCAACGTGCCGCTTTTGACACGTGATCAACCTTTAGCACGTGATGCTATATGATACTTTAGTTTGCACACATGCACTACCTCAGAGATTGTCATGCCTATCCCCATATGCATCCAAAATATGATACAAATTATGCGTACGGTGCTACTCAAGTGTAACGCTTGATGTAGCAAATTCATAACGCTATGTATGTTGGGCGTCCAATTTAGAAAGTTTCGCTCACAGCACGATGCCTGACATCAATGCAAAGTAATTGGATCTGAATTTCACTCATATGTTTACTATTTGCTGTTAGACGACAACTGATAAATGGGAAAACTCGGTTAGCGTTCCCGTGTAGGTTGTCTCCAGTATATCAGTTTTCAGTATTTTGTGAATTTTGCATGTTTGTAATCAATAGTAATTGATAAACGCGCAAGTGGGAGTGTCAGACGAAGTCTCTCGAAAATGTTAAATTAAGATAATAACGTTTGGCATAGTTGATAAAAGATTCTAGTTTATATTTTTTCCATGATTAATTGATTTAGAATTAGGTACTAACTGAATCGAAAGATATTAATCGAATTGTTAGAACATTTATGAATTTATACATTTTGAAGCAAATTTTATTCAATTATAAAGATTCAAGCATCGAAAATATTATATTCGAACCTGATGTTATGTGAACGTTGTCCTAATGATAATCTTAAAGATTCAATTACTAAATTTTTTTTTTTCTTTAGTTTCCACAATTAAACTTATTTAACATAAAAACTTCAAATACTATAAACACGGGGCAACAACACGCATAGAAGCTTGAGTAGCCTAGTCCGTGCAGAACTGGCTTCGTGTGTATGGAGTCCCTGGTTCAAATCCAGGTTTGAACAAGGGACCGCGCACAGAGCTTTGAGCTTACCTAGCTCTGAATAGGTACCTGAGATAATTAGGTTAATCACAATACAGCGTTTTCCACTGCGGCAAACGCAGTGGGCTGCGGCAAAGTGCTGTCAAAACATGAGAATGCACTGTTTTGTATGGCAACGCGCACAATGGCTGCGGCCGAATTTGCGGCAGCGGCAGAATTTGCCAAATTTCTAATTTTGCCGCACCGCTAGCGGTGATACCTACCATAGGTTGGCATCACCACTAGGTTGAATTAACTGTTTGAATTAGGTTGAATGGTCTGGTGGAATAGACAAGCGATGGCTGATGTGTATTGTGATAAGCCAACCTAATCCTCTTACAACAGGATTTAGCAATACAAAATAAAAAAAATGAATTTGGTTGGTGCCTTGGTTGCATTGACAGCGACATTGTCGCGGCATTGTGATTCACCAAAATCAGCTGCGGCATTCACGCCTCCCCTTGTGGAGCACTGCGTTTGTCGCAGTGGAAAACGCTGTATTGTGATTAACCTAAATCTCAGGTGTAAAGTGGGTTGTGGAACTGATCACTTCTCACTCGTATTCATATTGATTGTAAAAAAAATTGTGATGAAGCCCTCTACCAGCATCAACCCCTAGACCTAACAAGGGTTGCCGTGCGATTACTTTACATATGAACAATATACATAATAGCTGCGTTTTTTTTCATCCAGGAGTAGCTTGCAAGTTTATTTCATTCCTACTCGGTTGGCAATAGTCTGTTTATTAGATATGCCAATCAAAATCCAAATTTCGAAATAACAAATATACAGCTAGCAAATTAGAATTAGATTAATTTCTTTTTAAAACATGGTAGAAGATTATTTCGTTTCATACGATGGGAAATCTGCAAACAGCATTGATTTTTTAATCATATTCATGCGATTTAATTTCTGCTGGTTGATAAGTTGACAGGGAATTTTTGGGGAGTTTATCACTGCAGCCAACTGTTTCAGTTGATATGACTTATGGAAATACGTTCCACAAAGTGCAGGAGAACGAAATCAACTGATTTGACAAGTATCCGTGCTTTGGATGTTGTTGTTGTTTCGCTGCATTACCTATATCCTACACTACTCCGGATGCAAAAAACGCACCTAATACAGGATGAAACATAATCAAACTCTCTAAAAAATTTAATTTCGATGACTTCATCGAAAGTTACAGCGAAAGAAGGGTGTTTGGGGCCTGACAACACTTTCTTCAAGGAAAATGTTATTATTCTCATGTTTCGTTTTTGGTGCGATTAGGGGCTTGATTAACGTTGAATATAATTGCATTTACATAACGTTCAACGATTCTGTAAGACGGACTGGGCACACACGTCTCCTCAATGACCACCAGCATCACACTGTTTATGATGTCAGAAAACCAATAAATAGATGCCGTAAAATATTTAACAAATTTTCCAACTACTATCGACTATCTCTAAATCCAAGTTCAAAAGTTCTTCAATTACAGCGTTCAGTTGCTAAACAAACCCTTGTTTCTCTTAGAATCTCCGCCTCAAATTGACAACCAGACAAATATCTGGGGACATGTACTAATGTTATTACTAATGTCCGAAGAACATTATTACTAATGTTCCAAGAACATTAAATCACTTTGGCCAAAAATGCATATATATATATATATATATATATATATATATATATATATATATATATATATATATATATATATATATATATCATCAAAAAAATTCAGTGAAAAAATTTCCGGAGTGCGTCATCCGATTGAACTGAAATTTTCAGGATACATTGCTGTACATATATGCAGAATAGTACCAGGTCTCACAAAAATTTAATAATTTTTAACCCTTGGTGCCGACGGCCATTTTAGTGATATTTTAATATATCTATAATTCTGTCCACAAGTAACTTTTGCAAAAACAAAGTTTAAACAATGAATTTGGAACGTTTTTTAAATGTGAATATGATAATATTTTTGAAATTTTTTACCCTATATGTTGCTTAGGCGCCTAAAATGAGATTGGGAAAATTTGAAAATTTTTAAGCCAGATTATTAAATCATTATGAAACTTAAAGTGTCCTTTAGCACTACTAAGTTGTAGACGCGTATAGTTTTTTATGAACGTGCTGATAGCCCTGCAGCTACGGCAGGTATTGAAAGTGAAAACCTTCAAACCATCGACCCTCCTGAAAAATATTCGTCTTTTACATTCGTCTTTAAAAAACCAACTCATATAGAAATCTTATGCTTTGTTTATACAACCAAAGCAAGACATTTGAAATTTCACATCGGACAAGAACGGTAACCCTCTTTCGATCAACCTATATTTTAAGCATCAGACACTTCAGTTCACGAAAACTCACGACTCAATTATCAAATACAGTTGAAGTTCACAGTAGGACCAGATCTGATAGAAGCGATTTGGGAATGCGGGCAACTCTGTGCCAGTGCTGCCATCTTGAAAAATTATAAAGAAAAAAAGCGGTAATTTGCCCCATGAGTTCTGATTCATTTAACAAATGTTCATGAAATTGACACAGTAGCTGAACCTTACTCTGTGCCGAGTTTGATAAAAACTTGGTTGAAAACTTCGGTTGGTGCTGCCAGCTATGGTAATTTTGGTGTCGCTCAGGAAAATAAAGCTTTTTGCCCTACAACTTCCAGTGCAGTCAAGAAATCAAAACGAATTTCATATGATAAATGCAATTTATTAGAGGCATTACTTATAAGGAATCTGCACAGGGTTGCCAGCTATTGTTGGTTTTGTATTTATATCCAATATCTTTATTAAGCGATTTTAACGTAAAATGTTTAAACGGCAATGATCCTGTAGTGACAATAAAAAACAAATATTAGGTTTTCGAAAATTTGAAAGCTTTTCCGACTGGTAACCCTAAATTTCTTTGTACCCCTATAACTTCCAATGCAGACATCGGATCAAAACGAAATTCGCAGGGAAGGTTGATTTCAATGTGAGGCAGGTGTGGTATATTTTTGGCTTTGAAGCTAGCGAATGGTTACCAGCGCAAGGTGTTTTTTTGTGCTATTTTCGTATCAACAAATGCTTACGTTAAGGCAGGTTTCTACCTTGTGCGGTAAAAAAAATCGATTTTTTTTTGTTTTTGCATTTTTGGATAGATACATACGGATAGATAAATACATGTTGATAGATACGGTAGATACATGAATTTCGATAGTTATCCCTTAAAATAGGGAGCGGTGTCGAGCGCGCTGAGCCACCATAGCCCGGTGCGCTGCACCACATTTTTTAACCTGGTGGAAGTGATTGAAGGCAGACGGGTCAAGAAATGATCACAAAATTTGTTACAGATGGGTATCAAATGCTTGTTCATGGCTGATAGCAGAATCATTAAAAAATATTAGCAATCTCTCATTTTACATAATAATTTGTAGCCAAAAAAAAAATGGAAAAATCGTTTTTCTTTTTCAAAATTGCATTACTTTTTGATTTTTCATTTTTTTCACAATTCTGGTAGGGGCCATAGACAAAAGTATATTAAATAAGATTATGTTTCATTTTTATGTTTCAGATCATCTGAATCGACGGCAGGACTTCCACCAGCAGCTAAAATCCGTTTGGCGCGCCGCCATTACTCGATGTCCCCCCTCTTCTCTTTGTATATTTCGACTAAACATTTTTTTGTACATTTAAAATAGACTAATACCTACAATTGAAAAAAATTTTAAGTGTCTATCTTAAATACATTCCCTAAAAAAAATTCCTGAAGAAAGCACATTTTTTCGGCCGCATAAGGTAGAAACCCGCCTTAAGTATTCATACCGCGAACATTTACAGTGAAAATAAATTCTAAAAATTTGTCGGTCCCAAACATCTTTCGTTTTTTGATCCCAAACATATTTCTATCCCTGTAACTTGCGGCGAAATCATCGGATAAACTCGAGATCGATAGAGTTATTTGATTTTGTCGTTAGGCAATTGTGGGAGACTTTTAGTTGCAGTGCTGGTAAAGTGTTGCAAACACTAAGCATTTTCCTTGTTTATGTTCTGTTATGCTGCTTTCACAGTTTTGCAGTGTTTGGCTTTCCTATCTCTTGAAGTTCATGCAAGTGGTAGTCCTGAAATCCTTTCCACCCTATGAGTGTAAATGAAATGTTAAGATCAAAGTAGTTTTGCACTTGAAACAGGTTGGAGCACGTGCGGCAGAATATGCCCTCAAAATCTGCACGATTCTTCTATTGTTCATCGAACATTAGTATTTCTAGCGGCTCAGGTGCGCTAGAGTTTTTTTAATTTAAGTTTAGCTTAAGGGAAATGTTATTTTTTTTTATGTATACAAATTGTTTGGTCTAAAAAAAAACAATGAAAAAATGAATTTGAGCTCAAAATAAAACCAAAACTTTGCTTTTACAGACCAATATTTAGCACTTTAATTATTTGTTTCTTTAGCATATTTTGTTATAAATTAGTATATTTAGTATATAGTTTTTTCTTAAAATAAGGTTTAGTAAAGAGGTAATTTAGTTATAATATTATGATACATTAAATGCAGCAAATACTTCAAGAAATGAAATACTGCAAGGAGTCTTGTGTGCATGAAATGATCCTTGCTTGAAAAAACTAACGTACGGAATAGCCAGTTTACAAATTCTTTCCAACATTTTTTGTAGCTATCGATTGGTCAAAATTCATCTAAACAATTTATCGGGAAATGAATCGTATAGTATGCATTTTCGTTTACTTCAGCGAAGTAATGTATATAATGGTGAAAATGAAAAGTCTGTTACTTTTAATTTTACCAACTTACCAATTAAACCTCAAAGGACCCTAGCAAAATTTTTCTTGGTTTATGGATTAGATATCTAACAAACATTATTCTAAATCTATTTCCAGAAATTATTGAAAAACGTATAAATGGAGATAGTTTTCACGCAACGAAGATAAACAATGCTGAAAATAATTATTCATACATTGTTTCTGCCGTTTGGAATAACTATATAAAAATCACTAGGAGATAAAACATGTTCGCTTTTTATGTGATGACTAATACGATAGATTCCAGCTATTTTTGATCGTTTAAATTTTCATTAATCATCCAATAAAATGAGCTTGCCAGAAAATTCATATTGGTTTTTCATTGATTTGCGAGCAAAAGTTTACAAGTTCGTTTACTTACTCATAACAAGTAGTACGATGATTCAGAAACTCACCTGAAAGATAAGAGAAAAAAATCATTGATGCATTACATTGATGAATATTAAAACACTGAATTGAAAGAAATAATAAACAAAGTTGTTTTGAATATCATTAGAAAACAACTAATGAAATTGCAAGAAATAGAAAAACTACGCTGACGAAACAACAATTTAAATGTTTCCCTAAGTTTTCAAGTGCATATGTGTTACACTGACATTGACAAAAAAATAGGTAACCTTCATGACCTCTTAGTTAATAATCATGACTGCAAATAGCCAAATAATTCGGTTTATTATTTTTTCAATGATTTTTGTGATTAAAGTAATTTTGTGGTTCATAGATTGATTAGTTTCGACTTCGTTATTATAAATGAAGAGTCTCGACATTTCTGACCTTGACGTCATTACAATTTCTTCAAAAACACATTTGATGTTCTTTCATTTATCAATTTCGTCGGAATATGAAGAGATTCCAAAGGCTAATTGAAAATAAGCTGAAATTGTGATTGCAAGTAATTTTAACATTGTACTTGAATTAGTAACTGCTTGAGGAGATAATTATGTAGGAATGATAATGTGGGGTTGCGTATTTTATTGGTGATCAAAATTTTAAGCTTATTGGTTACTATATAACCAGTCAAAACTTTATATAGGACAGTGCACTGTGCCAGGTGCACTAGGACAGTTTAGGCTAGGTGCTCGGTGCACCGCAACATGTATAGTAGAACAGAAATGCATTATTTTCTTGGTGTTATTTTATTCACTAAATGACGATGATTCAGTGCTAAGCACATACTTTGATTACATAAATTGCGATATGATTCATATAATATAATTATTTGAAAATTTTCATAAAAATCTTTGGTAGGTTTACCAAACTCAAACTCTAAGCCTGTTCAATTATTTTCTTCCTTTTGTTTCAAACCAGCATTAAACAAATTTATCAAATCGTCTCCAGAAATTTATCAGAAAGTCTCAAAATACAACAAGAATTACAAGCATACGAAAATAGGCCATCCTTTACTTCAAACCTCATCAAAACTTTCTACAACACAAACACCGAGTACTATTACTCTTTTGATCATCCTCCTCCTCCTTCATCTTCTTATCAAACCAAAAATACAAATATTCTCAGTTTCTGCACTTCACGTTTTTCCACCATCATCTTCCGTTTCGTTATTGCAACTCAATCTCCTCCGTTTAAATCACCTTAGAAGCTTTTCCGGTGAAATTAGCTGAAACTTCCAAACGTGTTATTTTGAAGTACTTAAACATTTTCAATGTTGCCGAAAGGAAACTCTCGTTCCCGTTTTTATTGTTCCACTAAATTCAACCCTGGCCACGTAGTTGAAATGGAACAATTCCACTCAAATGATTGTCTTTATTTTGGCACGCTTGGTGGCGTAGTGACTGTGAACTAGAGTGGCTTTGCGTGTCAGCTAAGAGAATCATAGGCAACATTTCTGTAATTCCGGAAATTTGAAGACTAGGAGCTACAAGTACAACCACTTCAAGATATATTTTCAGTCTGATCGTTTGGTGATGCCAGAGGGAAATATTTATTTGTTAAAATTTAGTAGGTATTTGGATTTTTTTTTATTGTTTGACAAGAGTTAGAGGAGTTAGTTACTATGTTTTCGACAGAAATACTTAGTTCAAATTTATTTGCTGTGAATTATAATTGTTCCAGATGTTTCATGCACCATTTTTTATCCCAGATGATTTGGTGGTGGGATTTAACTAAAAAAACAATTTTCAAGCCCTTGATGCACCTGATATTCAAACATGTTTATGAAATATTTCTGTTTAGGTAAATTTATACATGTTCCAAACTGATACCTGTGGTCTGTACTTAAGTAAAATTTTACAAACATACCCCAAGAAACAGTCAGCCAGAAGACTCGTTCAATTTATGTTCATTTTTGTAAAATCATTAAGAAAATTGCTCCCCTTTTTTCCGTCTCAATTCCATCAAAAAGCAAAAACTCCATACCGCCAATAGCTTATCCAGCTAAGGTCGAATTAAATTCAGCTCGTCATAATTTGTATGTATTTTCACGATGACTTCAGGACATCCCGCGTACTTTCAATGTCAACATTTTCGTCCTTCCTCTGTCGTCTCGAACGCTTAATTGCACAGAATTCATGGTCGTCTTAAATAAACGTTGACCCGGAGCGAAAAATGCTTTCATTAAATTTGGCAATTAGCAGCCGTAAACCATTGAGGATGGTGCTTGCAATCGGCAAAGACATGAAATTTATTAATTAGAAGACAAAAGGCAGCTGTTTAATAAGCAAGCTTTTGTTATGACGCGGATTTAAAGTAGAAGAATAGTGAATTGGAATTTCAAATTGACTTTTGAAGCTGTTTATGCGTGGGAGGCCTTTGATTTGAATTAAAAATAATGTAAATGAATTAATTGTTATTTTAAGAAGAAAATAAGCTCCTGTTTTTTTCGCAGATAGAACTAAAATTTGATTGCTGCTCTTCATCGAATAATCTGTCCAGATCACATACAAAAAATTACTGTTTCACTATTTTTCTTGACATTTATTGAATACTCACGATGAACAAATGAAAATGGGATATAAGTTGATATTATTGTGTCTAGTTCGTATGGCATTGGTCCTAATATTCATTTGAAACTGCCGTTTGGTAGACAGGAGGGTTAAGAATTTCATGGGTGTACCACTATCTAGTTTAGAAGGCAATGTGTTGCTAGCTTTAAGTATTGGCCATCGGGCTCGACTTTTTAAAACACTTGGTTTTGATTCAATTTATTATTTTGAGCATTTTAAACGCTCGGTTTTGATTCAACTTGTTATTTTGAAATCAATATGTCCGTTCGATTTTCAATACACAAGACAGTTACAAGCACAAAACACAGAGGCCTCAAACAATGCGACGACGCGAACACGCAGTTTAAGGCACGATAATTCACTTCTTGTCAATTCCAGAGAAAGACCGTCCTTCGGAGAAAAACAATCACTGCAGCTCTCCGGCTTCTGTCTTCCACCCCAAGAGACAACACATGAATGACCAAGTAGATCACAAATGGAACGCCATATTCGTTCATACGAGCAGATTATAACCTATCAAATTGTATACAGTTTTCGAATTTAAAAGAGTTGAAAATAAAGCGAGAAAATAGAGAGCATAAACTACCACAATCGATAGAAAATATAAAAGCAACTAACAGAAAATTACCTCTTTAAACTTTCTACACATTGTGAGGGTTTTTTTTCTAATTTCCTAACTACCAAAACATTCAACATAACCTTGAAAAAACCAAATCCACCTTTTAACAGCTAAATAGTCACCTCACGGCAAAAAGAGGCATGAACTACTCGGGAACAAGAGCGCGAGTAGTTGGAAGCAGCCAGAAGTACTTGCGAGTACTGATGCGCGATTGCGAGATGTTAAACTCGATTGTTTCGATTGTTCAAATATCTCGAAACATCTCGATGATTTAAGTTGGACTCGATTGTTGCAATCGAGACAATCGAGAGAATCGAGACAATCGAGAGAATCGAGACAATCGAGAGAATCGAGACAATCGACAGAATCGAGGGAATCGAGACAATCGGGACAATCGAGAGAATCGAGATAATGAGAATCGAGAAAACTAGGCCACTTTTCCCAGACTTGTATGGACATTTCGCCCGAAACAGCTCAGAAAGGTCCCCGAATTCAAGCTAAAAAAAATTGGGAAAATTCGACGTTTTTGCCCAATTTTCCCAATAAAAGTTTTTTTTCATCCTTAAAATATCACTGTTGTACTCCCCGACCACTTTCAATCATTGAAAGCGCGGTAAAGGCAGTTTTTGCCAAACTATGGCCAAAAAACCCCTTACTCCCCTACAAAACCGAAATGTTTGTATCACAGCAATAGGTCTTGGCCCGTTATGTCCGAAACCACTCTAACCCAAAATTGGCCGATTTCAGCTACTTCTGCCCTAAAAACTTTTTGAATATTTGAATAAAATACTCGCAAGTACGAAAATACTCGATACTTGATATGCTTTCAAACTGCACTTTTTAAAAGCAGATTTTATTTTAACATACTTGAAAGCATGAAAAAACTCAACTTCATATAATATTTGATCATACACTTGATCATACACTAGCCATACAAATTTCCATGCATATCTTATCATTACATTCCTTATGTATGCACACGTAAAAAAATCTGCTAAATAGTATATCCAATCCATTCAAATCTATTCTTCACAAGCGGTTCTACAAGCGTACTGTGTATACTGGTGTGCTTATACACTAACATGCCCACCGCCACCAAAGAGTAAAAGATATCTTGATTTTAACTTAAGATAAACCTATCCTTACGATGGCGAGATATTTATTTGATTCTCTCGATTGCTACGATGGTGAGATATTTATTCGGTTCTTTCGATTGTCTCGATTATCTCGATTCTCTCGATTGTCCCGATTGTCTCGATTGTTTCGATTCCCTCGATTCTCTCGATTGTCTCGATTGTTTTGGCGCATCGATTGCGATTCTCTCGATTGCGATTATCTCGATTGTTAAAACATCTCGCAATCGCCCATCACTACTTGCGAGTACTAAATAGTAATAATGGAACACGGGCATTATAGTTTTTTGTTGTGTTTCGATACTAGGATATTTAAGGCTATAGCAGTGGTCGATGAGTTTTGAATAAAAGTAGTTAGATTTGAAAGTGAACTGATCCTTGAATTACTCGCAAACTATCGAATAAAAAGCAAAGATTGAATAGGCATGAAATAAGTACTTCAATTTTTACGACTATGTTCCAGAATTCAGCCATTGCGGAAATGTTATTGTTTTCTGCTGTTGAACATATGTTTCCAGTCTTTCGCAAATAAAGCTGACCACAGAAATTTGGACCAATATAACAATATAAGCTCGGAAACAGGTTAATTTTAGAATTGTTTTTGTGAGATGATTGAACATTGAAATTTAACTATGTAAGTGGTTTCGAAAGTATGCACTGTTTTTCATCAGGCATCAGCTCATAGTGCATAACTGACTGATATGACCTCCAGCAGTGGGAGATTATTAATTTTTATTTGCGTTAGTTGTGGTAAATTTTTACATCTCCGAATTGTATGCAGCGATAACATTGATATATTCGATAAACGTTGTCTGTGCTCTTATAGGCAAGAAGGGAAAAACCGGTCGCAAATTAGATCTTCTATTTTGTTAAATTTTCTCATCATGATATCTGGTCAGACTTTTCACCTATTCTGTTATCAATCATATTCTATTATCTAGATTGAAGAAGACTGAAATTCCTCGAATTGAATTGAAAAATATTTTTATTATGAATTATTTGTACAATCTTAACCTAGCTTACAGTTTAATTAACAAGAAAAAAGAACTTAAATATCTAGCGGCTATACTATTTTGGCCTGCTGGCTCTTATAGGTTTTTTTTTGGTTTTTTTTTTGGTTTTTTTTTACACATTTATGATATTACCCAGCCTGTACAACAGCTGGGATTACACTGGTTATAGTTTCCTTAAACATTACCTTACACTTAAATTACGATCTAACCTATGTCTAATTATAGTTACTTAGCCTAATTACATCTAATCTTAACCTAGGTCTTAAATCTTACCCCTTCTGTTTGAAGGGTGGCCTGTGTTGGCCTTCTGTTTGAAGGGTGGCCTGTGACCAAGCTTCCGTTGCAATGCTATCATCGCGAGGCGCATAAATGGCTCATTAGAGCCACCTGTACGCCCTAGTGTCCGAATCAGTCCATTCTCATGTCCGTCTGTCTGTCCGTAAAATCTTGTCGTTAATTCCACAGCTCGGTCCCTAAGTGGCTTCAGTCCCGACTCCTGATTCAGGAGAAGGTTCTTCGGCCACTTTTTAGTAACCGGGTTGTAGAATCTGCCAGTGCAGAAGCGCAGGATTCTTCTTTCGAATACCTCCACTTCTGCCATGACAGTTTTTGAGCAGGTAATCCAGGATGGGGATGCATAACTCAGGATTGGCCAGATCAGGGTCTGATAGCAAATGGATTTAGCTGTGGTGATCATGCCCATCTTTTTGGCAAAAAGAGGTCGGATGCGTTGAAATGCAGATTTGGCAGCTTTGATTTTTCGCCGCACAAAGGGATTAAATTTTAAAAATTCCTGCAAATCGATTCCGAGGTACTTTAGAGATAGGCCAGGAGTAATCTTAGATGTTCCGAACGAGACAGCGAATTTCTTGGTCTTGTTGCGAATAGTTTGAGATCCCCGATACTTGGAGGCATTGCGAAATACGCAAAGCTGAGTCCGACTGCTGTTTGGTTTGATGCCCCATTCATCAAAGTAAAGATTTAGTTCTATCAAGTAGTATTCCAGGCTCTTCGCTGCTTTGAACGAGTCTTGGCTCGACGCGAATAAGAGCGTGTCATCAGCATATTGGAGGATTTGGACTTGTGGTTGGCCCACTAGAATAGGAAGGTCAGCGGTGAATATGGCATAAAGAATTGGTCCAGTGACAGAACCTTGTGGCACTCCT
Source organism: Nemotelus nigrinus (assembly GCA_947369275.1). NCBI lineage: Eukaryota > Metazoa > Arthropoda > Insecta > Diptera > Stratiomyidae > Nemotelus > Nemotelus nigrinus. The sequence continues at coordinate 192,440,763 of OX376372.1, forward strand.
GATGTTACAGGTTTAATTCCACTCCATTAACGCTGACATAATAAAGTCTGTTGGTAAGAAAGCTTGCGGCGAGTTTTATTACCTTTTCCGGGAATCCAAAATTGATCAACTTAAACAGAAAGCCTTGGTGCCAGACGAAATCGAAAGCCTTCTCGATATCTAAAGCACACACCACAGTCGGACTGTTTCGCTCATTTAGGTAAGACACAATTTGATCATGCAAGTATGAAATGGCGTGCTAAGTGGCGGCTAAGTGCCGTGCTTGCGCCTAAAGCCAAACTGGTGTTTGGCAATTATTTGTGTGAGCTCACAGTAGTTTTTTATCATTTCCATCCAAATTCTCTCAAAAATCTTCCCTTAGGAAGCAAAGAGATTGGACGGAAATTGCTGGCCTCTTTAATTTTGCCCTTCTTATGGATGGGTACAATCTTTGCTACTTTCCATGTGTCCGGAAAGTAGCTGTTGCTCAGGGCGTTCTTAAAAACAATTGAGAGAATTCTGAGCATAGAGATTGGTTGATGTTTAATTATGAGATTAGACATTCCATCATGCCCAGAAGACTTCTTACTTTTTATACGGCGCAGCAGTTGCACCAAGTATTCACTATTGACAAAGTGGAACCGGTCATTTGCATTTTGCGGATCATCCGAAGGATTCTCGGATGAAAATGTGACCAAAGGCTCATTATGTGTATTTAGGAAGCGATTAACTTCCTCTTTTACTATTTGGCTGTTAAGAGTAGAACTGTCGGGCGGAACGGCATTCAGCTACGATTGGAATGTCGATGCAAACAACTCTGCCTGACGGTCAGGGTTCCGAACAACAGCATTATAAATCGTTAAGACCATCTCCTGGCTTTTGAATTTGCCAGAAAGCAGATTAATTTCTTTAAACATGTCGGGGCCTGTTCGGATGTCAGCCAGCGGCTGCACAAGACACTCACTGCGAAATTTACCAACCATCTCAGCAATTATTTTGCTGAGATAGTTGATATTCGAAAGTAAAGACTTTTACAACGGGTGATCCGTCCCATGCCCATGAAAAATTCGCTTTAACTTACAGCGCCAAATGTGTCTCACTTTCATGTGCTTAACAATTTCCGGCGGTAGCGTGTGATTCTGATATTTGTTAAGTGTGATCAAGCGTGTATTTTGGACAACGGTTTTGTTTATGATATCATTGACGGACTCTATTGTATTATCAACCTGACGGTTTGTTAAGTTTACCGTCACACAAACATCAAGCTTTCCTACCGCAACGTCTATGTCGCGCTGAAATTTGCCCCAATCGGTGTTTTTGAAAGATCGGGTTGTCTTTGGGGGTCTTTCCATGAAGGTGAAAAAGAGCGTCCACCAGCATGCGTCCAGCAGTGTGGGGGATCAATACTGCTGCACAAGTTGTCTGACAGGAGAAAAAAGTCAATGGTAGAGTTACTACTTGGTCTGGTTGGTGAGTTCGGAGCAACTACTTGCAATGGAATGGGAAGACTGCTTAATTGCAGCCATTTGAGCAACACCCTACCGTTTCCATTGGTCATGGAATCTCCCCATTGTGGGTGTCTCGAGTTCAAATCGCCACCGATAAGCGAATATTTATATTGGGATATGATTGAGTTAAATACTCCGAAATCATGTAGCAGACTTGACTTTGACGAACTACATCGAACGTACAGAGATGCTACGAGGATTCGCCTATGGCCCGTTGTTTTGACTACAGCTGCAGCAAACGCACAGCACTTCAGATCGGGAACCGCGACGGGCTCCATGTCCAGATTACTCCTAACCAGTAGTGCCACGCCGCCATTTCGGTGGTCGAAGACAGTGGTAAACCCTCTAAAGCTGATTCTATGGAATTCTGGGAGTCTTGTTTCTGTTATCAACGCAAGATCCAATTTCAACGCATCAAGGAGGTGTGGAGCAGACGCTCTTTGCGCCATCGAGATGAGCAAAGCGCTATTAAAAGTGGCCACGTCTTATTTGAGAAGGGTAGTCAGCAGCTTGAGAGTGGCAACCAGCCCCGCAGCATCATTTCGTGCCGCCAATACTTGGCAGATAAAGTCATTTATCAGTCCAAGATTGACATTAGTAAGAGATGACCCCTGCGAAGCTGGAGCTCGCTGAGAACCAGAACTCGGGGAAGCAGTAGCTCCTACTGCCTGGGCGTAAGAGATGCCTTTTCGCCTGTAGTTTGAAACACTCTGCGTCACAAACTGCTGACGACCCCTTTGGACCTGGTCGCGGCGAATATTCTTCGCTTCGATCCTGGCCACCATTTCCTTGTATGCCGGGCATCCACGATAGTTGGCTGGGTGACCATCAAGACCACAGTTGACGCATGCAGGCTGAGCGTCTTCAACTTTTTTGCATTCACCACGTGGGTGCCTCATTGAAATTCCTCTAAAATGAACAATGTCGAATTCCGCACTGAGATGAGGCCACAAGAATATTTTACTCAAAAATAATAAAAATTTTCAGTGAAATACTACTTACAGAACAGCAAAAACTTATACGAAAACTGTGAAAATATTTTCGAGCATATCAGAAAGAGTGGCCAAACGATTATGAAATAAAGTTAAAAGCAACCAATATATTAAAACTTTCATAATTAACTACCTGCAGAAAAATAATCAGCTGGTGGTTATGTTGAACTAGTTACCCGACACTATAGAGTTTATTTGTCTCCCAGAGTTCTCCGTGGAAGAATGAAAATGCTAGCCTCCAGTCAAGGCTATTCGAACTGAAATTCAACTCATCTTTTTGCTACTGTAGGCAAAATTAAATCTACTATTTGCTAGAAGTCGATGCGAAAAATCTCAACATTGACATGGAATGAATGAATGAATTTAAATGAATTTTTATGATTTTTTGAATATTTTTGGATTGTTTGAATTTTTTCTTTAGAAGCTAAATATACTTTAATTTTTCCATTTTAACCTTTTATTTAACCCATTATCGAAGTGAAAAGTTTTTGCGCTAGTTACTTTTTAATGAATGTTTTTTTTATTATTATATGTTTTGTTTCATTATTCCTGTCTTCGTCACTGAGTCTTCAAGTTCCTTGTTCATCTTCTAACCAGAAGACTGTGATTTTCAATAAAATTTTTCATGTAGGGGGTGAAGGGTATCTTAAGGTTTCTTGAGGTTTTATTAGATGTTTTCAATTGTTTTAGCCTACACCTATCTCTACCAGATTATTTTTTACAAAAGGTCTATGATATTAACTCTTTAGTGGTATCTGTAATTTCAATCTTAAATCATCTTATCTCTACATAGCACCCTTTTCCTAAGCCATTACACAATATTCTTCATTTTCTGCAGTCTATATTGTCTTCAGATAAATTTATGCTTGGGAAAATAGCAAAATTTACGTTGCTGTTAAGAAATTTACTAAGTAAATCACTCGGGACAGCTAACGCATTTTACACGAAACCATTTAGTATTCTTCAGCATCGTTAAAATCATTAACTCAACTGGATAAACTTCCCAAACTCAACTTGACCTTTTCATCCTAAATGAACTCGAACAATTTAAAAGGATACTTAAAATAGCTTTCATCTTCAATTTTCACCAAAATAAGCTACCACTTCCGCCAAGCGAACGAGGGAGTGAAACTTCATTTTCTTTAAGGTAACTTGGTCTTGAAGAAACTAAGGGTGAGTTATTTGTGAATCTGAGATAAGTAATAATTTAACCATGGAGCAATGAAATTAGTTTTGGATGTATTGGTTGTTGGTAATCTGAAGAGCTTGACGGTGGTGTTCATGAAGCAATTTTTTACCATATCGCATGGAAAAAAATATGAAAAACTTTCCACCGCCAACTATTTTTTCGGAAACGATTTATATAATGCCAATTTGCAAATTTTTGAACATGACGTGTAAGACATGTACATGCAATCTTTGATGTGAAATTTACAACTTCCTCATTTCTTTGGCGAGCATGTTTCTTTACCATGCCAGCAATAAAAAAAAACAAATAAAATCAATTTATTACATAGAAACACCAACAGCTTACCTTGACGCTCGCTTATTTCTTTGGCAACGAATCGTAATTACCAACTAAGACCTGGCACGATTCACTCGTTACAAGCGAAATTTCGGTATTCAGCGGCAACGATCCAAAACAAGCTTATCAATTACTCACAGATATCGCGAAGTTTTTGCTTTCCCGGGAAAGAATTCATCGAATCATTCTTACATCTACAGAAGATGGGACTGTCAGCTGAATCGACACAGCCAAATCAAATCGTCTTTTGGCCCACTGAACTCATCGTTACAAGGACACAAAGGACACAAATCACAGTATCATTGCTTGAATCCTACTTAAGTTCCACGATATCATCATTAACTTGCCGTTTCACTTCACGAACGAAGCATTGCCGGCACATCCCCGTGGTTGCGAATCTACTCTATATTTTTTCTGATTCCGTTGGAAAATTGCCAAAAGTAATCTTATTCTAATCGACGGTACGGGGCCACTTTAACACGATACGAACCGACAGAAAGACGAAAAAGACACCCTTGTCGTGTAGCGTCTTGGAACGGTGTGTCTCCGCCGTATATCTCGATTAAAAGATACGACAAAAAAAAACTTCTGATAAATACGAAACAAACACTTGTCTCAAGATTAAGAGAGAATTTTCCCGCGTGTACTAGACGATAAGAAAAACAAACTATGAATGAAAATCAGATTCCGAGACTGTGCGACTATTAAGAAACCGTTCTAGTCGTCTGGTTTGCCGAGTTCCGGCTTTCCGCGGTGGATGGTAGTTATTCACTGTGCGGGTGCAAGGCATTCGCATAGTTTTCCACGGTCACTAAGCACGACGCTACGGAGACGATTCAGATTGAATAGAACGGAACTTTAAAAATACACAGTTTTCTTTGGGTTTTGTTTACATATCGTCAGAGAGCATGGAGCACCGAGTCGGAAGCCAATAAGTAGAGACGTAGTGGCCTTGGCGAGACACCGCGGATTATGGTGATGATCAGATCAACCAGCGAGCCGTGGAATTCATGGGAGCTCCATGTGATGTTGATACGTTACGGTCATGGAACAATGTTGGCTGATGAATTGTGGAGGTGGGGTAGTGTTGTCGTTTGAAATAATTTGATTAAACTGAAAATGTGGAATTCAAAAAATTGCACTCAATTGCCACATAATTATCATGCAGGTATTCATTTCAATTTGAGAACTAATGATAGGATGCTTTTTTTGAAAATTTATCCCGCATCTGACTTGATCATAGATTGGCACAGATTAGCAGATAAAAATGCAGAGAAATTTCTATTTTTGGGCAGTATATATATGTATATATATATATATATATATATATATATATATATATATATATATATATATATATATATATATATATATATATATCCATTCTTTTATTTCGTTTGCTGAAGCGGAAATAGTGCTAAGAGTCGGTTGCGCCCAGTGTGGGTTTCATGTGCAAAAATATGTGAAAAAATATATTCAACAACAATTCAGTCGTATGAGTATGAAAAATTATTTTTTTTGGATTCGCAGGACAAAGTTGCTGAAAATAAAATTATTTCCAAAGTGTTGAAAGAAGATGCTAAGAAGACGTTGACGATTTGCCTCGTTCTGGGCGGCCTTCACCCTCAAATAATGAGTAAAACGCCGATAGAATCCGAAAAATAGTGCTCGACAATTGTCGTTTTAGTTTCAGAGAGCTAGCTCGTGAAATCAACATCTTTCGTCAATAGGTTCGAACTATTAAGGGTGATGCTTTGGGTATGAGACGAATCGGAGCCCGAATCGTTTCAAAAGACATTATGTTTTTCAAATAGAGCATCGCAATCGGGTGAGTGAAGACATGCTAGAACGAGTGAATTTGGACCCCATATGCATCGATCGCATCTTTACCGGTGGTGTGACTTGAGTCTGCAAATATGATATGCAAACCATCCAGGAATAATCGGAATGACGTTTGCCACATGAGCCAAAGTCCCTAAAACCGAGCCAACGTCAACCAAAACCAAGGTTCTTCTCACAGTAAATAAACAATATACTTTGAGTGCTATGAGACGTTTAGAGGGGAGTGTTCTTAAAAAATGACCAAGTTTTCCGAAGAATAATTCATACACCATCACTGTAACCGAGCTTTTGAATAAAAAAGGGTTTATCTAGCAGATTTGAATGAATAAATTGGACGAATTATTGATATTTTTTGTTTTATGTGATCTTTCCGGAAGTCAGGTAGTTCTTGCTAACCAAATGTTGAACACTTATTCATCAAATAAACATTTTAGGTATCATATTTGTATAAAGTAACATGATTGCCTATTAAATATTCGAAAAATGTGACTAGAAAAGCGATTTGAGAGCACATAACTGAAATAGTTCAGCAATTATTTGAAAATTTACTATGAAGCCTTCAAATAAAAAAAACTCTAGCGCACCTGAACCGCTAGAAACACTAATGTTCGAAGAACAGTAGAAGAATCGTGCAGGTTTTGAGTGCATATTCCACCACATGAGCTGCTTATTACGGCTAAACTGTTTCAAACGCCACATTTTACTTTGGTCTCAAGAATGCATTATAACTCATATGGTGGAAGTTTTCAGATATTACCACTGGCATGAATTCCAACGTTTATGAGAGCAAAACACGGGTTAATTATATTCGTTATCAGTTGCTTATTTCACAAAATTTTGAAAGCAGCATCTCATATAACATCAATGAAGAAAATGCTCAGTGCCTGCAGGACTGTAACTGAAGTTGGTGTTTGGGGCTGCGATCCGAAAAATTTGCAGACCTTTGGGAATTGAAATATTGGTTATTTATTTTCATTGTAAATGTTTGCGGTATGAATACTAACTGTTAGCATTTATTGATACAAAAGTAGCACAACCGACTCGTGCTGGCAACCTTTTGCCAGTATCAAAGCCAACAATATATAAAATCTGCTTCACGTTGTTATATAACATTCGAAGTTATAGGAGTATAAAGAAATTTAGGGCTACTGCAGCGAGTTTTTCAAATAATCGAAAACTTAATATTTGCAGTTTATTGTCACTACAATATCATTACCTTTTGAAAATTCTACGATAAAACCGCTTAATAAAGATATTGCAAAAAAACACAAAACCAACAATAGTTGGCAACCCTATCGCGGCTTTTCAACCAAATTTGGCCTGAATAATGTTTATTATAGGTTTCATAAATTGTAATAAATTCGTATTGATTTCATGACTGCACTGGAAGTTATAGGGCAAAAAGTTTAATTTTCCTGAGCGAATTTTCAAAACCAAAGACACAAAAATTACCATAGCTGGCAGTACCAATCGAATTTTTCAACCAAATTTCTACCAAACAGAGATTAGAGTAAGTTTCAGCTACTGTGTTAATTTCATGAAAATCTGGTAACTTATTCACATTTCATACGCAAAAAGCAGTTTTTTTTTTCTTTGTAATTTTTCAAGATGGCACCACTGGCACAGAGTTGCCCACAATTCAAAATCGCTTCTATCAGACCTGGTTCTACTTAAGTCCAATGCATTCTGTAAATTTTAGTTGTATCTGATTATTGGTTCGTGAGTTCCCGTGAACAGAAGTTTTTGATGCTAAAAATATAGGTTAACAGGGAAAGGGTTACTGTTCTTTTCCGACATGAAGTTTCCAAAGTTTTACTTTGAGCGTGTAGATAAAGCATACGATTTGTATGCAGATTGGTTTTATTGTAAGAGACGGACATTTTTTAGGATATTCGATGGTTTGAATATTTTCACTTCCAAATTTTTATTTTTTCAAATTTAAGACACCAAAATTATCATAGCTGGCAGCTCCAACTGAATTTTTCAACCAAATTTCTACCAAACGTGGTTTAAAGTAAGGTTCAGCTACTGTGTGAATTTTGTCAAAATCGAACGATTGAATCAGAATTTATAGGGCTAAAAGCAGTCACCTTTTTTAGTGATTTTTCAAGATGGCACCACTGACACAGAATCGCCCGCATTTCAAAATCACTTCTATCAGTTCTGGTCCTATTTAAGACCAATACATTCTGTAAATTTCAATTAATTCTGCTTATCGGATCGTGAGTTTCCGTGAACAGAAGTTTTTGATGCTAAAAATATAGGTAAATTCGGCAAGGGCTACCAGGCGTGCCCGTTATACCATACCAAATTTTTTTTTGTCTATGTAAACAAAGCACAAGATTTACAAATGAGTGGCTTCTTTTTGAAGAAGCGGCATTTTTTCAAGAGGGACGATGATTTGGAGGTTCTCATTTTCAGTGCCTGCATTAGCTACAGGGTTGCCAGCACGCTCATTAAAAGCTACACAAATCTACAAGTAAATAACACCAATATGTCCTGAAAATTTTGTAATGATTGAATAGCTCTGTCAAAAGTTATCGCAATTTAAAAATTTTCAAATTTTCCCGTTCTCTTTTTAGGCACCAGCGCACACATGGGGTTAAACAATTCCAAAACAGTATTTGATTCACATGTGAAACATGTTCGAAATTCATTTCGTCAACTTTGTTTTTACAAAAATTATTTGTGTACGGAAAAATAGGTAAATTAAAAATATCACTAAAATGACCGCCGGCGCCAAAGGGTTAAAGATAATTGACATTTAGTGAGACCTGGACCTATTCTGCATATACACCAATGCATCCTGCCATGTTATATTTCCTGCTTCCTGCAATGTAGTTCTTATACACCCAGTTCCTAAATCTAGAGATCTGTTTTGTGCTGCCAATTGCCGTCCGATATCATTTCTTTCAGCTCAATCGGATGGCGCGTTCCCGAGATTATCTCACTGAAATTTTTTGATGATATATATATATATATATATATATATATATATATATATATATATATATATATGGAAATATGAGTTTTTTGGCCGAATCGATTTGAATACTAATGTACTTCGAACATTAGTAATAATTTTTGATTTCTCTGAAAAGTGATACTTGGTTTTTTTATAGAAATATTAGAATATATCCCTCACACCTAGCAGCAAAGCATGAAAAAACCGGCCCTCAAAATTGGACAATGCTCAAATAATTTAAACAAAAATAAAAACTAAAACTATCTGTGCTGGAAATGTCAGGTGTTTTTTATTAAATTTCATAGAAAGAAACTTTCCATGATTAAGGCAACAGTTCAAAATGTATGCTGCTTATATAGGCCGCCATCGTTAGAAGCAGATTGCGGTGGACTCTTGAGGAGTAATCTTATTTGTGATGGCTCTCACAAGCTATGCGATGGATAATTAACTGAAACTTCTAATTGCGGCGGAATCACACTATATACCTTGGGAAAGGTGCGAAGTTCGTTGCAATGGAGTTCAATTTTATGGGAATCTTGAAATTTTGTGAAAATTGGTGATATATGCAAATCGAAACAAAATCTGCAGTGAAAATTATGACTATATTTGATGGAAAATAGCTAGGTGCAAAATTTTTACAACATTTAATAATAATTCATGTTGTAATAGGCGAACATATCATCATTAAATTAATGGATTATCAAACTACGATTGAGTTGCAGAATAACTAAAACTTGTTACTGTGTTCCCATAAAAAAAAACATCTCCTATTTCTTCGAAACCCTTTGCAGTATGCCTAAATGACTGTTTAAGAGCCCTTGTATTATTAGCCGTTGCTCTCTACAATCAATAAAAACATAAAAAATGCTTTCTTAGTTTTTTCATTGAAACGATAAATAATGGTATTTTTACTTTTCAATGTAAACACAATTCATTGACTCATAAGGCGAAAATAAACATTTTCCAAATAAATTACATCAACACAGTAATGCACATTTCTCAAGAAAATTTCATTCGATAACATACGAATAAAAAAGTTTTCAGATTCTTGACACTTTTCATGTTAAATCAACAAACTTATCGCTACACGTAAACAATATTATTTACATTGTTCCCACCGCCAAGCCAGATAAGTTTCAATGGTACAATTGGTTTTTGATTACATCGAATGCGATACCATTTCATCCATTCGTCTTTGTCTCGTCTATAAATTGCATCAAAATCAACAATCATGATACGATTCGATTCACACTTATCCATCATCATCTGCGGCACAGCACAAGATACGATAAGTGTTGAATTGCCTCTGACTCGGAGCGTCATCCACCCGCATTTATTTACATATTTACCATTCATTTCATATTGATCACAATACTAAATGCGGCTAAGTGCTTCTCAGTAGCTGGAAGACAAGACACTCTACGTCTGAATGCATCTTGGATTGATGCATGGCACAGTAGGGTTATTAAATGCATCTTTTGTGACAATGGATTGCTGGATGCGACAATGCAGCAGTTGATTCGATAAACATATGCAGTGCAGTGTCTGTTGTACTTAATATGGGGTGCCCGATGAGTTTGGTGAATTTTTCATATCAATTGTGATTTGTGTCAGACGGTGAAAAACCAATGAAGCGATTCGAGCATGGTGCTGAGGAAAGGGTAAATGATTACTTTTACAATTATTAAAGTTAAATTTTAATGTCCCTTTAGCTAAATTATTCTAAAAATTCCTATACCGCATCCATACAGAAAATCATAAAATGTATATATTGCTCTAGAGCTAATTGTTACACTTTCAGTGACAAAGACATCGCAAAACCACATTTTCTACTTGAAAATTTTACGATCACACATTCGTCACAAAACTCATTCTCTGCGCTTAACGTTTACTTTCCGTGATTTTTTGCTGTAAGTTTTCAACATTTTCACAGAACATATTGCTGGAGGAGCTATTGTCATTCTGTCATCAAGCGCTTGGAATATTCATGACGTTCGTTGATCGCTGAGGTGTTTACTGTTCTACAAAGCTACAAAGAAAACACACAATGAATAAACAGAAAAACAAGCTGTAACCGACGAACGAACGTCTTGTGGAACTGTACGATTTCTTTGGTTCTTTCTGCTATCCCCGACCCGACATTGTGTTGTCGTATGCACAGACAATTTTCCAATCAAGCGTTCCAAGTGAGAAAACGGAAGGAATTAGATGTGGAGATTAGGAAGATTGTAGAGATATGTTAGCCAAGTGTGGGGCGTGATAGAGATGTTGCTACTGATGAAGCTAATTGTTTAAATTTAATCAAGCTGGAGACGTTAAAAACCTTAACGATGAAACGAATTTGACTTGACCAGGGTGTGGTTTATGTACTCGTAATATTTAGCACCATAAGCCTTATTTTACATATGCACAATTCTCTCACAATTCTAAAATAATTTTGCTCCAATTACCCCAAATTCTTAGTCATTTGGCTATGTGAAAGTTCAAGAAGGTATATCTTTTAAAATCCAAAAATTTATATTTCTGCTGGCTGTGCTAATGATATCACTTCTTCCTCTCCTAACGAAATTTGTGATTTATTCGCAGATAGTTTCCAGAATATTTTTAATGCACCAGATCCATCAAACTCACACCTCTCTTTCTCTCATTCTGTTCCTACAACTTTTGTCGGCAAATTAGAAATTACACGTGACGAAATACGTAAAGCTATTTCGGAACTCAACTGCAACAAAGGTCCTGGGCCCGATCTTCTTCCTCCAATATTCTTGCGTAAGTGTATAGAGCAGCTTATAACTCTCTTTCATATTTTTTTCAACAGATCACTTTCGTCTGGAGTTTTCCCATTTTGCTGGAAATTTTTATATGTCACACCCATCTTCAAAAATGGTGATAGACGCTGTATAGGAAATTATAGGGGCATTGCCATCTTATCTTCAATTCCGAAACTTTTTGAAAAGGGTCTACGATAAATTTTCTACGATAAATTTTCTCCACTCCCGTCTGAACGAGCAACAACATGGTTTTAGAAAAGGTCGCTCAACTACGACAAATTTGACAGTCCTAAGATGTTCTGTGTAAAATGGAGAAAGGATACCAAATTGACGCAGTCTATACATACTTTAGTAAAGCAGAGTTGACCAGTAGTGTGGGAACACATAACATAGCCCAGAATCACATATTTTCACACAATACACCAAAATTCATTTATATAGTAGGCTAAGAAAAGTTTAAATAACAATATTGAAAAATAGAAATCAATAATATAACATATTTTGTAAAAAGCTGTCAAAACGTGTTTTTTTCTTCTTTTTTTTCTTTTAATGCAACAAATTTATTTAACATTTATTTGTATTGATTAAATAACATTTAATTATATTTTACAAATCTTTCTTTTTAACGAACAACTCATATACATTGACTATATTCACTTCATTAACAATTCATTGACAACCTTCTCAATTGAATATTTTTTTCCGACACTACATTTTTTTCATAGGCTACTTGATTAAAAATTTTGGTGTGGTGTGTTTGGTGTCAAGTAGTGTGGTGAGTAGTGAATGTGTGAATGATTGTGCAGCGGCAGCGGTTGTTGCTGTTTTCAATGTAACTGCTCAAATCTGATCTGCCCAAAAGTTCAAAAAAACGCATCTTATGATGATAATAATATTAGTATATTTTTCATTGCTAAAATCTTCTATCATCCAGCCATTTTGAGTAAACAGGTAAAATGTGGTTCTAATAATAGAATCTACCGGCGGTTGCGTTTTTCTCTACAACTTCAACGGACTCCTTCCGTAACCATTATAGTCGGGGCTAATTTTCTGCCTTTTCGCTGCTCCAGATTAAGGTTACCTATTCTCACCCTCATGTTTTAATCATTGGGAAATTATCTTCAAAACGTGCGTTACCTTTGTTAGATCTATCAAGAGCACTATCAGTGCAAAATCCCTCACTTACAGTATTCTGCAAAAAGTTAAACCATTTCTGACATTCTTTACTATAAGAAGCGGTTTTATTAGTTTCACGTAAGCGTGTCTTCCCCAATCTGTTAATTTAACTTACAATCGAAACATTGCCTTCCGCCGTTTTAGGTAATTTTCAGTAATGGTTATCCTTCCACTAACTGCTCTTGTTCCAACATCTTATTTTTTCATTTTTATTGTAGACAAAAGAGTTGTCCGTATACCGGAGCACTTGTTTTGTATGTCGCCTTCTTGCTTTTATAGCCATAATAGTACAGTTTTTTTGCCCACACTAATATGCATGATTCTTCCGAAACAAATTTTCCCACCATTGTCAAAAGATTGAATTTCAATTCTCATCTTTGCCTTCTCCAAAAAAAAAAATGAAGAAATAAATGAGCCATCTAACTGGTATTTAAACAATTATTTTTCAGATAAGGTCCAAATAAAATATTTGAGCATAATCTTTACTAACGATACACAGAGCAATAAAAAAATTTTGTGATCGGGAGCGATAACATTACACAAAAAGCTCGTTACCAGGCGGAAAAAATAAAGTTTATAATGTTGGTTTTTTTTCGGAAATACAGTGGCCCAAAAGTTTCTCTCCACAAACGTTTTGTTATAAAAAGCAGACAAACAAACATAATTTAGGAATTCAAATTTATTTGTGATGCTAACTTAATACAGATTCTCATTCTTATTACTAATAATGCGTATGTCTACCGTTATTATCTATACATTCTAAAATAAGTCGTCCAAAACTATCACATAAATTTCCTAATTCGGCCTCGGTGTAGCTGCTCCATTCTTGCTGTACTCTTGCAATTAATTGTCGTCTTTTCTCCGGCATCAGAAGTCTTAATACACTCTCTTGAAGTCTAGCCCGAACGTGTTCGATTGGGCTACGATCAGGAAAGTTTCCAGGCCAATCATCCCAAACAGTTGAAAACATCGATTTTGCCAGTGTCCATGTTGCCTTTGCTGTATGCGCTGGTGCCCCATCCTGCATAAGAATTACAAAATTTTTATGTGGAAACTGTCTTCTGTCATCCTGACATGCTGCGTAAGTTAGTAAAATGCTGTGTTTTGCTCAACAACGTGAAATCTCGACTTTCCACGTGAGCTGATTCCTCCTGCAACCATTATCTTGAGGTCAGATTTCACTTTTGTATGGGTTGAATAGTGCTTGGATAACTTGTTCTTGCTCAAGCTGGGTGCAAGCCAATTGGGGATCCGTAAAAAGTACGTCAGTTCTCTTAGATCTTCCAAGAGCACTATCTACACAGAATCCTTCGCTTTGCAGTCTTCTACAGAAGCTAAGTCTGTCTGTTACATTCTTTGCAGTAAGAAGCGGCTTTACTCGTCTCACGTAGCCATGTCTTCCCCAATTCGTCGATTTAATGTACCGTTGATCGAGACGTTGTCTTTCGCCGTTGTTGATAATTTTCGGATTGATTCATCCTTTTGGTCGCTGCCCTTGTTCCAATGCCTGGCTTGTTTTCCACCATCTTCCTTATTTTTATTGTAGATGAAAGAGTTGTCGGTCTAACAGAACGTCCTTTGTCCTGTTTATCGCCTTTTCTCCTTTCTAGCCATAATCGTACGGTCTTCCTGTCGACGCCTAGTGTCCTTGATATTTCGGAAACGGATTTTCCTATTTCGCCAAGAGTTTGAATTTGAATCCTTGTTTGTATCCTATTCGCAGCCATAATAAAGAAGCACAAAAGTCCTCTAGGATATTGAAAATTTATTTTGTCTTGTTTTTTTCATTTGATTTCATTAAATGCTTCAAGTATGTTTTCATTTATGACTATGATTTCAGGAAGATGCCTTTTATTATCAATTACTTTCTCAGCTGGAAAATACTTTTCTGCATTATTGTTTTAAAAATCCCAGTACGAAAACACCAAACAAGTTTAATACAAACAGCTATCAAATTAAAACTAACCAACAAATCAATGTGAATGTATGACGTATGAATTGTGTGTTGTTTTCATCTAAATTTAGCTGTAGACAGCTCTGGACATGGAAAGTCAAGCATTATTCATTGAGATTGCAAAAATATACACGTTTTCGCCTTAGCCCTAATTTTAGGTGAAATTTGACGAAGGATATAACAAAAACCTGACAATTTTTTCATAATTATAACTAAACGAAACGGCAATCAATCAAACTATTGATCGACTTCTTCCGCAGCCACGTTATCCAATAAATTCTGATCAATTTATTATTGCAAAGTAAACACACTCGTTTTCGGAAGGATAATTAATGAGTTGGTGTGTTATCCGTACATCTAGCTATTTATCTATCATAAATCAAGGTAATCGATGAAGAAAAGTAATGGATGTGATTTATGAAAAAGCACAATCTTTTCTCTCATAACACAAGATTAGAGTTCACGACATCGTCGTTCGGATACTTTCTAGAAGTTGATGAAGCTTCTAACCTTGGATATACATACATATATGCTCCACTCACCACTATAACCTATCCCCTAAAGTAAATAATATAGAATAATAGCGCGATTTTGCCAACTTTCTATTTTTCCAATTGAAATCGAATGCATTGTAGCAAGATAAATCGCAAGAATTTCAACACATTTTTAAAAAATTTCTTCACCAAAAACAAAAATGATTTTCTTCCCGAAATCAATCTACCCTTTTTATGAATCATAGCTCTATTTCTCTTCGAAAACTTCATTATCGAAAGTAAATAAATCGAAATTGACTTTGCTTCAAGTTTCATGCGACGCATGTTTATACAAATACAGCACGGAAATGAGGGGGCGAAATCGTTTGCGAAATAAATTGCATCTATATTCGTTCATCGAGCAAACTGAAATATTGAAACTGTTTTACAAATTCAATTTTCTTTGCCATGAATTAATTGATTGCGTTTCCGTTTCCAATTTTCGGTAAATGTAACGGTTTGCGAATAATGTCCGATGAGTAAATAGGAGTACTTCATACTTAATGACACGCGCAAATTATGGGCAGCTAATGGTGGATGAGACTTTAGCGAAACAAAACAATGCAATCAACGTGAATTGAATCTCTATTCCATGTACAGATATGATAATCAAATCTTTGTTTCGTTTTCGAAATTTAATTCACTTCGATTCAATCTGAAATTTGCATTCCAAATCCCCGCAGGCTTGCCCGTAAGTCATCTCATTCAAATCGAAATATCTACATTTACTAAAATATCAGATAGTTCTATTATGTGCTCGTACTCATGAATGCATAGAAATGCGCACGTACGAGTATCTTCCCGCGTACATACATATGTATGTAGATACGTTTGCTCGAATTCGAATAGTAGTATCTTTCAGACGATTGTTTTGGAAAGCTCTCGCAGCAGATTTATGAATGGTACCAGCAGTGTTGCCAACTTTTTTCCAGCCGTTGCAGCTAGATTTGAGGGAAAAAACAGCTAAAAATAGCTAAAATGTTCACTTTGTAGCTAAAAAGTGTAGCTAAATTCAACAATAAAAAACTCAAGGTTCTAGAAAACAGTTTTATTAAGCTAATGTGTATAATTGATATGGAAAAATATTGGATGTACATTGTATTATGAGTAGTTTATTAATTTAACAGTATAAAAGAGTATAAAAATCGTTGAAGAGCTTATTAAGTTCAACAGAATTCTATTCTATTTTTTTATTCATGATAGAAGCATCCTTTAAAATGGGTTGAAGAAATAGGAGATATAAAAGGTTTTTGATTGTTATACTCCTTGTAAATCGTTTTTGCTAAATAACATTCTTCTGATGTTTGGACTATGCTGAAGTGGAGTTTTAGCCATAGTTATTGGTTAATGATCCTTGATACTGATCCCGTTATTGACAACCACCTCGTTTACGAGCTCCGTATCATCTTCAGAGGAATTTAGAGAACCAATTATAAATTTCTGCAGGTAAAAACTTTAAGGTTTGGGGAAGAAACGATCCTGAAGCTGCAGAAAGTGAAACCTGAACGGAATGACAAACTCATCTTATTAATATTAAAAAGGATTTTGACGACTTAATTTTTTAAATACACCGTTAGTGACTCCGACCATAACACTTTGTCTGTCATATTTGTAATATTTAGGATGTAGTTTTCTAAGCATGTGTTTATGGCAGTAGTAATACTTTCAACAGCTCCTCTTTCTAGCTCTTTCAAGTAAATTGTAATAAATTTTTGCTAAATATTACTCAAATGTCCGTAGACTCGTCAATTAAAATACTGGAAATACAGTTATCAAAATCTGCCTTCAAATCCGATGTGAAGTATGGAAGCAAACTGCCCCCAACTCAGAAAATATAGTCTTTATTTTTCGCTGTGTTGAAAAACTCTACAAAATGAAAAAAAACATAGCTAGCACAATTCTAACGTTTGATTTTACTACTGAGCATGATTTCTAATGTCTTCTAGAGTTTTGTGCGAACACTTTGTCTACGTTTTATTTCAATTTTATGTCTACGCCTGAATTTTTTGGTTCTTGTCTTCAAATTTAGGCAGATAATGTGTATTCTATATTAAACATATTTCGTTTGTCTTACCTATTTTAGTTTATTCCTAATGAGTTAAAACTCACGGTCTTTTTTTCGCACCAAACAAAAGAATTAAAACTGTTCGTAAAAGATTATTATTGTTCTATGCCTAGAAAGACATAGTACATAGTAGTAGTACTATTGTACTACCCAAAGCATTGGCGATTACCTTAGAATTTGAGGAAATTATTTTTAAGCACTGAGTGTTTTAAATATTAATAAACTAGTGTAAGTTAATGCAATCAAAGCAAAAATTTAAATTATCTATAATCTATAAATTTTTAGCTAAATTTGTAGCCAATAGCTAAATGAAAAATTACGTAGCTAAACAAGTTCTTTTTGTAGCTAAATCTAGCTACAAAATAGCTAAATTGGCAACACTGGGTACCAGGCGAGATTTTGATAATAGTTCTACATACGCTCTGGAAAATGCAGTGGAGCCAGTTGCATTGTTCCAACTCGTGCATAATTCCAACTCGTGCATAATTCCACTTCACTCTACTTCGAATAGCTCGAGGAACAGCTGTTGAAGCAACTTGTACCACAATCGCTGGCGTTTGAATTGAAGAACATTCACTGAACCGAATAAGGACAAACAAGCAACCAACGTGTAGAGCTCTACTTTGTAAATTCGTTGGAACGTGTGTGGTCCAGACCAGGCGACAAACATGCTTTTCTTTTGAGCTCAGTGCAAAAACAATTCGCAAAGGTAGGTACCAAGTGGAGCAATTCACTTTTATTTCTGCAGGCTCCGTTCGTGCGAAATAGGCTATTATTTTAGGAGTGGTATTGTTTCGACGGCAGCGGTGACGAATATATTTAGCATGGTTCTGTATCGGGATTATGACTGCATTTCTACTCATAACTTTTACTGCAGATTTTACTGCATCTTTAGTGTCGATGCTTATGTGCCTACATTAGTATCGTTGTGTCATTAATCACTGCGAAGATATTCTGCTGAAAGAAGATGGGAAGTGAACTGAGAAAATTTTTTTCTAATTCACAGTAGGTTACTTGCCAATACATTCTGGGAGGGAATTATTGGAAAGTAATTATTGTGCAATAGGTATTATTAGGGTAGGAATTATCTGCACTCCGGAAGGGAACTTCAGGATATTAGTAGTGGTATTTTGTGTGGTTTTCTTCCACCATACTGCATCTCCATATAGGATGATAGGTCGCACCATTTGTTCGTATGCTCATAGTGTCTGCCTTGAAGAAAGTCCCCAATTGCGTTCCAGCATTTGTTTTGTTACCCAGATTGCCCTAGTGGCCTTCAATGCCGTTTTGTTCAGATGATAGTCCCAGGTGAGTTTCTTTTCTAGGTACTAGATATTTTTCCTAAGATATTTTACATCTTTCTGCAGACATACGACTGTGCCCCTAATATTTACAGCTCCTATTTTGAGTTTCCTTTTTTTTGTTTGGTGAAATTCATTATCCTAGTTTTCTGGTGATTAATGAATTAACCCTTTTATGCACACCATTGGGTTGTTTCATTTGAGGCTTTTTGCATTCTGGATTGCGGACGACATCAACATTGATGTCGTCCGCGTAGCCGAAAGCAGTTCACGAGAAGGTCACCAGCTAGTAGAGACAATAGCAAGTGGGATAGTAGCCCTCCCTGTGGACGTCCTCTCCTAGTGTCTGCCCTTTGTTTCAAACCCAGCTTTGCAAAACCTCCTCGTTACCTCCGTATTTTACTCGCTCACTTTACAACTTCTTGAGAGGCATCCATTTTCTGGAGAGAGTGGTACATTGAGTCATATCTCGCATTGTCAAAGGAGTCTTCTATGTCCATGAAGGCGCATAATGCGATTTCCTTACCTTGCAATGTCTTTTCTGTTATTTGTACCAGCTAATGTGCAACGGATATAGTTGATTTGCCCTTTTGGCAAGCTAATTGAAATGTGTGAAAGGTGTAATGTAGCCATAACTTTACTTGTCTGCCTAACGCCCCGGTTCGCTTCAGATTCCTGTTTCTTCTCTGCTTTGGCGAGCCTGTCGCCGCTCTTGCAAATTCAACAGAAAATTTTCTGATAGCCGAGTCAACAAAGACTTTGCTTTGGCGAACCTGTCGCCGCTTATGCTAAGTCTTTCCTAGCGCAATTCGTTTAAAAGAATTTAAAAGAAAACAATTCTTTTCGTAGACTCGGTCGCCGCTTATAATTTGGCTTACCAGTACTGAATGTTCTTTATTGTTAATCATTCGATATATTATATCAATAATAGTACAGTTATAACAAATTCAAAATCTGCGCGAATCAAAAATAATTATCTAGTTCCGAGGATTTACCACTGCGTGCAATTAGGGCGCTCTAGTCGCCATCTGTGTATATGACATTTCGACAAGTGTCGAAACGTCAGTTTTGTTTTCAAGTTACACAACAAAGGTCACTCCTAATGTATGGATAAATCAGTTTCTCCATGGACTTTTAATATCAGTTTCTCCATGAAATATATGAGGCTGATTGACCTGTATGTTGTATGATTGGCCTGTATGTCAGCCAGATTGTTGCCACCCCCTAGGAATGAACACAATCCGCGCCTCTGCAATTGTATTATATTATATAGCTGAGTTCCAAGCTAGCTCTAAATATGTGACCAGAATGGCTTTTAGTTTCGTGGATTTCGTCTGGTCCTGGTGATTTGAAGGGTTTGAAGGAGTTTATTGCCTATTCAACCTTTTCATAAGTGATGATTTGTTTAATCAGAAATGAGTGAGGTGTAAGATCAGGTCCTTCTTCTTCTTCCTCAGCTTCACCGCTGCTTTTATTTTTGCACCCTGGAAAGTGCGTTCTAAGCAGCACTTCTATTGTGTCGCCAAAGGTGGTCGTTGTCTCTCCAGTGGAGTTCTTAGTAGTCCTATATGCTCTTGGTAACCTTTAGACAGAGCTTTTTGCATCCAAGTAGTCTTTGAGATGCTGTTGAAAGTTTTGCAGAAGGTGCTCTGAGCTTTTGTTTTGAATTTCCTTAACCTTGACCTTCTCCGCTAAACGTTAAACAGACTCAAAAATTCATTGTAAATTATATTTATTAATTCGTTTGCATTGTTTTCTTTTTAAGTTCTATCTTACTTTAAATTTTCTATTTGCTTTTCCAAATAACTATGTTTTTTTGAGTCTAAAGCCTATTATAATTTTATAGAGTCTGTAGTTGAGTTCATCTCTCATTTATTGAACAATAAATAAATAGCTCACATTTTTGAATATAGTCTATTGCTCAGAGACCACAAATAGTAATGACTACGGGATACGAAATTAATTGAATACGGCTACTGCGTCCTACGGAGCTTGATTTAGCTCTTCGACCAAATCGATTTTAAAAAGGACCCACATAATTAATTTGCTCTTTGATTCATTGTGGTACTTTAAAGTACACAAAAAGTACACGTATCTGTATTAACTTCTCTAGTTTCAAAGTAAGAATAAAATTACTTATTTTGAGTTTACTTTTATGTCAATCCATATCTTTTGTTTACTCGTAAATAGAACTTGCTTCGTTACGCAGATATGAGCTGTAGATTGAAAATTTTAAAAGGTTTGTTAGCTTGTCATCGCATTTATCAATCAAAAAACTTTTGCAGGATAGTATTATAAATACATTTTGAGTTTGTACCTTTTCTATACCTATTAATTTTTGTATCTTTTGTACCTTGCAGCTATAAAATTTAATTTCTGCTGAGTTATTTTTTTATCTATCACATAACAAGGAATATTTAAGATCCTTAAATTTCGCCTGATATTCATGCAAAAGTACGATAACACATCCTATTTCAAGAACCCTTGGCTAACAAAGCCTAAAATACTTTCTACTGCACAAACTTTCCCGTATATTTTCTTAATTAAAATTCATGGTAGCGTGAACATACACCCAAATATTCAAGCAGTCGTGCAAGCATAGTTTGTAAATTGATGTAATCTCTAACCCTCCTCCCCGAAGCACTCCTATCCGGGATAGCCATACCTAACATATAACAGTGGTTGAGGTTACATGCACATATATATATATTCGCACATGATAGTCATCTCTGCATGCAAACTCACCTGAACTCTATTTAGAAATTAATCCTGGCATTCCTGGTGGCAAGGACAGCGTTCCATCTGAATCGTACAAAAGCACGAAAGCCTGTGAAGTGTATTATCATTATGAAACGATTTGGCGTCGTGTTCATTTGCACGAGATCGATTACGATTCTTTTATGAATTTGAATTGCTATGGACTTTCACTACTACAAGTGTCAATAAAAGTGTCTTTAACGTAATTTCAACAACAAGACACTTAGCGGGACTCGATTTATTCATGGGCTTAAGAAAAAGGAGGTAAGGTTTTGTTTTTTAGATTAAAGTTTTAGGTTAGACGAAAGGCGTTGAAATAAATTAGGTAGGGGCTTGTGAACTTTACGGAGAACGTAATATTAAATTTAGGAGTGGACAAATTGTTTTGGTGCAGAGACTACCAGATTTATTCGCAATCTTGCGAAGCTATCAAATTGGTGCTGCAAACGTTAAAGAATACAAGAATATTTTGGAAATGAGCTCGATAGAAAGTTTTCACAAAGCTTTAACACATTCAAGAAGGGCTCTTAAAGAAGACTTTCCACTTTTCCAAATCATTCTCTATTTGAGATCTGAATGTTATAATTTGCCCAGTCAAACCTGTTGTTCAGCATCCTCACGAATTGAAAGCCGGTGAGAATACGCTGTCGACTAAACTACCTTTCCAATATTCTCATTAAACTACAACCCGAGGAACAAAAACATCTTGTGGAAGGATGATGCTTGTAATTTGTGCTCGGTATTGGTAAGCGTTCTCCTCTCTACTTATTTCACTTGCGGACATTTTCATTTCACCTAATTGGGTCTCAGGACAACTTCTGCTTGTGACGGCTCAGTGCCGGTCTAGATATGTATTTGTTTGGAAAATGGAAATGGTTTTGATGCCTGCGGAAATCTGATTGTTGTGATTTTTTTTGGTCCGGGTGGGGTGAAATTGATAAATTGGTTTTCAAATATTGCCTGAGAAAACTCTTTGGCATGTTTTGAAAGAACGATTGATTTTAGTGAATATATTTTTGACATCTACTAATCAATCGAGCTTCTTCTTTGGATTAGCTGAAATACTTCAGCAATTAAATCTCAAATGCAGTTAACGAAGATTAAGTTCTTAGCATGACACTGAATTTTTCTCTAAAAATCAAGACTCCTACGAGTAAGCTAATTGCCTCATTTTCGTTTGACAAATTATCTCACTTCCGTCATCTTTCCCCACACCGAACAAATTATTCGTCCCTTTGTCGACAAAGCAGTAAAAGTATCGCATTTGTTAATTAGCTCTTGGCAATTTTCATACGTGTCTGCCATTGAATGAGTCTCTACAAGTACGAAAGCATTCAATGCACGAAGTTCCGGGAAAAAGTCTCCTTTTCACACTTGATGTATTTTTGAGAAGCATCCTTTGAGTTTGCTTTGTTCTCAAACTGTCAGATGTGCTGTTTTAGAGGATAAAGTTTCTATCATGCTACTGCCATACCATTTCACTCAAATACTCCGGAGATACTCGTATAGTACGTGTGTTGCAAGAACTAAATAGTTAATTTGGCTTACCTTGCTTTCAGTATCGGGTGCATGGTACCGAACTTCCAATGATCCACCCAAGACAGCATACCAAAAACGTCCTTGTTCACCGGCTCGAAACACTATAAAAGAAATGTCAAATTAGTTTTAGATGGGAGAAAAAAGTTTGGTTAGTCTTTTATGCTGAACTTAGGATGCAGTTTATATTTTGATAAGAGCACTGTGGATGACAATTATGGGAAGTGGTTGGAAATTAAATAGTTGGGTGAAAAAAAATTATTTTCACTGATTTTCGAAGAAAATTTGTATTAAACTCGTTTCGTGAAAATTCATATATCTTTATTTATACTGTATCAGCATAAAGATATACACATCAGGCAAAAGATTAAGACAGATAATCTCTTGAGTGGCCAATCGAATTGAGTTGAAATTTGTAGAGGACATAGATCTATATAAGATCTAGTTCAATGTTTAATTAAAATTACGATATCTTTAACCCTATGGCGGCGGCGGGCATTTTAGTGAATTGACAGGTGCATCTATATTTCTATGCAGAGTACATTTTGGTAAGAAGTAAGCACTGAAAATGAAAACCTATTATATTTTATGCTTGCCAATGATAAAAACATTGGAAACTATGAACCCTATGTAGGCGCTGACGGCCTCAAAGTAGGCAAGGATTTTGTTTCAAATTTAGATTTATTTACTTATTATTGTTTAAATAAACAGATACAAATCCAATCAAAGACAAGACAAAGAGTAAACTTATATAAATAAAAGAAAAAACACCAGAAAAGAATGAAAATAAAATAAGGTTCATTACTTAAAAACAGAAGAATATAGCTGAAGAAAAAACCCTAGCGCATCAGAACCGCTAGAAACACTAATGTTCGAAGAACAGTAGAGGATTTGTGCAGATTTTGAGTGTGTATTCTACCACTACTTACTTTTCCTACTGAAAACTAATAGAATAATAGAAAAAACTAAATAATAGAAAATAATAGAATAATAGAAAAAACTGAAAACTAATAGAATAATAAAATCTAAGCTTATTTTAATTTCGGTGACTTCATCGAAAGTTACAGCGATAGAAAGGTGTTTGAGGTTGTTACCCGAAAAATTTGCAGATCTTAGAAAATTTAAACATTGTTTACTTATTTTCATTGCAAATGTTTGCGATGAAAGTATTAAATGCAAGCAATTGGAACGAAAAAACAGTACTGGCAACCCTTTGCTAGCACCGAAGCAAAAAATATGTCGCATCTGCCTTACGTTGAAGTCAACCTGCTCTGCGAATTTCGTATTGACCCGATGACTGCATTGGAAGTTATAGGGATGCAAAGAAATTTAGGGCTACCATTCGCAAAAGTTTTCAAATTTTCTAGATCTTAATATTTGGTGTTTATTTTTACTATAAGATCACTAGGATTTGCATATTCTATGCTAAAATCACTTAAATACAAAAACAATCATAGCTGGCAACCTTTTCATTGTTTTGAAATTAAATTTCTACTGAATATTGCCTAGAATTAGTTTAATTTGCCATTTGAATTTCGTTATGAAAATTCCTTAGGATAATAAAGAACTTTATTTTCCTAAGGAATTTTCTAAATTTAAGACACCAAAATTACCATAGTTGGCAGCTCCAACCGAATTTTTCAACCAAATTTCTACCAAATGTGGCTTGAAGTAAGGTTTAGCTATTAGGTGAATATTGTCAAAATCCAATGGCTAAATCAGAATCTATAGGGCAAAATATTTTACTTTGGCTGTGCAGACGAAGCATAAGATTTATATATGAGTGGTTTTTTTTCCAAAAAGCGACAGTTTTTCAGGAGAGTCGATGATTGGAAGGTTTTCACTTTCAGCACCTGCCCTTGCAACAGGGTTGTTAACATGTTCATTACAACCAAGACAAATTTACAACTAAATAGTACCAATATGTTTTGAAAGTTTAATAATGATTTGATAGCTCTGTCAAAAGTTATCGCAATTAATAAATTTTCAAATTTTCTCGATCTCGTTTTAGGCACCTAGCGCACACATGGGGCTAAATAAAACTCCAAAACTTTATCCAATTCACATTTAAAATACGTTCGAAATTTATTTTGTTAACTTTATTTTTGCAAAAGTTTTTTTTGGACGAAATAATAGGTATATTAAAAATATCACTAAAATGGCCGCCGGCGCCAAAGGGTTAAATATTTTTAACTTTTTGAGACCTGGCACTATTCTGCATATACAATAATGTATTCTGAAAATTTCAGTTCAATGGGATGGCGCGTTCCTGAAATTTTTTGATGATATATGTATATATATATACATATATACTATATATATATATATATATATATATATATATATATATATATATATATATATATATATATATATATATATATATATATATATATATATATATATATATACATATATATATATGTATATACATATATATATATAGACACATGAATTTTCGGCCAACATGATTCATGTGTCTATATATATATATACATATATATATATAGACACATGAATTTTCGGCCAAGAATGAAAATAAGATAAGGTTCAAAGCTTCAAAAACAAAAGAACATACATGAACAAATTCAAACTAGAGATGGGCAAAATGGCTCTTTGAAGTGAGCCAGCTCCGTAAAACTCACTCACTTTAAAGAGTCGCTCTTTAAGAGCCACTCAAAAGAGCCACTTCAAGCAACTTTTTTATGCTTGCAAAAGTATAAAGTAAATTGCTATTTTTTGTTGTTTTATTAATAATAATAAGCTTAAATCTAATATAATATAACATTACTTTAAAAATATAATATAGCATATAATATAAATTTAAAAATAAACCATAAAATCATATCTGAAAATCTTTCCATATAAGTGGCCACTCTACTCAATCGTTGATTCACTATCTCCAGATTCTGGGATGTAAATCTTTCTTTTCCTTCCACCAATTGAGAGGGTCAGCAGTTCTGGGTACATTTACATGTTGCAAATACTTATCCATTTCGTTAATGCCTGCAGCTACATAGCTTTGCTGGGTTCTTACACTGTTGACTTTGTCATCAAATTTTCGCCATAGCGAATTTTGCGTTCCTTGTGCTGTGGGTACCGAAACTAGATGTATACAAGCAAGTTTGTATGTGGATTCATATTGAAATGCTAGTCTTTTAAATCGTGGATCTAAAAGAACGCTCTCTAGGCAAAACATATTTTCTTTATATAATTTAAATCTGTTTGAAAGTTCTCTTTGGATCACATTTAAAAAACTGCGTACATCAGCAGTTTTATATTCGTTCAGACAGAGTTTTGAAATGTAGCTTATAATCGTTGATATAATAATATATATTTTTGAAATCGATACTGTTTTCTCACTGCTTATTTCTAGAGTAGCCTCATTGAAGATGCTCAATATATCAGGGGCTGTTTTCATAATATTCCATTCATCAGAAGAAGGAGTTGGTAGATTTTAGTTCAGGACACCTAAGGTGGCTAATAGTGGCTCTTTTACTTCTTGAATGCGCACAAGCATAGTTTACGCAGAGTTCCACCTGGTAATAGCATCAAACTTTAATTTAAGCTCTACGTATTCCATTTGCCTCTGTTTTTGTTGTAATTTTGCCGTTATTTTGCTACCAAAATTTTTTCGGACGGTTTTCCGTCAGATTTCATTTTGCCGTATCTTCGAAACTAGTCCGCTTTTTCCCAAACTTGTATGGAAATTTCGCCCGAAACAACTCAAAAAGGTCCCCAAATTCATGCTAGTCAAAAAAAAATATTTTGGAAAAATGAACGTTTTTGCCCAATTTCCCCTATCAAAATATTTTTTTTGCCCTTGAAATATCACTATTGTACTCCCCGACCACTTCCAATCATCGAAAACGTCCTAAAGGCAGTTTTTGCCAAACTGTGGCCAAAAAACCCCTTACTCCCCCACAAAACCGAAATTTTTATATCGCAGCAATAGGTCTTGGCCCGTTATGTCCCAAACCACCTTAACCCCTAATTGGCCGATTTTGTCCGATTTCAACTACTTTTGCCCTAAAAACTTTTTGAAGAACGAAAATATTTCATACGAACCTGTTCCATATACCTGTTCTAGTGTATACGCTTCATCTCTAAAATCTACCTATGAAATGCACCGTCTAATAGCCAACATTTGGCTACTAAAATACTCGTGAACCAGAGCAAAATATACGCACGTAAACGCATACTGTGTGTTCACAAAATGTCGCCATCAATAACCGCACACGATCAGTATCCATCATTCGCACAGTTCCTCATTCAACGAAGTCGACTCTTTTATTCCTCACTCGCACAGTGTTCATTCAACGGAGTCGACTCTTTTATTCCTCACTCGCACAGTGTTCATTCAACGGAGTCGACTCTTTTATTCCTCACTCGCACAGTGTTCATTCAACGGAGCGACTCTTTTATTCCTCACTCGCACAGTGTTCATTCAACGGAGCGACTCTTTTCACTGTGCAATACGATAGTCGTATACATATGTCGTGTTCCGACGTTAGAATAGCATAGATTTCGCTTCAAGTACACACGGTAGTCTAATGAAGTATTGCCGTGTGTATATGCATAAGCTTTATTTGGTCGGGTGGTTGTTTGAGTGGCTCCGCAATATCGCTATTGCCACTAAAGTGAAGGTATGAAGTGTGCGGAGCTATTCTAAATGATGGCTCACATAGCTCTTTCAAAAGAGTCGAAGAGCTGAGTCGCACAGAGTTGAAGAGTTGACTCACACAGCTCCTTCAAAAGAGTCGCTCTTTTTGATTGACTCGCTCATGAGCGACCCATCACTAAACTAAACAGAGTATATGGGGCATTTCACATGAAGCGGACAACGAAAAAAAGTCGAGGCTCCGGATTTCGTTCACATTGTGCATAATAGTAGTTCTAGAGGATATAAACGTGCATATACAAGTTTTTGTTTCTATGAGGTTAATAATAATTGACAAAATTGATGAGAGCTTTTTTTGAAAGCGAATTCTGAGATTCAAAAAAACAGTCTAAAAAACATTAAACAGTAGTATAGAAAATTAACTGTTCTTTTAAATTGTGAAATTTTTTTCCTGTGTAAAACCGGAAGTAAATATTTCAACTAGTTATTTGAATAATTTGGACCAGGTTGATTTTGTTTATTTTTATGACAAAACAAAGCTTAAAGTATACTTATTTTAATATAAAAGTTTTAGAAAGTGATTTCCAGTAGTTTAGGAGACAGGTGAATTTCAATACATACAAGTCGCATGGGGCGTGGTACCGGGAGTTTGATTAGGATAGCTAGTGAGTGTGAAAGCAGAATATTTGTAGTAAAACTATTATATATCACTTATATCACTTACATATAAATTTGCTAGTGGTGATTTACTTCATGAAAAATAAATTACTTGTGTATGGAAAAAAGAATTCATTTCACAATTTTTACAATTTTACTCTCGTTTCTTAAACTTGTCTTTTTTTTAATTACTGGAGGTGTTTCTTCGGTTATTTTTTTCCTGCAGCTTCCAAATACGTACACATCTGATGAATATCTTCGCTTTTCTGCTAATATTCTTGGAATTCGCTTACGTTTTTAACCCTTCGATCAAATTTCAAATCGAAAGGATTCAAAAATCGATAGCCGTATTTAAGACTATTTAACTATAGCCGTATTTAAGACTATTTAACACAATTAAGACTATTCAACTTATCAGCGAAAGCAATAGTCAACGGCGCTGAACATTAAATCAAAAAATAAAAGAAAATTCGAAATGGCTTTGTGTCATATATATTAAATAGGTTTTTATGAGAAAATAAAAAATTTTCAACTAAGAGATGGCACTACTAATTGCATTTCGATATCATTTTTGTTTTTGAGCCAACTAGCTGTCCTAAGTAAGCTCTCGGTGTCATGCCCCATGTGTTGAAATGCACCTATCTCCTAGTCTAAGAAAACAAATAAATAATCAAATAGTAAAAATAAACAATAAACTAGTAACATCCATTAAAACTCTAACAAATTAATTAACACAATTCCAGTGCAAACTAAACAATGTAAGTATGCCAAAAAGCTAAATAAAACTAACACAATCAAAATAAAGTCATAATGAGTAACAAACTTTTAGACGTATTTTAAAACAATGATTGACTATATGCAACTATTTAGAATTCGTTTTAGTGGTGTCTCTATTTATTCAGCTTACAATTATGAACTAAATAAAAAGCAATCCGGTCTAAAATGGTTTTTTGAAATGCGAGGCTTTGACATTTAACAATGCATTTTTGTCATATTAAGCAGCCAATTCAAATCATATTAAGAATCATTGCAAGCAGACATTTGAACGAAACAAAGATGGCAAAAATGCATGTAGATGGTATTCAACATTTAAATTTATTAATTTAAAAATAAAACAACAGTCCACAACACTAAAAACTTCCGATGTACCCCATATGAAAGCTGCTCTTTCACCTTTCATCAACTATTCCATAATCACTAAATCTTGAAATTCTAGTAAAACATTGATTATCAATCCAATTAAATTTATGTAACCAGTCATCTCCTCCATCTACCACAGCTAAACACATTCTCATATTTCACTCAATAAAACTAACTCTCGGAATCCGTAACTTCTTACTACAACCATCTCTAGAATATGATTGCATATTTTCAAATCTTATCCGAACTCATTCGTATAACATACGAGATGCTATCATTTCAATCCACAGTGCTCTATCGCTTCATCTCACCTAACGCATCCAACTAAACTTATATAAATTCTAGAATTTTCCAGTTTACTCACGTGTTACACCTTTCTCAAGATCCTCATAGAAACCACACATGGCTAACTGCTGTAAAGCTGATCCTGGCAGACGACACAGCGGCTCCACACGTCTCAGACGGCATGATATAAGCTCGGCATCTCGAAGATTCCTATCGCATGGCCTAGAATTGAAGGGAAAACAACAATAACAAAAAATATTGAAACTGAGTGACTGGAAAAGATAACTCTCATAGAAAATGTCTTATCAAAAGGATTTACCTGGCGTACAGCATGAACAAACTACGGACAAAGGTTAGGAGGTTTTAGTTATCAGCTTCGGGGCTTTACATAGTTCGACACTTCAATTCGTTCTACCGCTTGCCATAAAACTATCGATTGAGTGAATTTAAAATTATATTACGGTCACGTTTCTTTGGGTGAAGTGCTTTAGGACATTTTCGTGTTCAGTGGAAAATCGTCGACGGTAAATGAATGTATCATATATACATTTAGATGCGTGTGTGACATGTAAGTATCTAGTTCTTTCGTAGGGTAGATACGTTTACTTATATCTAATGCACTTAATCGACTCAATATGTTGAAGAGTGTTAGAGGATCGAAAAGGTTTTGGTTTTTCAAAGTAATTTTTGCAGAAGTAAAGAATTTTGCAGAGTCGAGTTTCCAGCGTTTAACCCAGGAATTTAAATAAAATTTTGTTCTCTGGTTTATTATTCTTTTGAAATATTTGAATTATATAAACTGAAGATTAAAATATTTCCCTATTTATCCAGTAATTTCCAGGTACATTCTTCAATCCTATAATTTCATAGAATCCAATCTTTCTTAAATTCATTGTTGGCAAATTCAAAATTTTTTTTTCGATTTATCCTTCTCAAATAAATTGATACAAAACTTCTTTGGAAACATAAAAATGGTAAGCGCTTTAGAGGGAACACTCTGAGGACATTTTTATGAGTTGCCGGAAATGGGTATTGGTCGTTATGGATATATCCGTTAGTAGCGTACTATATAAGGCCTCCCTTTTCAATAATATGACTAAGGTATAGTCGGATATTTTACAAGGATATCGTGTCTTATGTCTAAAAGCATTCGTGATGGCTTCAGGTGTTAGACGAAAGGTACTTTGAAGTGGAAAATACTTAAGAAGATTTAAATATGGGAATGCAATTTGGAAATATTTTGGTAAAAGTTTCGAAGGTTGATCACAAAATTATAAACATGCAGTATTGATACGCTGCAGAGTCAAATTGTAACCAAAACTTGTGAAATTATTTTGGAATATCATTTGTTCCAGATGGAATATAGAGCTGCTGAACAGCGCGTGGTTATTACATGGAATAGTATTTGGTTAGATTTTGGACGTGAAATCTTTAAAGCCAACGCTTTCAACTAATTCTGACCCCGAAAAATAGCTTCCTTTTTTATCATCTTTTACGAATTTTCACCCCTGAGTATTTCTATGTATTAAATACGATCATATTATAAATTTTAAAACGGCGCTTCTCAGAAACGATCATATTTTCCATATTAATTCATGTCCTTATTTTACTGCTTAAAAGTATTTGTTTGATAGTTCTATTTTTCTTCTATTGTATACAAGCTTCGCAACTTTGGTATATCAGGGTCCCTTCTTAATTGGTTCCAGTCTTATCTTCGCGATCGAACTCAGCTTGTTAAATTCCAAGGCCACTTATCTAAAAGTGTTTTCGCATCTTCTGGAGTACCGCAAGGCAGTCATCTAAGTCCCCTGCTTTTTAACATCTTCATCTCTGATCTTACTGAGACACTGCTTGGTATACTCCATCTCTTTTATGCAAGGAACTTAAAAATCTACCATAGCGTAAACACGCAATCTAACGCACGCAATCTTCTCCAATCCAAGCTTCAATCTCTCCAACAGTGGTGCAATGAGAATAATCTAAATCTTAACATTAACAAGTGCCATGTAATAAGCTATTCCCGTAAGAATACGATCAAAAAGTATTTTTACTGCCTTAACAGCACCATATTGAATAGCTTTGATCATATTATAGATCTCGGGGTAGTATTGGACAACAAGATGCGCTTCAACCTCCACTATGACAAAATTCTTGCCCGGGCTAATAAACAGCTCGGATTCACTAAGAGACGTGCTAAAGAGTTCGAGAATATATGGGCTACCAAGTCATTATATATCACTCTGGTGCGTCTTCTTTTGGAATATGCCTGCATAATATGGAACCTAGTTTTTGAGCTACATAGTGATAGAGTGGAATCTGTTCAGAAACAGTTTTTACTTTTCGCTTTGAGAGACCTCTATGATTCAAAAGACTTCCAACATCTTCCATCTTACAAAGCCACACTGAGCCTTCGTAATTTAATGCCTCTCTCTTCTAGAAGAATACTTTTAAGCGCTTGCCTAACCTTTGATATTATAACATATGTGGTGCAGTCAATGTTGAAGCTCTCTCCAACAAAATTATTTTCAATGACCAACCAAGACGCACTAGGTATGCAACTCTGTTCAAGGAGTACAATCACCACACTACCTATGCATATAACGAGCTCATAAATAGGTGTTGTAGAATATTCAACTCTATAAGCAGAAACTACGATTCGGGGATCTCTAAATACACTTTCAAAACAAACTTATCAAAGGCCCTATTAACATCCTAATCCCACTTAATTTCCCATCAAACTTGCTTAAATTAAAATAAAATAAATTAAAGTAAAGTAGGTTAGGTTACGTTAGTGAAGAGGGCTGCCAGAAACGCGGCCAGCATTAGGCCACCAGTTTGGGCCCATTTGCCACCCTCATAGAGAATCACACGCATTCACACTTACAGTCATGGCTCTGGCGAGATTCGAACCCGCAGGCTCCGTAGCTCGCCGCTTTTCGGCCTGACGCCTTAGTGAGCAGAGCTACCGAGCCCCCTTAAAGTAAAGTAACTAAAATAAAAGTTGTAATGTATTTTGTTTTCTAATGTGTTGGAAGAAAATGTATTTTGTTGTTGTTATAATGAGTTATCTTATGAATCGTTAATGTTTTGCTGTTGTGTATGATGCCTTGTTTGCTAAATAAATTGAATAATAATGATTCCACTGAATTGGTTCATTAACAGCGCCCACTGATGTATTTCATTCAGAAAAAGAATCATATACTGCTTTTTAAATAGCAATAGAACCTTTAAAGCAACTACTCTACTTTCAATTTCGCGGGATTTCCATTCTATATCTAAAAGATTCACTGGTGAATGTGCTCTAAAAATAAAAGGCTACATGATCTGATATCGAAAGCTATATGATGGTAAACCAATTCAAATGAATTAAATAAACATATACGTCGACAGTCGTTTTATGGCTGAATTTTCGATTTTTGGTGCCAAATTTTTATAATTATTATTATAATACCCAAACTAGTTAAACTTCAATGTATTCTCCATTGTAGGTTGCTACAAAGGCGATTTTCCTCGGTCATTTGATTATGCTAGCTTTTTCCGTAAGGACATAAGCCGATTACGGTTATTTGAAGAAGAGAAAATGTTATTTTGTTGCAGCTCCAATGTAGAGATTAAAATCACGACAGTTACTTCCAGTACACTGAGAAAACACATGGCGCCAGACGCCATAATTTATAGACTTCTGCCGCCATGTACATAGTCGATTGAGGGATTGTGATAAAATATAGCGCCACACGCCATAATACATGGCGAAAAGTACATAGGCCTACACGCCATGTACTATAGTCGTCCACGCCACATGGCGTGGCGGACTATATTACATGGCGTGGAGGACTATAGCACATGACGTGGAGAACTATAGTGCATGGCGTGGAGGACTATACTGTATGGCGTGGAGGACTATACTGTATGGCGTGGAGGACTATACTGTATGGCGTGGAGGACTATAGTACATGGCGTGGAGGGCTATAAGCATAGCGTCTGCTCCTATGTACTATGGCGTGTAGCGCTATATTTTATCACAAATCGACCATGTACATGGCGCCAGAGGTCTATAAATTATGGCGTCTGGCGCTATGTGTTCTTTCAGTGCATCTGATGTGGAAAATACATATTTGCCGAGCCCAGGCGAAAGCTGGCGAGCCCGATTGTGGGGACGGTCCAGACAAGCGACTTTAACAGGTCCCGCCGGCGCTCGTGCGACTTCCGATCGGAGTGGGCTTTGAGCACGAGTCAGCGCGATTTCGTGACGAGCTGTCAAATGCCGTCCACAAGTTGGCGGTCTCGTCTGACTTCGGCTCGCTGGGCCTCGGCTAATATGAATTTTCTACATGAAGATGATCCAGCCAGCAAAAGGCCACGAGCCTTCTACCTTCTGAGCATCTGAAGGTAGAGCAGTTGATGATAGGTGATGGAATTCACCTATCATCAACTGCATCAAAGACCTCAAGAAGCTTGCTGATATTTATACATCTCCTCACACAGCATGGCTGCGAGTTATAATTGTAGTGCCATGAGCCATATTACATGGCTCATGGCACTATGTAATATGGCGTGTGGGGCCATCATTTCTGCGCCATGTAATTATGGCGCTGGGAGCTATACTGCATGGCTCAGGGTACTATGTACATAGCGTGTGGCACCATAAATGCTCCGCCATGTAACATGGGACCACGCGCTATGTAGATTCTGACATTATGGCGCTGGGAGCCATATTGCATGGCTCAGAGTACTATGTACATGGCGTATGGGGCCATAAATAATGCGCTATGTTACATGGCTCTGGGCGCTATGTGGATTTTTTTCAGTGTACCGAAAAATTTCAAGCTTAAGTAAAGATTATTACCATTAAGTCAAAACCAGCGACATTCTTGTACAAAAAAAACCTTGACGTAGATAACTTTCAATTTCACAACGAAGGTAACTAGGTATTTAATGCAGGTTCGTATAAAAGCAGGAGCTGAAGCAGAACTTCAGAGCTCCTATATGAATCTGCAGTAAGCACTGAGAGAAAGCTGCATTTGAACGAGCTGATGAAAGAAAAGCAATTGCGAAACACGCATAAAATTAGGTGAAAAATCAAAAAATTAAGCACGAAAAAACCTGTTTGTGCTGTACAGATTCATCAAAACCATTGAGCAGTTGCTTTCGTCAATTTTACGCTTGTACCGCTTAACTGGCGACTTTGTTGTTCGATCAATATCGAACATTTTAATTACAGCGGGAGAAGTTTCACTTTAGATGTCATACCGAGCGGCATTATTGTATTTTCACATCAGTCTAATAGAAGCAACTACTTTTTCAAGTCCTGGAGATTTACATTGAGGGCAGCAGGCGACCCCCTAGAAGTTAAAATACTTGTAAAATGTAGGTTAGGTTAGGTATCACTGGCTGACACAAGAACGCACATAGACCACGTAATAATACAAAGTATACCCACGGGTCTAGGAGTTGAACCTGGTAGAGAGCATCATCCACAAATTTAATACTATGTCAATTTAATACTATAATTTCTCCATTTTTCACAAACAACAAAAGTCAATCGAACAAGGTCAATTTAAAACCCATCTTTCAATTGAGCTTCGTTTTGATCCGATCTTGAATTTATTTTGAGGGCTTCAAACGCTGAGAAATGACCGAAATAAATATATTAACATCTTAATATTGTGATAGTAACAGCATTGTCACTAACACATAATTTTAACTGCTCAATATTTCACGTTAGGAAGTTACAATATTATATTTGCAGTTTAACATTATGTATTAAGACTGTTAATTTTTTATGTTAAGAGCACCTGCGAACATCTAACATCTTAACATAAATATACTACTATGCCAACATAAATGTATTAACCAAGGGTGGTGAAATTGTTGTTGACCAAAACAGATACAGAATTGTAACGTTCAAATGCAGTGCTTCTATCTCTCTCCACAGAAGTAACTCGTTGAAAGTTCACGCTCAAAAGGCCTGCAACGTAGTTGTGAAATAATCTCGTCTGCCGTTAATTCACTTTAGTGGAATTTTTGCGTGCCCTGTGAGTCGTTACGTAACAACAAAAAAGAATTAACAAATTTACCAATTATTTTATTTCAACGAGAAACCAGACCAAACAACCCCAACAATAAAGCACAATACTAGTATTGTATGTTAAGATGTTAATATTGAATACTGACATCCAAATATAGCTAATAAAGGCGTTAATATAATATATTGGAATGTTAATATTAATTGTTGGTATACAAATATAGTATTGTAAGAGGTTAATATAACTCATTGCCATGTTAATATTAAATATTGGCCTACTAATATAATATTATAGCAGGAAAATTCACCACACACGTGTCAATATATAAAATTATAAGAATGCTGTGTGCTGGCAATATAATGTTATTGCTAGGCCAATATAATAATGCTAAGAAATGTTTTTAATATAAATATATTAGCTGCAAAATATATTAAGGGTAGAGCAATGCCTTTTTAGCGTGTTATTGCTGGATGTTAGTTGAAAAATTTGGAACTGGAATCAGACGTGCGAAGTCGATATGGGAAAAGAGTGCCAAGCTTACAACTGCCCAAGGGCGGCAAGAAGACCAAATCTTGCCCTGATTCTGGTCTTTCAAATTTTATTATGTATCTATGTATTCCAAGTATCTTCAAATTCAACTTCTACTTATCTCTATTTCATAGATCCAGAAACATATTACAAAAAAGTACTCAAAGGAAATTCATTCTATTCTTGGTACTGCTATTACTAGGAGAAGTATTAAATTTACCGTTTCATATGAAAACCGTATCATGAAGCTCCGAATCGAATCAACACATCTTACTCACATCAAATGTAAGTAGGTGCCTACGTACAATATTTTCCGTAGCATCAAACGAGCTCAATAATTTCCACTTTGTTACACACATCCTTATAACGCACCATTTACGAAAATTTACTTTCCCGTCATCCACTTAGCCTAGTGAAAATCCTATCTTACTGCTCGATTTTTTTCGACATGTCAGTAATCCTTTAATGTCAAACGTAAAATCAGTCATATTTTTCAAAGAACTCTATCAATTCATATCGTTGGTAGGAAAGCTTTCGGAAGTTTCCTAGAATTCTATGAAAAAAATGTAGCATAAGAGATATGATTTTTTATGGACAGAAATAAGTGAAGCAAATATGAAATTATGGTCGACTAACGCGATTTACTTGTTACAGCAGTCAGGTGTGATTTTCCACATATGTTTCTGTTTCAACACACATGTTGAAAAAAAATTTGTATTTATGACTTTTAGGTAAAGAATGGTGAATATCAATCAAAAAACTGGAATTGGTATAACGTTTCATGCATAAAAGCTGTTTTTGAGTAACATGTTGGGATTTTCTCCTTTAACCTTGGAAAAGTTGATGATGTACATAGATGCAGGTGTACATAAGCCTACTCGAATGAAAATAATAAATCCACGCTTTGATATTTCAATGTCAGGACTTAGTGGAGTGATTGACGTTAGCAGAGGAGATATAAATATTGTAAGAGAATCAGAGCTAAGTTTTACTGTGTTTGCAGGAAAATTAATGGCAGTTAGTACATAAATATATGATAGTATGCCTTTGAACAAAGTAAAAATATGTGGAATCGTAAATATTCTATACAAACCTTAACCTGGCATTAAAACTGCTGGTCATAATAAAGGTAACTCACATTTGTGTATTTTTGAGATTGGTATTAATTCCTTCCTTGCATATCTTTAGTTTTTGAAGAAAGTCTCAGATGCATTATAGCCGTCAACACAAAATAAATTTGTATGTCTCCTCCATTATTCATAAATTATGCCTAGAAATTCTAGAAAAATTCGAAATCTCGAAAAAATCGAATAGCGAAATTCAATACTATTGTGATACATGTAGATGAATCCTCGGCGAAGAGTAATAGCGGGAATGATGAAAAGATATTCAGAAGTTTGAATCAATAGTATTAATCACTCTGAATGGAAGGACCTCTACGATTGACCTTTTACTTGGTCTTGGTCTCGGTCCTATTTCACTTTTCGAGATGAATGTTTGATGGCGAACAATGAAAATTGTCTGGAAATATTAGACTTCTCCAAACTCAGTAAAACAATTTTGGCTCTTTCCAATAACACAATCTGCAATGATCTCTAATAACACAAACAAGTTAAAAATAAACCAGTGAATGGGCACATGTCCGGTTTTAAAAGTGAAAAGGATACGAGAGATGAAATAATAATGAGGCTGGACAGAAAATTCTATTTTGACTCGGTTCGTTTTGACATACAATAGGCAAAAAAAGCTTCAAAACAATGCATGACGCGTGAAAGCTCCACAAACCTTGTGGAGAATTAAACCGATTATCTGTAAGAAAAACAACATGCAACCGATTATCTGTAAGAAAAACAACATGCAACTCTGACAACGAATCTGAGCTACTCGATAATGTCCTAGCTTGGAACAAATCAGATAAGTCTACTAGGTGGTATAAAAGTCTGAATTGAAAAAGGTCGTGGACGACCCTGGATAATGTGATATCATAGAGTTATTGCCTGTACTGTTTAAACCAAACTTTTTTATGATTTTCAACGGAAGCTTACTAATGGAACATATTCCAGATGGAGATAGGTAATGAAAATTGAATAACTGAGATTAGGATTTTCGATTTCAAAAGCACAGGCTGGGTTTCTGATAATTACTTTTGAATATAATCCTATGTGCAATAGCCTTATAGCATCAGGTAAACGTAGTCCAGCTGATGAATTATTACTATTCCTTACTTATTCAGGCCTTAGTGCTGCAATAATATTAAAAAGGCACAACCTGCGATTTACAAGATTACGATGTTGATTTTCAATTGAACTTAAATTTTTGTAATAAAGGAGAAATTTCGATAATTAGTTTTTTTCAACCAACCATATGTGGTTTATTGAGAGATTAACTTAAAAAACTCTAGTGCATCAGAACCCCAAGAAAACTGATTTTCGAAGAAATTGTACTTGAGTAACCAAAAAATGTTTAAAAACATAATACACTTTTTGTAGTATCATATCAACCATTTTTCCACCCACAGCAACAAAAAACATTTTTCGACAGCATCTCCTATCGCATAAATAATGAAAATGTTCAATGCTGGCAGCACTTTTCCGGCAAAGTAGCAATAAGTCTACCATAATATGCTTACGCTAAAATCAACATATCCTTTGAATATCGTTTTCATCCGAGGATTGCATCGAATGTTTCAGCGATTAAACGATATTTGAGGCCGCCATCCGTAGAATTTTCAAAACTCGGAAAATTCAAACATTGGTTCCTTATTTTTATTGTAAATGCTTTGCATCTGAAAATATAATAGAAGCATATGTTGGATATTTACGAAAATGTCTGGTGCTGGAAGCCCTGTCTTAACAGGATAGCCAAAAATATACCAAATCTGCTTCACGTTAAGTTAAACCCACTCAGTGATTTCGTTTCGATTGAATGACTGCGCTGGAAGTTACAGGGCTGAAAAGAGATCTAAGGGCTACTTCCCGCAATTTTTTGTAAACCCTTTCCTGATTTTTTTACGAAATTCCTAAAACATTTGGCTTGCAACGAAGTCCATTTACTACATGAATTTCGTTTTGATTTCATGACTGCATTTGAAGTTATACGGAAAAAAGCTTTATTTTGCTGAGCAAATTTACAAGATTTAGGAGACGCTACTCTATTTTAATTTAGCTACTCTATTATATATTATAGCTACTCTATTTTAATTTATCAACCAAACTTCTACCAAATGTGTTCTAAAATAAGGTCCAAATACTGTATGAATTTCGTTAAATTGTGATGGTTGAATCGGAAGTTATAAGCCAAAAAGCAGTTTTTTTTCTAAGTGATTTTTCAAGATGGCACCACTGCCACAGGGTTGCTCGTATTTCAATATCACTTCTACCAGACTGGGCCCTAGTTATTATAAACATGTCCTGTAAATTCATATCTATTGAATTATCTGGTGGTCAGTTCTCGTGAACGGAAATTTCAAGTGTTGAAAATAGAGATAATTTGGTGATAGTTTGTCGTTCTTGTGCAACTCGAAATTTTGAAAATTTCAAATGACATGGTGAACAAAGGCTAAAATTTATCAATAATTTGAATTTTTTGTCAAAATGAAAAATTTTACATGAGTGTCAATCATTTTTAATCGTAGCTACAGCGTTGCCCGTACAGTCTTGAAAACCCATGATTGTATGGTTTTAGTAAGCATCAATACGCTCTGCTAATTTTACGATGGTCCAATGTTTCTGTCAAAAGTTGTGACAAATTACCCATTTTTAGGTTCTTAGCACCCACATAGGGTTCATAATTTCCAATTTTTTATCAGGGACAAGTATTAAACATTATTAGTTCTCATTTCCAGTACATATTTCTACCGAAAATGTACTGTGCACAGAAACATAGGGGTGTCTGCAAATTCATTCAAATACCCGCCGCCGCCAAAGGGTTAAAGGTATCGTAATTTTTACAAGTCATGGATCTATAAATGGAGTTAGCAACAAAATATAATTTACATCAAAGGCTTGGGCAAAAAATCCCGCTGAAAGCACAAAACAGCGTCTTCTAACCTAAGTTTTGTGTGGTTTGGAGACACAATACTCGGAGAAAAAGTAAAGTTACTAAATTTCATCTTTTAGTTATGATTTTGGATCGAATTCCGAAATTCGTGCTAAAATTTTGTAAACAGAAAAGCTACAAAAATTTCAAGCACATTGCACTCATGGAGGCCCCGCGAGATACGCATTTCAAATAAGCCAACGTAAAAAATAGGTTTTGGCAACCAATTCTTTAAGTAAGTCCTCAATGTTAGAAGATGTTTTAAATGCCAGAATTACGGATACTTGTCAACGCACTGCACTAGGACAAATGATGTTTTTGTCAACTGTGCTGTTGGACACAAAACTGTAGCTTGACATAAAACTGAGGCTCCGGAATACATAAACATGTGGATTGTTTCACAAAAATTCAAAACAAACTTAATCATAGAGTGGATGGCAAAAGTTGTTCATGAATATATAAAAGCTGAGCAACTTTCGATAAGCAGAATTAAATATTTCTTCCAAGTCATATGTCATCGCAAACTTTAAAAGTATGTTATGCAAATACATGTTAGAAGTGTTAGAAACAAGTTTCAGGAATTAGAAGCTACAGCTACAGTTTTAAATGATTTTGATATCATTATCTATGGCAAAACTTAGCTTTATGAAAATTAAACACAGCAACTCAGGGTGCAATGTTCAATTCTTGAGGTTTAGTAGGAGGAGGAACCGCGTTTTACATGAAAAAAATAAATTTAAAAGCCCTCGTTAACGAAAAACGGTTTCAATTTCAAAAAATTAAGTTAACAAAAATATATTTCTTGCGAGAAAGTCACAAAGAACTTAATTTTCACTAGAGCTCTAGATCAAAGCATTAAAAACTCAACGTATTGCATTTTCTTTAATTGGTTTTTATACAAAGCTGTTCATATAGTCAATAGCTCTGCCATAAGTATTAGATGAGCCCTGGTTATGTGCGAAAAAAGTGGCAATTGTATAAAAAGATATTGATAGAAAATTTTACAGCATATTCATTTATTCATATCATTTTACATGATGTTCTATAATCGTATACCACACTGGGCGCAAAGAAAGCTTATGATTATTCACTACTCATCACAAATAAAAATAGACTCATAAGCAGCAACTGTTAATAAAAAATGAATTGTTTAATCGATACTGCTTCATAGCTTCATTTAACTATTCGATAATGTAAGCATAAACCACTTTATTTTAATCAGCGAAGTATATATGTATGGTTCACACGAGTATGTTAATAGCTCGTATTTTTTTCACTCAAGGTTTTATAACAGGATAAAGCGTTAAATGGAAACCACAATGCCGCAATTTACATTTCGTTTGGTGTCATTATTATGCAATCATTATTGATTGAAAAGATTCAACTTATTGAAGGGGTTGGACTGAAAGGTAAGGTAATGGCAACTCATCTCACCATTCTCTTTGGAAATAGTGATATATTTCAATGGGGCTATTTAAAGGCGTAATTTTTTATATGAATGAACTATATCACTGATTTCATTTAATACTTTTGATGCAAATAAATTGTACAGCAGTGGAATAAAAAAAATCATTAGCTAGCTCACGCGTGAGACGATATTAAGAATGCAAAAAAACATCATATGTTGAGAGCTACTATTGGAAATAATCATGGCAGCTAAAAAGTCCCTGATTGAGACAGAGCCCATAGCCATTCGCCAACACCAAGCAGGCTAAAAGTTGAAATATAGGCGTTCGTCGATTCATTTAGCACATTGTTCTGATTCAATCAAAACGAACGGATCAGCAGCGACAAGCTCATGGTTATGATTCACTGCAGTATAAGCATTAATAATCTCGAGATTTGAATATACCTTTTCATTATTGCTTACACGGTTCAACAAGTAGATCATATCATTTGGTTGTTATTCTATGCTTATTTAGGTCAAAGGACAATTTTTTGCTGATAGAACCAATAATGGAATGAAGAGTCGACTAAAACTTATGTACTTTAAAATCATGATGTCTGCACACAACTAGAAACAGGGGCGGATTTGCCACTAGGCCTAGTAGGCCCGGGCCTAGGGCGGCAAATTTCAGGGGCGGCAAATTTTCGATTTTTTTTCGGGCGGCCACTTTTCGATTTTTTTTTTGGGTCGGCAGTTTTTTTCTGTCGTATATGTACATATATCTGAGTTGAATGAGCCTTACACCTCAAGCCAACCAAATTCTCTAAAAAATCAATGTACGCAAAAATTCACCTCTGATGATTTTTTTCGGACATTAAAAAGTTTGACTTATAATAAATATCGAAATGCGATCACGGTAAAGGACCAAAGAAACTCAAAAATACCTAAAAAGTACCGCGAAAGTATCTGAAAATACCTAAAAAGAGCCTAAAAAGACCTAAAAATATCCTAAAAAGAACCCAAATAATATCTCTTCAATTTAGGAAAAACTTATCAAGGCAAATATTTGCGTGCATTGATTTTTCAGAGAATTTTTGTTTTTTTATTATTATGGTACAGGGTATATCAACTACATGCGAATCTCTTTATTTTTCATTACTGAAATTAATTTCAATAAAAAAATTTATATAAAATTAAATCTAGATCATCATTGGTCAAAATATTTCGGATTCATCCTTAACTAATAACATATCGAACATTAATTTGCAGTAGTCGAGTTCATAGTTGATCTCCAGTCAAGTGCGGAAGCAAACTTTGAACGGAAGAGTAAACTTACTTATAAAAATATGAGCGAAGACGTTGGAATTATATGCGATGTAAAGGTGTATATGGTTTTGGACTTGGTATTTTTGGATTCTTTTTTTTTTTTAGGTTCTTTTAGGCTCTTTAAAAACAGCGAAGTATTCTAGGGAATCGAAAAAAAAAATTGCGCATTGTTACATGTAATTCACGAAAAGGGCGGCAAATATTTCTGAGGCCTAGGGCGGCGAAATGGTCAAATCCGCCCCTGACTAGAAAATAAAGGTCACAGTCAAAGTAATAAGCTTACTATCATTCAACGTTTTCCTCAAAGCTTATTCACAACATTTTATCTCTTCAAAATTTTTCTCTTCTACAATGAAGTCTTTCGAATTGAAAAACTTTTCTAGTCACAATATTGTTAGGCCATTTTTCGAATCGTTGACACAGTTCTTTGTACATTTATTGACAGACAAGAACTTGACTTTTCATTCTATTGCGATTTTCCCATCATGTTGATATCGAACAGCAAAGAATATAAAAAAACGGTGCCAAAGTTTCTTTTATTCACTAACATTCATGTTTTTTGCCTAGATTTCAGATACTTCCATACTACATCCTTTGTACCACAGTACTGCTATAACATAATATTTGCATTTTTCAACAGAATCCTTATACGTGCAGAAAATATAAAATATTTTAAACTCGCAGCGAATCCACAACAAATTCATGATTCAACTCAACGGAAAAGTGAAAATTATTTGAAAACTTTTCGTACATGCTTAACCCATAGGACATGGATAGCAATATCCGAACAAGTTTCAAGCTGATTTTCATAGACAGAAGTTGTATAAAGATACTTTTTGTTTCCTCGTTGACTTAAAAAG
Source organism: Nemotelus nigrinus (assembly GCA_947369275.1). NCBI lineage: Eukaryota > Metazoa > Arthropoda > Insecta > Diptera > Stratiomyidae > Nemotelus > Nemotelus nigrinus. Next base: position 192,484,535 of record OX376372.1, read on the forward strand.
TAAAAGAGAACAACTGAAATTGGAAAATTTGATGAAAAACTAGTTTAGTGAGTTTAACAAAGGGATTTCGCAAAATTTTGCAAATCGTTTTTGTTAATTTTATTGGATTTCAGTGCTGGAATGAAGGATTGTGTAAAGATTGTCGATGCGATAAAATATTCATTTGGAAATAGTATGCTGGATTATTTTTTTTAGGGAGAAATCATTCAATCTTATGATTCCTAAGTTTAAAGAATGAGAAACTTTATTAACGACTATTTTCAATGAAAATCGCTACCAATTATTTCATCTGTTTTTCCACCAAAGTAAACGTTTACTATATTCGCAAAACACCAAATTGTTCATCATTCGAAATAAACACATTGCCATTAAGCAATTGCTTTTTAATGTTTCTCCTGAAAACGAAATGAAATCATTAATTCCAACAACGTTCTGAGCGTTGAAACACACCCTACTAACCTGGCTTAATTCACCTCCTCTGTGAATTTTCTGCTGTCGAACAGCTTTCTAGCATGCGAACTTGTCGTAAAACTTCACTTCATGTGATCCATTTTCCGCGTTTCATTTTTCTTTAACTTTTATTGACACCACGTACGTATAGTCGAAAACGAAGAAGTGCCCGAAAATAAAAGAATTCAAACACTCATGCGAATAGTGGGTGAACTGGTGATGGCAGGTGTAGGATGGGAGTGTGGGCGGTGAATACGAATATGGAAAACAGATAGTCGACTGAATTACAATTGATTGCCCGAGGTAGTTTTTCTTTTTGTGGGAATTGAAATTCGAGGGTTGATTGGTGCCTCAATAGATTTTGAATTGAGACGCCTAGAGCAGAATCGAGTTGTTTGTCGAGCATGGAACTAGTGGTCAGATTTCAACATCGAAAAGGTAAGGAAATGTTCAGATCTGGTAGCCATTTTAAAGTAAATAGTCTTTGAAAGTTTCTTTGTCACTCAATAATTTCAAAAGAGTATTTGATGCGAGCTTGAATAACATAATTTGATTCAAATTGATCGGATTCTTCTCTTTTCAGTCAGGTTTTTTCTTAGCTTTTAGCTCTTTTCTTTAGCACAGGATGTGGATACAGCTGATTTGGTGACTATTAATGTGATAAAGGTGGGCAAGAATATGACGGATGAGCCAGCTGCACTAATTTCCAGGTCATTCGTTAGCTTCCTTCCTCAATTATCTTGAGGGATCTTGAGGCTTTCGTTCTCAAGCATGGTCCCGGGAACATATCAGATTCCCATTTTTCGTCAGAGTGGTGAAATGATTACGTGTATGACCCGGCCTGATCGTCAACTAGTGCTACTTTTAGTGCCATAACATCTGCAGACACTCAACCCTAACCCGTGGACTTGTTTCGGATTTACAGAACTAGAAGGTCCACCTTCAAGGTTATGAGGAAACTGAAAAACATCATCCCTTGATACGTTGAGCAATAGGCATTAAAAATTACTGGGGAGCACCCACTGTTTCTTTATCCTACAGATTCTGCTAAAAAACGACAGATATTTGCTGAGCAAAGGAAACAAGAATAGCAGTTTAAAGCCTACGTCGACTATTGCAGTATTTATTCGGCCTTTCAATAAAAGGTTCAAAGGGTATTCTGCTTGGGTTGTTATTAATGGCAGAAAAGGAAATGGAAGCGTCACTTCAAAAATAATAAGGCAGGACCTCGGGTCTTTCACCTACGGTGAGTGGACTGATATTCAGCCAATTTCTATGAGCAGACAATTTGCGAACTGGAGGAACCCTGGCCAAGTACCAAATTAAAGGCGGTGCGCAGGGACGAGATCCCCAGACAGCCTTGATGCAGGGCAGGAATTCTTTGTCTTCATTCCGATTCAGTGGAAAATCTGGAAATCGTTCGTCTTTTTAGCCCAGATATCTCTACTAGAACTGGAGCATTCCTAAAATTGGCGACCCTGTCACTATAAAATAAATAAAAGGGTACTGCTCATAAATAAAGGGGCATTGCTGATGCTAGGGACCCAAAAAGGCATAACCAGAAACGGAGGGAACGGGGCTTAGAAGCAACAGGCTGAAAAGCTATGGATCAAAGGATCCTGAGCCTACTGAGCTTGACCCAAAGCACGTGGCTCAAGCAGTGGTAGAGCCACTCAGCAAACGGATCATTGTTATCACCTGAGCAAAAATCAGAAGTAGAGTCCCAGTTTGCTGGTGAGGTCAGCATCGCACCTTTTAGTGTCCGACAGAGGATGAAAAGGTATTGTTCTCATTCTTCGTTTACCTTGCCGTTTCAATATTTCACCAAAAAGTTATAACTCTAAATTTTCGCACCGAAACGCCATACCTTCTGACCAAATGCAAGATGACCTGTTCCACTCTGAAGCTTTGACGGAAGCGCAGATGTGCCCAATGTTTTTTCACAGCTGTATTTTGCTCCAATATATCCTTCCTATTAATATGTTTTGTAGATTGTTTTAATATCAAAAACAATCTGGCCTGTTCTTTAGCTAGCTGAGGATTTCCAATTAGCTCGTGTGGCCATTCTGTGGCAGTTTTTGTTACCACCAATCGCACATCAGAACTTGGCTTATTTTTTTCTCAATGTTTGCAGTTAGTTGGACAGGGGCGACAAGATAAAACATCGGCGTTTTCGTGTCGTCCTCCTTTCCAGCGTATCATGTTGTAGTCGTGTGACTGTAAGCTGGAAAGACTTAGTGTTTGAGGGTCATTAGCTTTACGGACAGACTTCTGATTTTCGAATTTGGTTCCTACAGCATTCACACCCGTTCTCCGAGAACAAGTTTGGTCTCACCGCTTTTCTTGCATATTTTTCTGCATCTTTGACAATGCCCAGGCTCATACGTCTTACGGCAGTCTTAGCTCAGGCGTCCTTTCTTTCCACATTTCCAACATCTGAGGACTCCGCCGACTAAGTTCAGACTCTAATTTGTTTTTTTCTCTTCGCATCATAGCTTGACTTTCTTTGCTACCAGTGATCTCAATGTAGATGTCCTCATTTGTCGCTATCCCAGCACAAGTTTTAAAATTTCTTTTCGAAACTACAGAAGTTAATTTTCAAGATTCTAACTTAGGTTATGTTGGTCGCTAGATTGACATGGTTCTACTAAATAGAGGCTCAACACCTATGCATCTCAAATCGGGGTTCAGCGAGTCTATGCCTGACATTAAAATATGATATGCCTGTCGGAAACATTGTCAGCGTCGACAAGGGACTAGAAGGTGATAGAAGAGCACTCTGGAAATGATCATAGCTACATCAATTTCTAGCTATCGGAAAAAACGAAAGCTCGCAAAGCTCCATTTAAGAAATACATGGCTGGAATGTTTCTAAGTTAGATAGGAGAAAGCTTTTGGGGTCACTTGCTGGCGAGGGCACCGCAGGTCAGGTGTGGTTAGAACAAGAAAGGTACAATACGCTATTGAACTTCACCATGGGGAAAATCAAGCGAGCGTGCAACGCCAGAGACAACCTCTTGGGAAACAGCAGGCTTATTGGTGGACCGCAGAGATAGCGAATCTGAGCCGAATTGCTCTAGCATGCAAGCGTAGGGCTCAGCGATATGTTAGAGGAGAATCAAGCCAAGCACCTGCAGGACTCAAAAAGGCGAAAAAAAAAGTTAAGGAAAAAATAAGCGCTTTGCGATGAAGTGAACCGAGGCTCATGGGGACTTGGCTACTAACTAGTATCGTGCACGGTTGGTCACATAGATCCAAGGTAACTCATGAAGGTGGATACGCTGAAGCACATGAACTTTTTTTCTCAACGCATCAGACGAGAGTAGAAAACGCTCTTATGGTCCAACAGGAAGATAATACTTTTTTCAGTCTAGAGGAACTTCGTAGTGCAGCTATCAAAATGAAGAACTGAAGGGTGTCTGGCCCCGACAGCACTCCAGCGGAAGTGTTCAAATCTGTGGCGGAGAATCAACATTTAATTCTGCTTAGAAATGATGATGGCGTGTTTGTTGCTGGGTGTCTATCCCTCTAGAAAGGGGCGTGAAACTGATTCCGAAAGGGAAAGAAGACCCTAACACATCAGCTTTGTATGCTTGATACACCGGGGAAACTTTTGGAAGGCCTATTGAAGCAACAGCTACAGGCAGCAATACGAAAGGTCGCTGACCTTTTGAGGAACTAACATGGGTTCCGTAGTGGCCCCCAAATAATAAGTGACATCTATGAAGTAATCGGAGCAGTGCAGCGTGCCTAAGCTGTATATCATCTGCTTGGAACGCTTTTAATTCAGCAAGATGGATAGATATTTTAGAGTCCCTTAAGCGGAATTTTCGAAAAGACGAATATCCATTAGCTAGGCCTTGAGATTATCTGAAAAACAGTTCCCCTATACATGAGACAAAATAGGGAAACGTCCGAAACAATATGATTGCCACAACAGTCCATTCTCGGACTAGACCTGTTTGCCAATCAATGAGAAAAGTTGAAGGCTGGATGGAAAACCATGGTCTCCAGCTGGCGATCACGAAAACTGAGATCATCTTGCAGATAAAATGAAGGGTATCAAACGTCATATTAATGACGGTCGACTCCGAAGAAGTCGAGACCAAGCTGACTTGCGAGGAGCACATCCGAAAACATACAATAGAGCTTTGGGGATTGCAGTCTCACTAAGCAGACTCATGGCGCACGTCCACGGTCCCAGTGCGAGCAAACGCAAAATGCCTATAGCGGTAGCTAATTCAATGTTACTGTACGGTGCTGAGATATGGGCCACCACCATAAAATTTGAAAACTATCGAACTAGTATGGTGAGCGTTCAATGTAGTGGAGTGCTGCAAACTGAAAACAGCTATCGTACGGTATAAGGCAACGCCGTGTTGGTTATGGCAGGTTTAATATCAGTAGACTTACAAACGAGCGTAAAGAGGTCTTTCTGAATAGCTCAGACGTGTGGAAGAGTGATAGCAGCCGCTCAAGCACGAGAGCGAACGATTCAAATTTGGCAGGAGTGTTCAACTTCGAGCACAAAACTACGCCATAAAACCTTGTCTTAGTCCTGACTACCGTGAAATAAATTTCGACCGGGGCTAATTTCATAGAATGGAGAGAGTCTGGACGGAATACTTTAAATACTGTATTAACCCTGGAATGGTACGGTAAATTTTTGGATGATTTTAGGTACATGTTTTTACTAAAAAGAAGGCAACAATTGTATTATGTAAATTTTTTTATTTTACAATTAGACATAAAAAGAGTATATAGCTTCTAGTCTCATGGTAGTCAGAGTGGCCAACTGGCTGATGCGCGACGAAATATATACCGTATGTGAGTAAAATTTACTCATCGGTACCATTCTAGGGTTAAACAAATTGATGATGCATCGCACGCTTTTTTCAAATGCCTCCGTTTCAGAAGAGAATCAGCCCTGCAACGCCGATGACAATTGTGGAGGCGATGTTTCTTCAGATGACACTTCGGTACAAGTTTCAGTATGTATAACCTAATTTATATATTGTGCTAGAGATATGCTCCTGATTTGAGCATAGTCGAATTAGGTTGAATTTCTGAAGTACATCAATATTCATGTCTATATTCATACAACTGGCATCAATATCGATGGTTGCCAGGAATAATATATAATCACAAGACACGGTTTATGCCAGCAAAGGTCGCCCTACATACATACATATCTAGTTGACCATGTTCTTTTTTGTGTATATATGAATGTAGTCTAGCATTCGTTCCGAATCTTCCGATGCTTTCTACTGATCAGAATATTATTTCATTCATATGCATAGCTCCACTAACAGATATTTTGGAGAATTCCGACATTTTGATTAAGTCAGGAGTTGACAGATATACATATGTAGCCCTACAAACTACGACCATGATTATTGATATTGACGAGCACAAGATTTAAAAAATTTCTATTTTAATTCTTCATATCTTTTTTTCATCAAATTTTCCTTCTACATTCTTTGAAATATCATTTTACTTCCAATCCAAACAGCCATGAACTGATTACATAAAGCTTGTTTTTTGTCAAGAAATCTTACTTTTTCATTCATTTTCTCATTTACAGAGAAGCTGAAACCTATAAAACTTGAGCTGACATCTCTTTCCATTTAGCCACCAACCTAGAAACACGAATAGATTTCTGTTTATATCTCAAGTCCATCGTAACAGATATTTTTAGCTTTGGCAACAGCATTGACTCCAGTAACGCTTCGAATGTCTTTAGCAAACTTTCACAGACATGGCGAGGACTAGAGAAAAAAGTCGTCAAGTTCAGGTGAAAATACGACTGTCACTGTGTTTCGCAAGTCAACCACGTTCCAATCATTACTTCCTTATCGTCCGACTATTCACAACGACACCCGACACATGTATCTAATCCTCGCCTGGCTAGAAATGTCAAAGGCAAACAAACCTTAAAAAATCAAATTCGATGTCGTGGTGACCTTCCTTCGTTTCCGTCCTGAATCACTTACCGAAGATCGACACGGACCGATAAAGGTATGTACTAAAAATAGCATTCGAATCGGGGAAAATTAGTTATTGCCATCGCACAGTGTCATCGGAAATTGATTTCACAAAGCTCTCTAGTCGGTGGTTTGTGCTAGTTGAGATTCGTGGGAGGAGAGAAGGTCAGAAGTAAATGCCTGTTTTTGGATAGCACCCACAATACATTCACTTTATAGTGAAGTTAATGATTGTATCAGTAGAAAATCCGATAAGATTATATGGGCTCAATTTGTAGCCAACTCATTATGAGGGCTCAGGCTGTGCTAAGGCGATTTGGCCTATGAAAAGGTTGATTCAATTTGAGGTTGACTTAGAAATCAAGAAATGTCAAGAGGCAAAGTTTTAGCAAAACTATAATTTCCAACACTCCTATTTTTAGCTGGGCAAAAGAAGTGGTTCACACCTAAGTATTCAGAAAGAAAAGGAATTGGGCCATGAAGTTTATCGGTTCAGTTGAGGTGAGAATAATACTCTGGTGGGGAAATCGAGAGTATGAAAATTTACGTCATCACCTTGTTGTCTTGCATATCAAGTTTGTTATCAAAATAGGATATAGGCAAGCCTCGTATTTCGGAATTGACAATTATATATGCAAAGGTTTCGTTGGAATATTGTCTAGGAAAATTTAAGCCCCGAACTAATCATACAAAACCAGAAGCAAAACCATGCAAAATGAAGAACTTTCTCAACTCACCTCTTATCCATGGCCGTTATCCACTCCATTGCCATTGTTGGCGACTGCTATTTAGTGTTCGGACAACAGACGTTTAACGTATTCGTAGGCTGTTCATGCGACAACGACGACAGCCAATCCTTGTTGGGTTTCCTCCGTTCCGAGTCCTTTGTCTGCGTTTCGAGTTCGACGGGCAGTGTCTAGTTGTATGCGGCGTTTGATACAGTATCGGCAACCATGAGAAGACTTGGCTTTTACAACTACATAAATTCCACGGATCGACTGAATTCTATACATATGTATATGATCGATAAACTTTGAACTGTTTTGTTTCCAGGGTTTGAGTCTATTGTATCCGGTCGATAGAGCTGACAATGGAGCATATAATTTTTATTGCGGCGGTTAGCTGGTAGCTGACAGCAGTGTTAATAAAAAATCTGGAATTGAAAAGAAAAAAAGAAATCGTTTGAGTTGGTTGTATTGATATATTTCAGTAGTATTGAATTTTGGATTTTTTTGCATTTGAAATTTTCTCAGGAATGAAGAAATAAACATAATAAGTACCATATAACGATGATGATAACCAAAATACATAAATATCTTACCATGAAGCTATTACTTAAATCAAAAACTAAGATTCATTCTATAAAATGCTGCCAATTCTTATTATATATTTAAACATTTACATTTAGTTTGTGATCTGACAGCTGTTTTTGATTACTTTACAGTCGGCTTCTTCTCATAAGTCCATCTCCAATTTTGAATTTTGAATCGTTGTATTAAAATCAATAGGGAATTCGTGCCGAATTTGAATGAAGTTGCAAACAAGAGGAACTAAACGAAAGTACGACGGAAGTATATATATATATATATATATATATATATATATATATATATATATATATATATATATATATATATATATATATATATATATATATATAACAAACTTTGGAAGATATCACACGGTACTCGAGATGTATCCGTAAAATGGGCAACAAACGATGAGTAGCTGGTGAAGACCACTTAATAAAAGCGTGGTGCAACACTCCGGACATCCAGGCAGAGAACTTTCCGTATGTGAAATTTCAGCCCAGAAATGTAACGTTATTTCGATCACAAGGTGAGTTTTTAGTGGGGAGGAGAGGTGTACTCGTTTCTGCAACAGATAACTGGAGTGGCAACAGATAACTTTCTACAACTAAACTTTAGCTATACGAGCCAAATGAGTGACAAAATTGTTGGTGAGTGACAACATTTTTATTTGTTTATGGTCTTTTTATACGCATTGATTACGAACGAAAGTGTACCCATAATCAAACTTATTTAGACTTTATAGTTGCTGACATATAATTGACGTTCTAACAATACATATTTGCTTATCAAATCTATTTGCGATTCACAACAAGCTAAGTGAACAATGCTAAGTGAACATCGTGGAAATGTAAGAGGTTGATGACCCACATAAACCATATTGCAAATGAATAATTAAATGCAAAGCAGTCCCATCGACAAATAATGTAAATACTGTAACGACCTTGTGATGATGATTTAGCTTTTATAATTCTATATCTTATGAGCTTAGGTTGTAGCCCATTATGTTAAACTTAAAATTCTAAACAAGGGGAATTTGACGAAACTTCGTAGCACACAGCTCCGGCTTTGATAATATATACTTTCAACTCGATTGCATGAGCGATATTAGCCAAAGCAACAAAACCAAACCAAAGCAACAAACTAGCTGGGAACCCAGACTACAACAAAGATGGTCTTATTATTGAAATCCCTCAGTTCAAATGTCATTGTGAACAAATGGTGCTTAAAAAAGAATTAAAAAAACTAGCTGATTTTATGTATGTTTAATTGGTTTTTATTTTTGGTACATCAGGTGGTGAAAAAACCTGGTATTTTACCAATAGGTGTCAGGTTAGAATACTTTTGCAAAGAAAATTGCTTCTAATCAATACAAATGAATGCTCACTACTATATTGCAAGATTGGTATCAGATGAATGATATGAACCCCAAAAGGTAATCAAAAAAAAAACAAAAGTAAATAAAAAAAAAAATCGAATCAGAATTGAAAATAACCAGACATTTTAGCTTTATTTTGGTCTAATTTTTTATAAGGTTTTTATAAGGTTTTATAAAGTCAATATAAGAAATATAGAACTTAACAAAAAACAACTTGATCGATAGAGTAGTATCTTTATAATAAATCAAAAGAGGGTGGGAGAAATATAATAAATCAAAAGAGAAAGATTATTTTTATAGATGTTTTATGCGCAAATATTAATATTCTTGGTATACGGTACGAATAGGAAGATAATGCCCGGAAATTATTCTCGGGGCAATCAAAGATCGCCACCTCACTAACTAAATGCAGTTAATAATAAGTAATCCTAGCTTAGAAGTTGATATTTTAGTGGAATATGACATTTTAGAATATGTAGTGGAATTTGATACAACGATGGGGTAGTATTAGAACCATAGGCGCGCCGTAGGGGGGGCCAGGGGGGGCCGGGACCCCCCCAGACCCTAGATTGGCCCCTCCCAGAAAAATAAATGTTTCCAACAGCAGACACTTAAATTTTCGCCTCTTAGGTTTTTGTGGTTACAGCAAGAGGTGAATAGTGTAGTAGTGTAAGCCTATACCAAAGCATACACACTACTTATAACATAGAGACTGTGTTATTTGCGGTATTAATTACGATGTTATGGGACTTATTTCGAGAAATGGACGGCAATATTTAATTTCGACAAGTTAAACGTGAAGAAAAAGACGAAAAGCACATCACCAATCATCCTTTTTTTATTAAGATTATCTGTTCATTCCTACTAGGCAATATACAGGTATTTAGATAAGAACACTTTTATAAACTGGCGTTTTATGCAATTTGTTTTTCACAAAACATAGTCTAAGTATTAAAATGGTAGGCAATAAGGTAATTAACGTAGAATAATATTTTCGAAGTCATTTGGAGAATAAAAAAGGCATCCCTGCCACTTTTATGCTATCTATGACCTACTTGGTTTACACTCAGGTTAAATGTGTGTGAATTTTAGTATAATTTGATAACTGCATCGGAAGTTAAAAGGCATAGCACTTTAATTTCACCGAGCGTTTTTTCATAGTCACACAGCCGCCACATGGTTCTTATCATATTCATTAAACTTTTGTCAGACCTGTATCTACTCAAGACCAGCATATCCTATGAATTTTATCCGATCGCGAGACACCGTAGACGCAAGTTCCAGGTGCGAAAAATATAAATAATTTGGTGCGATTTTTGTGCGATTGGAAATTTTACAAGTTTAGATCTGACTGTATAAATATAGTATCAAATTCATCAACCATTTGCATTTTATTCTAACAGCTGTATGAAAGATTTGTGTTTACTTACTTATGGTAGCTACAAGGTTACCCAGACATTATTTAAAACGACAGAAACTTATTTTTTATGCCCATTGATGAGTCTTGTAAATTTTGTGATGATCTGATGACTCGGTGTGAAGCTATCACAATGCGAAATTTTCCATAGAGTTTTCATTGTCGCGATCCGGATAAATTATCCGGATAGTAAAATTCATGCACAATGAGAAAACTCTAATAGTACTTGGAAGACAGTAAATGATATGGTGCTTGGACAGTCTTGGAATATTGTCAAGATGAACCGAAATTATTTGGAGAAGGTTCTCGACCTTACGACGTGTCTCAGTCGCCAAAGAAATGTTTTCAGAGGACATGATGAAAGTGGTGCCAGTGATAACCGTGATTTTTTTTGGAATTTTGTGCATTATTCGCAAAGCATGATTCAACTTTTGAAAATAATTTTAAAAACAAGGTTGCGAACTACTGTAGTGACAAAACACAAAATGAATTAATAAAAATAATTGCTGAAACCGTTCGCGAGGACAATACAGCTTAAATAAAAGATTGCGGATTGATATCCATTATGGCAGACGCAACAAGGGTCCACAGAGGGAACAAATCTCCGTGGTTGTCAGATTTGCTAAAGAGCTAGCAGTCGAAGAAAGGTTCTCAAGCTTTGTAGACTGTTCAGGAGCTAGAAATGCTTCGTATTTAGCAGATATAATTTTGAGCCTGTTAGACAGCTACGGACTTCCCGAATTGCCTGTTGTTGGGCAGTCTTATGATGGTGCTAGTGTCATGTCAGGACAAAAAAGTGGTGTACAAATCTAAATTAAGATGAAACACCCTGCAGCCACATTTGTACACTGTCTAGCTCATAAAATTATCCTGGTTGTGATGGACACATTTTTCACAATCGAAACGTGTACATCCTTATTCAATGTCATCGAATCCCTTTACCTACACTTTTCGAAGCCATCACAACACGAATTGTTGAAGCAGCTTTAAGAGGAAGTTGGTCTAAACACAAGGCGTGGAATGAGAAGTTTAAGCTCAACTCGTTAGTCAATGAGATTTCACAATTGCAAATATGTGATCTATAGCTATGGGACTATGGAAGAGGCTTCAGAGAAAGAAATGAATGAGGGAAAATACAACAACTCAGTTTATTCATTGGGGGTCTTTCATTCAATCAGTAATCCTAATTTTGTAGTAAATTTTTTCATCTTTCACTATGTTCTTTTTATAACGAACATGTTAAGCACATATTTCCAAACTAAAAATGCAACTCTTAGGGATGGGATAAATCTTATGAATAGAACAGTTGAAACATATTAAGTGAGCGAGAAGACTTGTATGTAGTTTGGGAAAAAATGAAATCATTCGCAGAAAAGAACTGTCTGGATCTTACATTTACCAGAGGATCGCGAAAACGGAAAACAGCAAAAAGCACTAGTTTCAAAGGTTTTGCTGTTTCATCTAGCCTCGGACACGCAGTTAGGGCTACAAAGATATTCCTGCAAACCAAATGGCTCGAAAAGAGTAAGTTACAGCACTTTTCATCTTGCCAAATTATTTTCGGTTTTTCTAGGTTTTCTAGTTAACAAATGTTTGAAGCAAGAGATCAATTTCTTCCTTCTAAGCTTAATATATTCCAATTTTTTCAAATATATTTTGCAACTAAGCTATCCTCTTCTTCAAGGATAAGTTGCAATATATTTAGCTTCTAAACGAAAAAATATTCTTACATTTCTAATTATTTCCATTCTATTCCCGTATAATTCATACAAGCTTTCTTTCTTAGCGTCATTGATAATTCATGGGTAGTTCATTTCTACCATTCACATTATACGCATGTGATAGTAGCTCATACGTATTTACATACAAGAAGTTTATTTGATAATACATTATGCATTAGCAAATAACAAAGAATAAATTAATAAACATAATGTATTAGTAAATTATATAAGTTGTACATGTACGTGTACAAACAAAAACAAAATCATGGCATGTCTTGAACCTTTCAGTCCCTGGCCCCTGCCAGATTTTAGGCCACGGCCCGCCTATGATTAGAACCAATATACGAGTACAAAGTGACTCGTGTTTTGTCAGAAAACTCATAGCAAATCAGTTGATTTAGTTCATTAGCTAATGTTGCAGTTTCAAACAATAAAAAATAGTTTGATAAGTAATTCATGGAATCATTTGAACTTTTGATAAGTAATTCATGAAATCATTTGAACTTTTCACAAAATCACTGAATCAAGAAAAATTTCTATTTTGCCTCTAAAACTGCGTTAATTTTATATATAATTTCAAAAAATTCAATTTAAAATGATGTACAATGCTGTTTGTCTCAAAATAGTCTATGAATCCTGTTTTCCAGCAGCAAAATATTTTCGAACATTATTCTTATATTAAACGCCCACAAGACTAAATGTTGAAAAAATGGAAAATATTGATTATTAGAGGAAAACTTGTTCAGAGCATATAGCAAAATCCATTTAGCAACTGACTTGTCTTCTAATATCAACGATGGAAAAGCAAATTACTAAAACACGCCCTTTAAACAGCAAAAAACCATCGATGAGATCAAGATTATCAGAAATTTCACCATACTATCCCCGTTTTCTCACGAGACGTTTTAGCTAAACACCTTAAATATAGCAAGGCAAACCCTCAGCAGTACAAATCACAAAGATCTCCATAAAAAATATAAGTTAAATAGTTAGATTGAAAAGTAGCGGAGCCCTTTGCTCGCTTTTGAAACGAAAAGATGGCTCTTTCTTTATGTTTTAATTTAGCATTAACGCTACCGCTTATTTCATTATTTCTTTGTAAGTTCTTCGCTTCTCCTACTTAAACTTGCAAAAAGCTAGGCTTGTGAGAAAGCATTTGTTGAGAGAAAAAACTATAGCGCACAGCAGAAACAAGTAGGAGATATGCATTAATTTCGTTGCAAATTGAATATGGCTGAAACGCTCACTAAATAAATTTGTTGTGCTCACGCCTGGATAATCACATCGGAATTATAGTATATAAATATTGAATGATAGCATTGCACAGTGCACAAGTGTCGAAATTTTTATTGGCGATCGGAAGTTATAGAGGCAGAAGAACTTTCGACAATTTGTAATGAAATTTCAATTCAAACAGTTACTACATATTTCCATTGTTAGGTGTTTATCATTTGAAAATTTAATCGTTGTTTATAAATGACAAAGATGTCTCGTGCTGGCAACCTTTTGTCAAAACAACAGCCAAAACTTTATTGAATTTGCTTCATGCATGAATACTTTCCTACCTTTCCACACTTGTATTCTTGATGCACTCCTCAAACCGGTTTTCTGGGCAAGATCTTGCCCGGTTTGAGGAGTGCATCAAGAATACAAGTGTGGAAAGGCCCGATGGCTGTATCGCAAGTTATAGGGATGAAAATATTTTTGTGTTTGGCATGTCAAAGTGTAAAATTCTAGCGCACCATAGCCGCTAGAAACACTAATTTGCGATGCTTCGTTACAGTTCGCCTGTTTCGAGGGCTATGTACCACTTTGATCACAAGAATGCGTTGAAACCCATAGGGTGAAAAAGTTTTCAGGATTACCACTTACACAAATTTCGAAATTTAGCAAAGTCAAACATTGCTACTTATATTCAATAACGGTTGCTTATGTTACAGCTTTAAAAACAGCATATCTTGTAGCATAAACGAAGAAAATGCTCAGTGCTTACAACACTTTGCCAACACTGCAACTAAAAATCTACCACAACTGATTCCCGTCAAACCAACCTACCCTATGAATCTCGTTTTCATACGGTGACTTCATCGAAAGAATGATAATTGGGGTTGTCATCCGAAAAATTTCCCGAACTTGGAAAATTCAAACATTGGTTATTTATTTTCATTGCAGAACTTCGCAATCTGAATATTTAGCGTTAACATTTCTTGGTACTTTGCTGGCACCAAAGTCAACAATATATTGAATGAACTTCACGAATTTAGTTTGAATCCGATGACTGCGTTGGAAGTCATAGGATTACAATGAAATTCAGGGTCACCATTCTCAAAAATTTTTAAACTTTCGAAATCTTAATATTTATAGTTCATGGTTACTGCAAAATCATAGCCATCTGAAAATTTAACGATAAATCCGCCTACTAAAGATATGGGAAGCAAATGCAAAAGCAACCCTAGCTGGCAACTCTCATGATTTTTCAACCAGAATTCAACTGAATATTGTCCATTTACCATATGAATTTTATTTTAATTTAGTAGTTCCAACATAGTTTTTCAATGAAATTTTTATCGAATTTGTTTTTGGTTCAGCTGCTGTGTGAATTTCGTCAAAATTTGGAGAGTGAATCAGAATTTATAGGACGAAAAGCAGTTTTTTAAGTGATTACTTAGGATGGCACCACTGGCAGTTGTTTGCCCACACTTCAAAATCGCTACTATCAGACCTTGTCCTACACAAAACTATAATACATTCTATGAGTTTCAGTTGTACCTAAGTATCGAGTCTTAAGTTCTCGTGAACAAGAATTTCTGATGCTAAAGGTATAGGTAAAATGAGGAAGGGTTACCGTTCTAGTCCGATATGGAATTTCAAATGTTTTGCTTTTGCTGTGTAGACAAAGCATAGGCTTTGCGTATGATTTAATTTTTTCTAAACAGCGAATAATTTTCAGGAGACTTGATGATTTGAATGTTTTCACTTTCAGGGCCTTCTGTAGCTACAGGGTAACCAGCAAGTTCACAAAAAAATCGACAACTTAGTAACATTAATATGTGTTGTAAGTTTCATAAGGAATATTATATTTACATTTCAATAGAATTATAGGGATGTTTAAGATATCACTAAAATGGCCACCGGCGTGAAAGGGTTAAAGATAATTAACATCTGGTGAGATCTGGACCTATTTTGCGTGCACATCAGTGTATCCTAAAAATTTCAGCTTGATCGGATGGCGAGTTCCTGAGAAATAATCACTGAATTTTTTTTGATGATACATAGGCATACTATGAGCATCAAAAGTGAGTGCACACCTTCCAGATTTGTTTTTGAGCTTCAATAAAAACAAAAATACCGATTGAAATATATTTCTGATTGAGGAATATTAAATATTTATTCGTTAAAAACAATATACCAAAAAATCAGTTCCATATATTCACTAACGAAAAATTTACAGAACAACAAAAACAAAAAGTCAATGAAATACAAGTCAAAAGTAAGTGCACACTCCATATAATAAAAATTAATATAATAATTTTAAGAAAAATCAGTATATGGTTTGACCGCCCTTTGCCTTTAAAACAGCTTCCAGTCTTCTAGGGATGGACTCTACTAATTTTCTGGTAAATCCTGCTGGTATATTATCACATTCTTCCTTAAGAGCATTTTTCAAACTTTCCTTGCTTGTGATTAGACGTTGCCGAATTTTCCTGTCTAAATAATCCCATAAATACCCAATGGGGTTGAGGTCTGGGGTTTGAGGGGATGATCCAATACCTTGGGAGTTCTATAAAGCAACCACAACCTTACTAAATAGGAAGTGTCCTTAGGATTGTTATCTTGTTGGAAGATCTAAACTAAAATTTTAAGAAGTTTTGTTTGACTATATTTAGGCACGTTATCGTCTATATATGGCTAAAAATTTCTCAACCGTTATAACAACCAAACTAATAAATAGCATTATCGATTTTTAATCTGCATACTTATTTTTTATTCGGCTTGAATATGCATACAGCGGTATCTGAAAATTTATCGAAATGGCCACCGCCGTCAAAACGTTTAAATATATCCTTACTTTAACTTGAGACATACCTCGATACATACTGCGATATTTCTTAAGAATTTCAGCTCAATCGGTTCTCGCACTCTTGAGATAATTTTATTCTTTTGCGATTTTATGACGATTTTGGAAAATTGGGCATTGAGCAAGATAGAAACCTTAAATTTGCTGTGTTAAGCCAAGCATAGCACTAGCCACTGCATAAACATTTGAGAGCGAAATTTGATAAATGATTGATTTCCGGTTATCCATGAATGAAGATTTCAATTTTACCATACAGATTTCATGTGCATATCATAAGCCATCCAAGCTAACCGACATCAATATCTTGTACCTATGTATGTATCTCTCCTTGAAGTATTTCAATTGGTCATGAACGGCTTTCAATAACACCGATATTAGCTTTGAGTGAACGTTCTTGTCTTACGATGCACTTCATCTACAATTTAATCGATTTATAGTTGCCGTCATTGCTTGATTCTTTGACTCTTCCAAAGGATATATCTTTCTGTGGAATTACAGAGGTATCATTACATTTCAGCAGATCTTTCGCTTCAGCCATCTTGAATCCGCCGTCATCGATATCGTCGTTAAATGCTCGAATGAATTGCCATCTGTGACTACTCAAGAGTGAAAAATCGTCAGAAAAACATCAAATGCCCTTTCTCAAGGAATGCTCATTGAACACAAAAGCGATTCGAATAAACCACGCTTCACTTCCGATTTACTTTCAACCTGACAACTTTTAACTCCTCTGCGGCAAAGAAAATTGAATGAAACAGAGAAATTTGAACATTGGTCCAATGTTTTCTTGTTCTGTTTCAATAGAATACTAAAAATTGAATGAGAGAAAATATGTATTTTTTTCCATTCAAAGATGCTTACAGCAGTAAAAGAATATTTTGATCTTGCATCTTTATACGTGGGTAATATTGTGTTGTAAAATACAACTTTGGATTTTTCTGGAAAAATTCTATTTCACGGTAGAAAACATAACATCAGACAGGTATTTTAGTCTCCGTTTTAACGGTGGTCAAAGACCATGTAGAGGATATTGTCGTGCTTTCAGTGAGATTAAATATCCTAAGGACAGAGCTGAAGGAAATCGAAGAAGTAGAAACAAAGCCAGGACGAGTAAGAATAAAAAGGGACACGGTTCATTTATTTATGTTTATTTTTTCTGTCGAAAATGTACATAAGTATATTTACGTACATCATTTTGAATAAATTTTATGAAAAATTGCGATTAATAAGAGCATTTGATTTTGTCAATTTTCGTCAATTTTTATAATGTTCCTTTAAAGGTAAACTGAATCAAATGAACTGGAAATATTTCATTGTTATCATTTGCGTTGAGTTAAAGAAACGATGACTAGAAATTAGTCATCCATTTCTAAATCACATTTAATGCGACGCACAGCGACGAATTTTCAACACTAGCTATTTATCAGAAAGTTTTCACATAAAGAATTAAACAAACACTCAATTTAAATATTTTTGCGAAAGTTCAAAACCAAAGAAAAAATTTAGTTTGAATTCATTTGAAACTCATGAACACTCTTTGACAGCTTCCATTTGCGGATATTTCTACTTTCATCCCAATGCAAAAGTCCGACAAAATTGCGAAAATATTCAGCAAGCTGAAACGAAGAGGTCGACCGAAAGAAGTGTATGGAAACCGAAATAAAGAAAAATAATAATTTTCCGAAGGAAGTGAGCCGGGTATCGTAGTGTCTTTGTTGTTTTTAGGGTCGTTCCTTTTTTGCTGTGGGGAATTCTGTACTATTTTTATGCTAGTCTTTTGCAGTGAAACTTTATAGTAGGTTCTGCATTTCGTTCTTTTTTATTGTAGACGCTTTTGTATCGAGATATAAAGGGTTGTGAAGTGGCAATGATGAGCGAGTATGGTTTGAATAGCTAGTGTTATCTTTTTTGTGAGCTGTGAAATTATTATGGAAAAGAGAAAAGGGATCTCGAATTATGTGTTTTATAGCTGGTTTGTTGTGAAAATGATAATGTTTTATGATGAGAGATGATATGTAGTTTCAAACAAATTCCGTTTAGCAGAAAAAAAAATGTAAATGAATCGTCATATCAAAAGCTTATGCATTTTAAGCCAAAATTTAAAGCTAGATTAATTATTCACTCAGCCAAAACATTTCAAGTTTATAGACACATTTATAGTTTACAGTTAATCATGTATAATGCAAATACTGACACTTTTGACATGACGTACATCAGTTCAGTTAAGCTGTCCAGTTAATGGAAGCTGTAATCAGTGAAACCTGCGTATTTAAAATCACTGTCCTGTCCAAAAATAGTCCTAAGAATTTTATTATAGCTCTACGATCCGTCAGTTATGAAACTCTTCTACGCCGCATAATTCAATTGTCTTCTATTCTAATTTTCGAATTCTTAGAAGTTTTTCATTAGCATTTCATCACTACGCCACAAGAAAATATAGCTATATCTCACCGACATGTTCTACGAGCAACTCTGAAGGTGAAGCTGAACGTCAAGCAAAGAAAATATCAGTTAAACTTGGTCGACTGGTCGTAAATATTTATCCTTATATTTCAATCAAGCGTGACATATCTTCTAAGACTATCTGAAAATTTCACTTTTTTCTCGGAAGCTCAGATTAATTTCATTAACATACGCACAAGAACAATCTGATAGGCCAATTCAAAGTCATTTCCATCAAATTCTCTTAGCTTCACTTCTGCTAATGAAAACATCAATCCTGACAGTTTGCCAACACCATCAAAGCCTACGATGTGGCGCTCAGATATGGAAATACAATGCCAACGAAAAAAATGTGCTTCAAGGATTCATTTTGATTGTAATCAGCTCGGACGTTGTTGTGTCACTTGATGTTTACGGAAATATTGAGACTCTACGTACACGCTTACGCACTTTCGCAAACCTCAAATTTCTCATGGTTTTGAATCTGATATAGCGTTCCAATGATTTCCAGGCCGTTGTATCCTTTCTGTCGTGCGAAGCTTATTTTGTCCATCACTAGCATGTGCTATAATGGAGCCGTATTCAATTTAAGGGAGGTAACAACTTTTTTCATTAACTTGTCACATACTTTTTCATGGTGTATTGTTTTTTTTTGCGTGCTGGAAAATATTTTATGGGGTTTGTTGAAATTATTCAATAAGCAGGACATATTTTAATTTAATTACTTCATTATGATAATAAATTTTGTTAAAAGTTAAAATGCCAGCTTCCATCGAATATGTTTGTTAATTTCGTGTTGCATTATTTTCTAAGCTGTATTGAATGCCTTGAAAACACTTTCCAAAAAACATTTATAATTATCTCTATAGTTTTGTATTACATCACTGCAAATTAATTACACTTCTCTTTAGGAAGTGTTCTACCACTTTGAATCTCTTTTATAGAATATTTTCTCATACGATGAAATAACTAAAAGTTTAAAAACCAAAATAACCAAAATAAATTGTTTCCCAAATAAAAAAAAATTAACTAATTTTTACTTTTACCGTTAGATTACATTAGAAAATATTTTATTTTAGTTTTTTTTTGTACATTATTAATCTAATTTAAGTACTATTTACAATGAAAAAAAAATTACTAACTAGCGGCTATAATATTTTTGCCTGCTGTCTCTTGATATTTTTATTGTTTTTATGATTATTTTTTGAATTTTACACGCAAATACGATACGCAGATACGAATCTTACACGCTAATTATCATATCCAGCCGTGTACAGTGGCTGGGATTATCCTAGCAATAGTCACTTAAAATCTATCTTACGCTATGACTTAAGTCTAACTTACATCTAACTAAGACTAACTTAGCCTAATTAGACCTAATTCTTTATCCTAGGTCTTACATCTAGCCTCTTCTATTCGTTGGGAGGCCTACATAGTTAAAAAGCGCATCCATGAGCTGTCGTTGACTCGCTACTTTCGCGGGGCGCATAAATGGTTCATTAGAGCCACCTGTACGCCCAAGTGACCGTATCAGTCCGTTCTCATGTCCGTCTGTTCGTCCGTAGAATCTTATCGTTAATTCTACAACCCGGTCCCTAAGCGGCTTCAGTCCCGAGTCCTCATACAGGAGAAGGTTCTTCGGCCACTTCTTAGTCACCGGGTTGTAGAACCTACCAGTACAGTAGCGGAGGATTCTCCTTACTTTTACCGTATGTAGAGACATTGACTAAATACGATAAAATTACAGTGTGGCATGCTCGTATTATTTCTTTTAGTGAATGCATCCAGCTATTTTTGGCTGCTTTTTGTTGCGGGAAGTCAGCTTTGGAAAAATTACAGTACTATCCATAATTTCTTTTAAAATTGCCTAGAATCCAATTGGAAGCTTTGTTTGACTAAACTTGCCTAATTGAGAATACTAACATTTTCCAAAAAAAATAATAGATATATCTTAGTTGGTTTTGAAGATTTTTATTGTTCTTTAGCTATTTGTGGTATATTTATTTATTTATACAATCATTTAATGCAACAGAAATATTCCAATCAGTGAATAGATTATGTAAGCTAATAATAAAAACCGATATTCATATTTTTGATTTATGTTATTATCTTGTTTATGATTTTAATAGATCAGACGCTTACAGTTTTGAAACAGATCCAGCAATATATGTATATAATAGCCCTTACAAATACGCGAGAGCTCTGAAAGTTCTCGCAAAAAGGAGGAATCAAATTTGGAGAAGAGCTTGAAATGTAGGTGACTGTAGCATTAGAATGGAAACGAACGGGCAACATCACCAGTTGCCAGATAAAGTATTTTCGCAATGAAAATACAAGAAAATCTCTACAAAGTATAGAATCGGGTGAAAGCTTCTAGCGACTAGCCTGAAATGTAAGGTAATGATGACCCAATTGAGCGGACGAAACGGTTTTAAATACGATTGCGAGAGCAAAGCACAGACCTTTTCTGATATTTTAGAGCTACATTTCCAAGATGATTACACCTTGGATGACAATATTAGCAAAGAAGACGAACTCATAAAAATAAACGAGCAAATACTCGCTTTATTTATTTATACTCGCTACCATAGCTATGATTCCCAAACACTGCAAATATCTCCAATTCACGAAAAACTGGAACCTCATAAGACTATGTTCGTCTCTAGGCAAAGTCGCTGAACGTCTTTTTCAGTGCAAGCATACAGAGATGACTGTTGAAAAACACATCACTCTTGAAACTTATTTTGGTTTCAAATCACCTCACTCTACTAAGCTAAAGCTTGCAAAAGTGGTTCAGCGTATGAGAAACGCATTAAACCAAAGAAAATTGACGGGTTTACTTTTAAATAAGCGTCAATTCTAACCTCTTTTTTTCAATCAATTTCAACCATTCAACTAGCTGCATTCTTGCTCCATGGAAAGAATATGCTTCAAGTAAAAACAGGAAACCATCTCTTTAAAAACCGGTGAATAGAAACTGGACTACTTCAGGGCTTTCTAATTCAACCGGCACAAAAGTATCCCACGTCGTAGATGGTGCTTGTATTTTTCACAACTCAAGGCTAGCAAATGCCAAAGACTCAAATCTACAATCCTTCATACATACCATTCCCTAATATTTCGCAAATTGAAAGTTTTGAAAACACGAAGGTCAGTCACTCTATCTACAAAATATGCGAATTTAAAGGTGCCGTCGTTGACAAAACTATAAATCGGATTGAAAATGAAAAAAATGCGGTAATTTATAAAAAAGACGGGAGAGAACAGCACCCTATGGTACTCTAGCATTGGACAGAGGATTTAAGTCCTTCCAGAGCAATTTCAAAGGAACGGTTTACAGCCGATTTGGCAAAGATGAGTAAAAACAAGCAAACGGCCAAACTGACGTTGGCTAGAAGACTGCCTTGGATAAAGCACATCAAAAACAAGAAATTATAAATAGCGTGCTAAAACAATTTCACTTATTTTTACTTCTGTTTAAAATTAAAATCACTGTGGCCAAAAATGGACATTTCTGCATAAGGTATAGTAAAAAGAAATTCATTATTTTTGCAGGAAATTGAAGGCTTTATTTAGCATGCTTAGAATAATCCGATTTAGATTGAATACACGCCGTTCTTGTATTATACCTCTATCATAGGCTTCTATGAATCGTCCTTATTGGCAAAAAACTGGGACAGTCGGTTTCCACAAGCCTCTCTTGAGGCGAATTTTTCACAAGCAAAATCATTCGCTATGGACAGAAACAGGTAATAATCACTTATAAGATGGATACATAAAAACCTCCCAAACAAAGCTCTCGGAGCTTCTGGCGAGATAATGCCGAAGTGTGTAGCCTAGCGTTGTCCGGATGGAACACAATTCTTCTTGTATTGGCTTAACCTGGCCGCTTCTGGGCGATTGCCTCCATCAGATGGTCCAATTGTTGAAAGTATAGATATGAATTAAGAGTTTCGCTGTACGGGAGCAGCTCATAGTAATTGATTTCCTTCCAATCCCACCAAAGACACAGCAAACCCTACCTGGCCGTCAATCCTGGCTTGGTCACAATTTGCACCGGCTCACCACGATTCTTTGTGGCTTGAAATTGTCGTAAGTGATCCACTTGTCATCACCAGTCTCCATCCGCTTCAGAAATGGGTCAATTTTGCTCCGATTCAGCAGCGCTTCAT
The DNA here is from genome assembly GCA_947369275.1 of Nemotelus nigrinus. Classification (NCBI taxonomy): domain Eukaryota; kingdom Metazoa; phylum Arthropoda; class Insecta; order Diptera; family Stratiomyidae; genus Nemotelus; species Nemotelus nigrinus. The sequence continues at coordinate 192,507,487 of OX376372.1, forward strand.
AGATGAAAACTCGGTCCATAAGGTGTTTTGCCGTTAACTCGTATGACACCCATACATCGAGCTTCTTTTTGAATCCAGTCTTATATAAATATTTCCAAACAGTTTTTAGCTCTAATCGCAACAGTCCTTAAATGACGATCGGCCTCGACGATTTCCATGATTTTATCGAGGTTTTTGACAATTGGCCTTCCAAAGCGTGGTACATTTTGGACATCGAAATTATCGGAACGGATTCGATGAAACCAACATTGCGCGTAATTGGCTGATACAGTATCAAGATCATAAACACTATTCTCATTTTCAACCACCGCACTAGCGTATTCTTGTTTATCGAAGAAAAACTCTAGAATATGGCATAATTTCTTTTTGCTGGTGTCCATTTTCGACGCGCACTCAAACAAAACTAAGTCAACCAATTACAAAACTGCCACAAAAGTTTTTTTTGTGCAAAATGTTATCTCTTCAACGCCATCTAGTGTAACCCGATCGGCCTTATACAATTACTAAAACCATCTATTGAGAAAAATAATGGATTTTTTTTTAATCTATTTTATATATATATATATATATATATATATATATATATATATATATATATATATATATATATAATCAAAAAAACCTCCGTGACCTTTTCTCGGGGATGTGCCATTCGATTGAGCTGAAATTTTCAGGACACATTGGTGTATATGCAGAATAAGTCCAAGTCTCACCAAATCTTAATTGTCTGTTACTCTTTGACGCCGGCGGCCATTTGAGTGATATTTGAAATATGCCTATTATTCTGTCAACAAATAACTTCAAAAAAATTCAGTTTGCCAAATGAATTTTGAATGTAAGAATGATAACATTTTGGAAATTTTTAACCCAATGTGTGCGCTAGGTGCATAAAAACAGATCGGGAAAATTTGAAAAATTTGGAATTGCAATAACTTTTGGCAAAGCTATTATATCATTATGAAACTTACAGGAAATATTGATGCTACTGAACTGTGGACTTATACCGTTTTTTAGGAACGTGCTGGTAGCACGGTAGCTACGGCTGGCACTGGAAGTGAAAGCCTTCAGAACATCAAGTTTCCTGAAAATTTTTCGCTTTTTGGTAAAAAAAAAAGGCAACACATATATGGATGGCTCACTTGCCAAATCGATTAACTCCATTTTCTGAATTTTATTAAACCTTAATATCAAAGCACTTAAGTAGTTCCTAATTGTATATATTCAAAATAAATTTCTCTAATAATAAGTATTAACACCACTAAATGATAAAAATTTGTAGCCATTAAATAATAAATAATTTATTTCAGAAGCCAATCTGATTAACTCCATCCGATAATGTATTTAAATCATAATAAAAATCTAGTTCACCCACTGCACTCTTTTTCCTCTGCTTATTCTCTTAATTTCATTGTATCCGTTAGACGAGAACTGTTATCTCTCACGCAAACCAAGTACATCAGCGTGGTCCACGAGTAGGGCTTGGACCATGCTGCAGTAGGAGAAAAATAAATTATAAATCAGTTATATTCGAATTTCCACACAAGCAAGTACTTATAAATTTCAGTTCTAGTGTGTGTTGTTTATCAAGAAAAAAAATTAAACTGGTGTAATATCAAAATGGAAGATGGTAGTGTAAATTCTGATCATAGAAACGAAAATATTCCAACAATTAATTCGGTTGGACGAAAGAAAAACTTGTAATTATGCTGAATGGGGCAGAAATATCCAAAAGCATAAAAGAATAAAAGGCTTAGGATACAAAAGTATAAGTGGGTATTTAATACCGGAAAAAATTTTGTAAATATGCAATGTCGATATCGTCAGAAGTGGATGAAAAAAATCATTTCGGATGAAAGGAAAGCTGCCATGGGGGCATTTTATCAGTTAGAGACCCAACTTGGCAAAATATTTTTTTACGAGGGTGTATTAAAATTAAAAAAATAAAAAGAAGGCGTCCGGAGGATAACAGTAAAATTCCAAGATCACGTTCTTTCACGTATTATTTTCGAAGAAGCGGAAAAAATGATATTTCGGTTTGCAAAAAAATATTTAAGGGTACTTATCAGATAAGCGATGGACGACTATACAACTGTTGTTGTAAAGAACAAGTTTCATTGTTGATTGATTGTCGTGGCCGCCATATACCAGGCAATAAAATCGATGATGCATCTGTTTTAAAACATATAAATTCATTTCCCGCCTACACAATTCACTATACAAGAGCGTATAACCCACGAAGAAAATACTTAAATCCGGATTTAAATATTAACAAAATGTACGAACTCTACATTGCGCAATGTGGAGAAGAAAATATAGAGCCAGTGAAAGAAAAATATTATTACAAGTTATTTTCGACTAAATTTAATTTGGATTTTAAGCAACCGTCCAAAGATACCTGCAATACGTGTGATTCTTTACAAATAAAAATTGACTCGTCGGACAGCGAGGAAATGCGGATAGCGAAATTCAAAAAGGGTGCTCACTTGCAAAAGGCTGAAAAGGCTCGTAGTCATATGGCTGCAGATCGGGTGGCAGCATCCGAAGAAATTTTTGTATTTTCTTTTGACCTTGAAAAAGCTTTACCCTTTTTAAAATTGACTACATCGGTAGCTTACTATAAGTGAAATATATATGTTTACAATTTCGGATGCCATGATCTTAGTAAAAATATAAGTCACACGTTTGTTTGGCCAGAAACTGAAGGATCTCGCGGGTCTCAGGAAATGTCTTCATGTCTTGTAAAGTATTTAAAAATTTGTGCTAAAAATTGTAAAAAAAAAATAATAACCTATTCAGACTCGTGTACCGGACAATATTAAAATATTAAAACTGTTTTAAATTTATTGAAATTGCTGCAAAATACAGAAATACAAGCTGAATTAATTGAAATGAAATTTCTTGTAAGTGGATACAGTTACTTGCCAAATGGATCACAATTTGCTATTATCGAATTTCAAGCAAAAAAAATCAAAACATTTTTTCGCCAGATGACGTATAATATTATAAAGACTTCTAAAAAGAAAACACCGTTTCATATGGTTCAAATGACACATCAGGGCTTTTTCTCTACAAATACTTTAGAAAAGTCTGTCATCAACAGAAAGGTAACAGTTATAGGTATACCTGTAAATTGGCTGAAAATGCGTTGGATAAAATTAGAAAAGTGGAAACCTCGCCTCATACAATTCAGATATGAATTTGACGAAGATATAGAATTTAATGCCATTAATATAAATAAATGTGTAGCAGGTAGACCACTATGTCTGAAAAATGTAGACCAGCCCTTATTACATCCAACAGGTAGAACTGTGACAAGAGAAAAGAGGAAAGATATGATGGACTTGTTGAAATTCAGTCCTCCTATTAAACACTAGTATTATAAAACTTTAAGGACAAATCGACATGACTGGAGCTCAAATACAGCTAACGAAAAAGACATAATTTATACTGATGATGAATCAATTTAAACAAAGTAATAATCATAATATTATGTATCAGTAACAGTTAGTATTCATTTTCGCTAAAAATTTTAATAAAACATATATTTATATAATGAAGTTTTTCCGTAACAAAAAAATTATTCGAAGATTGAATTTGACTTAATAATTTTCTTTCACTTGCCAAAGCGATTAACTCCCTTAATCATGAAAAAATTGTAACAATAATAACGATTGCTTTAAGGATACTCTATCTTACACTTTCCACATGTTGTTAGGTAAGAGATGCATGTGCAGTAATACAAAATACATAGTATTTTTGAATTTTTAATATAAGGAGAATTTTAAAACACAATATACACAATTTTATCATTTTTCTCAGCTTCTTGTTTTATGAAGTTAATCGATTTGGCAAGTGAGACATCCATATATAAATCCTATGCTCTATCTATACATCCAAAGTAAAACTTTTGAGATTCCATATCGGGCAAGATCGGTAGCTCTTCCCCAAATTACATATATTTTTGGCATCCGAAATTTTTGTTCACGAGAACTCACGACCCGATAATCATATACAATTGCAATTCAAATTTGATTAGGTCCAGATCTGATGGAAACGATTTTGAAATGTGGGATACCTTGTGCCAGTAGTACCATCCTGAAAAACAATTAGAAAAAAAAGTGCCTTTTCCTCTATAAATTCTGATTTAGTCACCAAATTTTTACGAAATTGATATGGTAGCTGAAGCTGACTCTAGCAAAAATTTGTTCTAAAAATCGGTTGATAAAATAGGTTGGAGCTTTCAGTTACAGTAACTTTGGAGTCTTGGATTTTGAAAATTTGCTCATGAAAACAAAGCTTTTTGTCCTATAACTTTTACTGCAGTCAGATAATCAAAACGAAATTCATACTGTAAATGGACCTTATTTTAGGCAATATTTAACGGCCATATCTTGGGTAAGCTATTTTATCATACAATTTTCATATTTTTATGTTATTGCAGTGACAATTAACAACAAATATTAAGGCTGCAAAAGTTTGAAAACTTTTTCGAGTGGTAACCATACATTTTTTGTACTCCTAGAACTTCCAACGCAGTCATCGGATCGAAACAAAGTTCACAGGGTATGTTGACTAAAACATAAAGCAGATTTGGTATAAATTTGGCTTTGGTGCACGAGGCTTTTTTGTCATTTCCGTCTCAATAAATGCTAAAGTTAATAAAAGACAAAAATCTACCATGAAAATAAATAACCAATGTTTCAATTTTTCAAGTTCTGTAAATTTTTAAGATGGCAACCCCAAACATCTTTCTTTCGATGAAGTCTCCGTATGAAAACGAAATTCATAGGGTAGGGTGATTTTGACGGGAAGTAGTTGTGGTCATAGGCGCGCCGTAGGGGGGGCCAGAGGGGGCCGGAACCCCCCCAGACCCTAGGCTGGCCCCTCCCAGACAAATAAATATTTCCAACAGCAGACACTTAAGTTTTCGCCTCTTAGGTTTTTGTGGTAGCCAGCAAGAGTTGTGTAATGCAGTAGTGCAAGCCTATACCAACTTACACTACTTATTGCATACAGACTGTGTTATTTGCGGTATTAATTACGTGGTTATGGGACTTATTTCGAGATATGGACGGCAATATTTAATTTCGACAAGTTATACGTTAAGAAAAAGACGAAAAGCGCCTCGCCAATCATCCTTTTTTTATTAAGATTATCTGTCTATTCCTACTAGGCAATATACAGGTATTTAGATAAGAACACTTTTATAAACTGGCGTTTTATGCAATTATATTTTTCACAAAACATAGTCAGAGTATTAAAATGGTATTAACGTATAATACAATTATGCAAGTCATTTGGAGAATAAAAATGGTATCCCTGCCACTTTAATGCTATTTTAGAAGTAAATTCTAACTTGGAAGTAAATACTTCCACTGAAAATTTTATTTTAATGTTATCAAGAGAAACACGTCTTGACAGCTTTTTACAAAATATATTATTGATTCTTATTTTTAAATATTTTTATGTACATTTTTCTTAACCTACTATATATATGAATTTTGGTATATTGTATAGTGCTCTGTGGATATGCGATTGTGGGTTGTGTTATGTGTTCCCACACTATCTATGACCTACTTGGTTTACACTCAGGTTAAATGTGTGTGTGAATTTCATTATAATTTGATAACTGCATCAGAAGTTAAAAGGCATAGCACTTCAATTTCACCGAGTGTTTTTTCATAGTGACACAACCACCACATGGTTCGTATCATATTCATTAAACTTTTTTCAGACCTGTATCTACTCAAGACCAGTATATACCGATTGGGAATTTTACAAGTTTAGATTTGACTGTATAAATATGGTATAGTATCAAATTCATCAATCATTTGCATTTTATATAAATAAAAGAGTGCGGACTGATATCCATTATGGTAGACGAACCAAGGGTCCACAAAAAGGAACAATTCTCCGTGGTTGTCAGATTTACTAAAGAGCTAGCAGTCGAAGAAAGGTTCTTAAGCTTTGTAAACCGCTCAGGAGCTAGAAATGCCTCGTATTTAGCAGATATAATTTTCAGCTTGTTAGACAGCTACGGACTTAGCGAATTGCCTGTTGTTGGACATAATGGTGCTAGTGTCATGTCAGGAAAAAAAAGTGGTGTACAAATCTAAATTAAGATCAAACATCCTGCAGCCACATTTGTACACTGTCTAGCTCATAAAATTATCCTTGTTGTGGTGGACACATTTTCCACAATCGAAACGTGTACATCCTTTTTCTATGTCATCGAATCGCTTTACTTACACTTTTCGAAGCCATCACAACAGGAATTGTTGAAGCAGCTTGAAGAGACAGTTGGTCTAGATTCAAGGCGTGGAATGAGAAATTTAAGCTCGACTCGTTAAGCAATGAGATTTCACAATTGCAAATATTTGATCGATAGCTATGGGACTATGAAAGAGGCTTTAGAAAAAGAAATGAGGGAAAATACAACGACTCAGTTTATTCATTGGGGACCTTTCATTCAATCTTCAATCATCTTTCACTATGTTCTTTTTATAACGAACATGTTAAGCACATATTTCCAAACTAAAAATGCAACTTTTAGGGATGGAATAGGTCTTGTGAATGGAACAGTTAAAACACTACTACGTGAGCGAGAAGACTTGTATGTTTGGGAAAAAATTAAATTATTCGCAGAGAAGAACTGTCTGGATCTCACATTTCCCAGAGGATCGCGAAAACGGAAAACTGCGAAACGTACTAGTTTCATAGGTTTTGCTGTTTCATCTAGCCTTGGACACGCAATTAGGGCTACGAAGATATCCCTGCAAACCAAATGGCTCGAAAAGAGTAAGTTACAGCACTCTTCCATCTTGCCAAATTATTTATGGTTTTTCTAGGTTTTCTAGGTAACAAAAGTTTGAAGCAAGAGGTCAACTTCTTTCTTTTAAGCTAAATATATTCCAATTTCTTAGCTAAAAACTTAGCCATCCTCTTCTTCAAGTATAAGTTGAAATATGTTTAGCTTCTAAACGAAAAAATAGTCTTATATTTCTAATTATTTCCATTCTATTCCCGTATAATTCGTACAAGCGTCCATTTCTTAGCGGTCATAGATAATTCGTGTGTAGTTCATACCTACCGTTTACATTATATGCATATGGTAGTAGCCCATACGTATTCACAGACATGAAGTTTATTTAATAATGCATTATGCATAATCAAATAACATAGAATAAATTTACAAATATATAATGCATTAGTAAATTATGTAAGTTGTATGAACAGTACGTGTACCTTACGGAAGACCAAATCATCGCATGTCTTGAACCTTTTGGTACCTGGCCCCTGCCAGATTTTAGGCCACGGTACGCCTATGGTTGTGGTTGACTTTTAGTTGCAGTGATGGCAAAGTGTTGCCAGCACTGATCATTTTCGTCATTTATGTTACAGGATAGGTTGTTTCAAAAGTTTTGCTACATAACCGACATTGAATATAAGTAGCAGTGTTTGACTGTGCTAAATTTTGAAATTCATGCAAGTGGTTACCCTGAAAACCTTGCCACCCTATGAGTTTTAATGCATTCTTGGGATCAAAGGAGTACATAACCCTTGGCACAGACTGGCCGTTACAATATAGAACATACTCGTACACTCAAAATCTGTACGATTCCTTTACTGCTCATCGAACATTTGTGTTTCTAGCGGTTCTGGTGAGCTAGAAATTTTTTAAATAAAAAAAACTTAAGAATGTAAATTTGGAGCTTACGGTCATATTTTGTTATTCCACTGACAGCACTAACTTAATTTTGGTAAAATTTTATTCAGTATTTACAAAACTACGAAGTAAACATTCACGTATATTAGAAGCAAAATGTTCTATTCGTGTTCTTCATAAGCCTACAAACTATGTAATGGAAAAGTTCAAATTCGATCTGGAAAGACTAGTTACAGAAACAAATAACTGTTTTCCACAGTTCAAAGTTTAATTCGACATGAAGAGCTCATAAAATAGTTAAGCTTTTGTAATGTAAGCTATAGTGACTTAAAATACTTGAGCTAACTGGACCAAAACTGTACCCTACATTTGATAGACTTTATTATACCAGCTCAGAAAGTACAGAAACGTTAGAGCAATCCTGAGAAATTATCTTATTTGTGTCTTATATAGTATGCGTTTATTTAGCAAATGGTGGCTACTGAATACCATTTTACTTACTTCATTTTCAATTGATTTTCATCCATCACAATCAATTTTAGTAACTTTGGAGTCAATAATCCTTTGAATTCACATTAATGTTGAAAACAATAATAGCAACGAACTATTTTTTTTTTTGACGAAGCTGTATTTAACATCAAATGGCAATTGACAAATGGCAAAGACATGGACTCATTTCAAAAAGAAAGAACTGCAAATCTCTTACTTAAGAGAACTTCGTTTTCGAATAAAAAACATTTACATTATTTAATATGGTCAATTCTTCATTAAATTTAGAGTTCAGTCAAAATTACATGTTTAATATTTTTTTAAGGAAATTCTTAAAAGTATAACTGTTATTAGTGTTACAATTATCAAGGAAAAATCGAGAAGCTTGCGAATAATTAAAAAATCTGATTGAATCAGAGTTATTTTATCTATCTTCAAGATTTGACTATATTAAGACCAGCCATATTAGACTTTCTCTGCCAAATAAACTCACATGAAGATTTTTCAACGGAATTTTGTTTATTGTAAAATTTTACGTGGCAAGTCAATTAGGAAATTCCATTTTCTCAGACTCGTATCTCGAGAACTATAAACACAAGTAAATTTTGTCTATAAAGCTTATGTGGACATTTCTGTACTCAACGAATTAAATACCTTAGAAATTCTCGTGAAAACAACAGTTCAGGAAATATTTATAGTTGAAAAATCTCCAGTTTTATTCATTCGACAGATAGGCCATTTTTGTCTAGAATGATTAGTTTACATTCCCTATTTTCTCATTCTATTCCACTCATCATAAGTCATCTCCACCTATACTAAAATTAGATCAGCGGATAATCTGTGGAAATGGTTGGCACAAATAAACCGTCAAATCATTTGCATCTGACACCTTCATCGAACAGGTTAACAATGACACAACTTTCCGTTTAAAGAGAAAAACAATCTACATCCTCCCACAATCGTACAACAGAGAACTTAACGAGCTTGGTGTCAATGCTAATTCATCTTTTATTCGCGAAACAGCCAACAAAAACATTCGGTTGTCACTAACAACGAAGACAATCTAAACAAAGCCATCGATTGCCAAGTACACAAATCAATTTTTTGCAGATAAAAATACAAAAACAATGATAAGCATAAAAAAAATGTAATCGCCAAAAATCAATCTATGCCGACTTTTGAACATTTTTTGACGGCATTTATAAATTTTTCATCATCTACAAGCTAGAAACTCGAACGGAAGTCAGTCTTAAGACAAGGAACAACAATTAATAGCGTCTCGAATTTTCAGATGTCTTTGATAAATTGTAAAAAAAACTTACTTCCAATCAATTTCTTCTGAAGACCTCACCACAACGCACGGTGCTTTGCGGTTTGTGTCGAAGCCGGTCTCGAAACCCACATTTAGCAGTTATGTAGGCTGTGAAGTGTTTTAATAGTCGTCGTTGCGGTTTGCATAAAACACATCCAGCCTCCGTGCCAAAATCACGAAAACCAGTTAAATGTCGCCGATCATAATTTTCTACTTTAATTCGATGAAAAAATTTTTCACATATTTTATTTCACTGCTTCTAATTTTTCAATCAATATTGTATTTTTCTCATTTGATATCTATTTTGAACGTATTCACTTTCCGAACCAGATACTCTTATGATATCTGCAAGATTGATTGGCACTTAAATCATATTCACGATAAACTCAACACATTTTATGATTTAATATAATAACGGCTGTTATTGTCCGGCGCCCGCACTTGGAATCACCTACACACGCACGATCCCACGACCGATGTAGTAAAGCAACATAGAAGGAAATAGATACTGAAGGCAGGTATGTGGCTCTTGGAGCGACCTAGCTCTGGAATTATTGTGTTTCAATATTAAATTCTTTCTGGCGAAGATATTTCAAGATTTACGAGAATAATTCTGAGCCGAAGCAATAATTAAATTCCGTAGTTGTGAAATATTTCGAAAGGAACTGACATGAGAAATGAGTATCTTCGGATGGTTCTTAACGACTTGGCGCCATTCCTTTCGGAGTGGTTGGTCAAATACTTTTTGCAGTCCACTACCATTCGCGACACTAAAGTTACTGGTGGAAATCCGGCGAACAGGTTGATTGCAAAGCGAATTTGGCGTCGAGATCGGAGGAGTTGATTTAAGATGCTCGGAATCAGTAGGCTCACTATTTAAAATATCACTCGTTATTTAAGATTTTTTGATGTAGATATTGATTTCGCTTGGATTAGATTTTGCTTAGGTTGAAGCTTTTAATGAAGTTTAATAAGAATTTATATCCGTCTTTTACCGCAAACATATCTATCAAACATAATCAGGACTTTATTTTTAAAAAAATTATTAATTGCACGCGTACTGTTTCGCCCGAAACCGTCCAACTTTCGCGAGTGCTTAAAGTAAACTACTCGAAGACGTTTGCATCAGCTCAATCTACAAATTCATCGTCAGCTTTAACGTATAAATCGATGTGTTGTTTCTGTACTTATACATTACGGAGCAACGTACGCGAAATAATTTGCTTGACACCTCTACGCTACCTTGTCTTGACTTGAATCCGATTGGAGTTTGCTCAGTAGAGGATACCGTTTCAGGAGCAAAGAGCCCATTCAATATTAGATTCGAAAGGACGACTGCTGTACGCGAACGGTTTGAATACCGAAATCGAACTGGTCAAAATTTCACTTGGTTCGCTACTAATATTGTATTCTGCAAGGGATTCCCTTGCAGTGACTAAGTCCTCCTAACCCCGTTTCCTAGTGCAACACAGACCCGGGTTGCCATAATATCCTAGACCTCAGGTATTCGTTATAGTATTGCACGGGGATGCGTAAAAATCATACGAATGAATATATTGGGGTATATACCGCTTTCCCGGAACAGATGACTGCAGGTTATGTTGGCTAGGACCAACAGTTGTTGATGGATAGATGCGGCATGCATGAAGTTACTTTGAAAACATGAAGGAGAAACGAGCAACAGGATTTATAGCGAGTGTGCGCATTTGAAGTTTATGGTAGAGTTAATATTTTGCAGAACTTGGGAAAGAAAGAGCAATGTGCTCTCTGTTTACTTATTCAAACTGGTGAGTAATCGACAATGTCTTACTCCTGGTAATACTGATATGGAATTTTCGTTGTGATGTCACAGGAGAGGTACAGTAAGTTGGCGAAGAAAGGTAAATTCTAATAATTCACAGCATTGATAATAATAGCGACAAATAGAACATGAATACAGGCCGAAAAAATTAAATCCGATCTTGAATGAGGGCGGAAGAAATGAAAAGGTTTCTACTATTGGCAATGAAAACAAATATTATGCTGATGTTTATAGGAAGTTTGGTCTAATTAGCTCTATAGATTAAAGTTCTAGTTCAACCTTTAGTTTTTATTTAATAATCATACTCAATAGATAGCAAATTCAATTACTTAAATTTCTTCTTGCCTCTATGTAGCTCCCTAAGTTACCTTGCAAGAATCCTTCCCTTTTAATCTTTCTCACGATCGAAGACCTTGTTCACTTTTAGCAGACACTGAAGAAGATTACCCTTGAAATATCGGCATCTATCAAGAAATTGAAATATATCTAGCTTCTAAAGGAAAAATTAAAATATTTGGCAACTGTATCACCCAAATGCAAAGCAAAGCAGTACTAGACGAGTTTTTAAGCAACGGATGAAAGACCAAACGGATTTCGGTTGGTAAGTTTTGATTGATGCTTCTGTGCCATCTGTCTGGAAGTAGTTTTCGGCTTAATGCCCGTATTGACTTAATCGTGAAGATACATTTTGACAGGTCACCATTATCTGATCATTCTTTTGGGGCAAACATTATAAACTCTGGAGAAAAGTGGAGAGTCTGCTGATTAGGGACACATAAAATGTCAAGTATTTCAATTTTTGATCTATTTTTTTATTAACAAGACATCGGCCCAATTCAATTTTCAAATTCAAACATCAAATGTTACTTATTAGCTCAAAATGATGAACTGCACATATTAAATTGGCGTGATATGAGTGGAGACATTTGTCAATGCCATTTGCATTTCAACTACGAAAGCAACCTTTTCAGCAAAGAAGTAAGTACTTACTTTACTAAACTTCAAGCTAAATTTTCGCCGAATCAAATTTCGCGTGAAATTTTCTATGGAAATTTCGCATGAAACCGAAGTAAATACTAAGATTTAGTGTTTAATTTTTTAGAGAAAAGATGGCCTTTTTAGTGAACCAGCTCTTTTATATAAATTACGTGCTGCTTTTTTTTACTTCGAAAGCAACTGCAGCATCATTGTCAAACCAAGAAGCATCTCTAATATTTATTAGGCAGTGAGTTTGCGTGAATTGAGATATAAGTTTCGAGAAGAAAGTGTAGACGCCAAGACCGACAGAAAATCAGTTGATTTGATTTATTTGAACGAATAAAGTTTTGCGGAATTTAAAGCTACTGTGGAATAGATTACAAGATTAAATATCAAAGAATGAACGGTTTTGCTAATGTCACAATCCTACAAGGACTTCATCTATAGCTTTAAAAACTTTTAGAAAATTAGCGAAAGATCTCAGAGGTTGATTTTGAACACTTTGTGAGTTTTGAGTGGTAATCCTTCCCAGAAACATAGCCTCATCACATAAACAAATATAAATAATTCATGCTTGCACGCAGACTTTTGAGCATATTTGACAGATAAATGATTAGCTCAATTTTCAAGAGATAAAATTAATTGTAAAAACATAGTATATTTCAAATAAATGTTGAAACAATAAATGAGGCTAAATAAGTTGATCTACGACTACTTGTGTTTTCCCGGTGTCTTTATATAAAAACAGCGCATTTAGCTCATGATATGGTACCAGGAAGCTTGAGTAGCATAGTGGGCAGTGATATCTTTTAGATCACTGGATTCTTTTGTGTGGGATCCTTGGTTCGAATCGGTTCTGATTAGGTACCAAAATTCATCAGGGGTAAAGTGAGACATGGAACCAATCACTCCACAATCGTATTCAGATTGATTGTAAATTTCTGATGAAGCTCTTTACCAGCTTCAACCACTAGACCCGTACGAGGGTTGTCGTGAGAGTACCTTACTTTTATGGTATCAGAACTAAAGAGCAAAAAAATGGAAGTTCAAGGGGCACCTCAAAATAGAGATCGTAAATTATTTCAAAAATTAAGGAGAAAAGTAAGTAACTAAAGAAAAAGGAGTATTTATTACTTTTGAGAGTAGTGCATAGCCTAACCATGAATTATCCACAGACGCTGTTTCTCGAGCTTTTATTTTGATCAATTAAAGCGGAAAACCAAGCTCTTACCGCACTTGTGCAACAAAAATTAAAATCACCATGTCAAACTAACATCAACGTAATAAGATGGCAATTTGGCCAAGTTGCAAGTAAATCTGTCCATGGCATTTGAACACCATGTGCAACTTTCGTGAAAGACTATCCAAAGAGTTATCCCTGGACGTCAAATTGAAGACACACGGATCATTTATTTCAGACAAATCAGGTTTAAGGCAGACCACTCCTAGCTAGTGTAAGTGACTTACACAAGACTTGGTTTGTCCTTGGACTATGAATGAATTTGAAGTCTTCTCTAAAAAAAAACTATATTATTAGACTTTATAACATAAATCATCAATATCATAAGCAGTTTGCTTACACGGTGAAAAATATTCGGATAAAATTGATCTTCACAATGGTGTACTATTATGTATCCTAATATTCGTATAGATTATATATGTTGACGTTGGATAAAATTGTTCTATCCTATTTTGGAATAACTTTTGTACGAGTTTCGTATAAACGGGTGGTTTATACCAAGATTGGATAATATTTATCATAAATTCATATTAAAAATTCATAAAAAATAAAACGAATTGTTTAGAATTACTTTTGCGTCGCAAGTCGTAAAGTTCGTATTTAAAGTTTGTAAGTGAACTGCATTGGACGCAAGAATTTACTCGGGAGTGTTTTCGCGAAACGGATTGTTTAGAATTACTTTTGCGTCGCAAGTCGTGCAATTAGCATTTCGAGTTTGTAAGTGAAGTTAATTGGAAGTGTTTATTAAAGTGTTTATTAAAGTTATTTGTGAAAATTATTTGGTAGCCATAAGGAACAACTTTAATCACCACAGGAATATTGTAAAACTTTGATTTTGGTGAATAAAGTATATATGAATAAAATCTATCGAGTTTTTTTTCAAATAATAAAACAAACAATCGTTATCCATCTCACAGCACATAATTGAATTTAATGCTCGAAAGTTTTACTTGGTGTACTATGTCAAGTGTTTTCACAACACCTACATCCCGCAAAAATAATTCCAATTTGATTCTGCTTTCGGAGGCTGGTTCCACAAAACGATCGAGTTTCTCGTATCAATATTCTCGGCTTTGATAAGCTTTGATGATATACGTTGTCTATGCTGATTTATAGACAAGAAGGGAACCATGATCACATTCAATAACCTTTACAAGTAAAATTATATCGATGGATATAAGTCGGAGATGTTAAAATTTGCCACAACTGGCGTAAATACAAAGTTAATGATTTCCAACTGCAAGTGGTCACGCCAGTCAAGTATGCACTGTGCGCTGGTGTCTGATGAGAATCAGTGCATACTTTTGAAACCACTTTGTCAAAATAGAATTTTCAATGTAGATTAAAATTTTTAATGTAAATAAAAAGTTGTTCAATTTTAATCATCCCGCAAAAATAATTCCAACCTACTTTTATCTTTGAATGCATAAATATTCAATTGTTTTCATTCTTTTTTCATCATTTTGGATAATTGTTCCCAATATATATATTCATAATAAAAAGGAGGGAAAAAACCAGAATAAGATTTTGGGTTAAATGATTTTGGGTTTTTGAAAATTTGATAAATTTATCGTGTGACCTCGAAATTAGAATAATATATTTCTTATTCTAAATGGTGTACATTTAATAAGAATGTGGTGTATTCATTTATATGCGATTCGGATACCGTTTATAAGAGCGTCTTATTCAATTTATATGAATAATTGGTATTGATTTTATCTTATCAGATAAAATTTATCTTATCAGATCAAATTGTTTGATCTTAAACAAACTTATTGGATTGATACTAACTTTCGTTTGGACCTATATGCATTCCAAAATTTATCAAATTTATCCGAAAATTTCTAACCGTGTAGTTACAAGAAAGCTTGTAATATCTTAATTTGGAGCTTCTTTTGACGAATTCCCCATAGAATCTAGAACTCTATAAGGTTACATTCTTATCAAGATTCTTTTCAACATATTCACCGCAGATATCCCAACTATTCTACTTTTGTCAGTAACAACCTAAACGCTGATGACATTATTTTTCGGGAACCTCCTCATGATTCGCTTTTTGTGCTTTTCGCTGCGAAGAACATAGTTACAAGCCACGCAAATCAAATAGTTGTCTGTTATTCTGATCAGGGCATAAACATTACCATCTTTAGAGCTAGTTACAAAAATGTAAACAATAGAGCTAGGGCTCCGAAGGCAATCAAATTCTACAGAAACCTATAAAAGGTTGTTTGGCATTGAATCAGCTGTTTCACACGATACGAATATTTTGAAAGAATATTCAGGAGTGATCTTGTCTTTGTGCGGACAACTTAAGGTTTATCAAAGTAATGAATTCTTGTGTTAATGCACACTTTCTTCAAGATGACTTTGAAGTATCAATCTACTACAAAAGAGCAAAATGAAATTTAATACCAAAGTTTTAAATTTCTTGATCAGCCGTGTCTAAATAAAAAAAACTATCGAAACACAAAAATAGTCTAATCAAGAAGTACCGTGAAAAGCTATTGGGTGCCTGAGTATAAAAATACGATTTGAAGACTCTTAAATTTATAAATTAAAGACTTGTTTATTTATATAATAAAATACGAATATATTCAATTTATGTTCCACCTGAAGTGCTAATTTACACCCATCTCTTAGGTGATTCATGGATTTCCTTTCTTTAGAAGTTTCTTTTATTGCATGTGATCCAACTTTGCTGGCAAATTTTTATTATTTCAAAAAAAAGGTGAACCGTGCTTCAGAAAGGACTTACTGCATAGATCAAATAGAGTAGGACTATCTAGTTCTGCTCTTCTAAGTAGTTTTAATCTGGCTGAGCAGCATGTGTTCTGGCATGGTTAGGGTGGAAAATTCATTTGTTGTGCCTATGCTCATATTCTAGTCGTTTATGTAGCATAACTTATTTCGAACCCATTGCTTGTCATCGATATACATCACCAGTATAAGCTTCAGACGAATGCAGTAACTCATAATAGATTAGACTTCTCTGATCTGACTAAATACAGACTTTGGTCAGCGAATGCCAGGCTTTGGCTGTCATGGACCAGCATCACTTGGATCATCAAATGTATTTGGCCTTCAACATTCTCGTCATTACTAAAAATCCTGTAAAAATCCTGTAAAAATCCTATGCAAAAAAATCTTTATTTTTTTTCCTACATCTTGCATTTTGCAAATGGTTTTCAAGTCGCTCCTTTCAAATATCAATTGTCTTTGCAAAATCATTGCTGAAATGATTGCTACGTCTTGGAGTCAGCTTCTTGTCCAACGTCTGAAACATTCATCCAGGCTCCGACATGTTAATGAAATTTAATTTGCTTTCTAGAAAATATAATAACCAGAACGTGGAAGGGACGCTTGAATACGTTGGTGTGCATAATCCAGGCCGGTGAGCTGATATGTTTGCGTCAACATTCAAATCTCATTTGAATACTGTTCTGCCCGATTGTTCTAATCGTAGCAGCGGAATGGTAAATGAGGAAGTCAGCTGCTTCCTCAATAGAAACAAAGAGCCACTCGACACACTACATTCTCGAAAAATCACATGGTCCGCAAAACACATATGACCAGTCCCATTTTGTTACGCGGTATACAAAGTAAAAAGTCTTTCGGGCTTGATGGAATGACTGATTTCATTATTAAATATATTCCACTCTCAATTCTCTCTGAGTTCTTTACATCGTATTTATCAACGTCCTGGACAACGGTTACTTTCCAGATACTTGGAAAATGACAAAGATTGTTCTCATCCAAAAAGGAAAAAAGTAAACAGGCCAGCAATTTCTGTCCAATCTTTCTGGTTCCAAATTTGGATAAGCTTTTTGAGAGAATTTGGATGGAAATGATAAACAATCATTGTGAGCTCTTGCATATAATTCCTGATTACCAATTTGCCTTTAGGCACAAGCACGGCCATCTTGTGCTTGCACGATTAAATTTTGTCACGCTTGGATGAGCAATACACTCTTACAGTGGTGTGTGCTTTGGATATCAAGAATGCTTTCAATTTCGTACGGCACTAAGGCCTTCTGTTTAAGTTGATCAAGGTTGGATTCCCACTGGAGGTAATAAGACTCACTGAAAGCTTTTCTTACCAGCAGACAATACTATGTCAGCGTTAATGGAGCAGAATTACACAAAGGGTCTGTGAGATCAGAAATACCACAAAGTTCTTTCATTGAATCAATTCTTTATTTCAAATTCATCGCCGACGTTCCCATTCCAGCAAACCAGTCTCAAGTCCAAGTTCTTCAACATACCGACGACACGCTCTTATTTGCGTCAAGCGAGGACCCGCTCAAACCAGCGAAGAGCCATGAATACTACTTGGCAGATCTAAGTCTTTACTTTGACGAATAAACCATCAAACTAAATAGTATTAAGCAGTGAACGAAAAAAAACCTTATGGTACCGAACCTTAGTGTACTGTACCGTACATTTATGACGCCCGTACGCAAACACATTCACTACAAAAACTACACATACCCTACCTCAGTCTATAATGTTTGCGTACATGTACACAACCGATATACCGAACGAAACAGAGACGATGCAAATGTACGCTACGATTGAATACTGTACGGTACAATGTACATAAACCTTATCCTCTACAATACGGAATGTGTACGCCTACATAATCAGTACACAAACGGTGTACACTTAACGTACTGTACGTTTAGTGTACTTTTGCGGTTCATTTTTACGAACTGGAAAAAAATTACTGATAAAAGTGATAATGCCGTAGCCGAAATGAATTGATTATGCTCTCCTGTGAAGTTCAATATTTTTGACTCAGTGCTTTCACTTCCAAAGTGTTTTTCCTTTTCATATAAATGAACCCCAAAAGTACACTAACCGTACGGTACGTTTAGTGTATATCGTTTGTGTACTGGTTGTGCACGCGTACACTTTCCGTATTTTAGAGGATAAGGTTTGTGTACATTGTACCGTACAGTATTCAATCGTAGCGTACATTTGCATCATGTCTGTTTCCTTCGGTATATCGGTTGTGTAGATGTACGCAAACATTGTAGACTGTGGTAGGGTATGTGTACTTTTCGCGCACAGTACGCTTAAGGTACGGTAATTTTTCGTTCACTGGTATTAACGCATAGCTCTGTATGTTTTGCAATCCTTCTAAGCATCGAAGATCCCAAAATATTCGCATTGAGACCAAAAAACTCGATGTCTCGTTAGGAACCTTTAAAATTATTCCTAGCTAATCTCTAAAGTACCTCGGTGCTGATTTTCACAAATCTTTGAAGTTTAATCGTTATGAGCGGCGTAAAATGAAAGCTGCCAAATCCACTTTTTAAAGCATCAGACATATTTTCGCCAAAAAGATGGATATGACCACCAAAATTAAATTAATTTGCTATCGGACCCTAATCTGGCCTATCCTAACTTACGCAGCCCCGTCCTAGGTTACCTGTTCCAAAACTGGCATTGCAGATATTCGAATTGAGAGGCCTGCGTCTCTGCACTGACAGCTTCTACAAAGCGGTAGCTAAAAAGTGGCCGAAGAACCTTCTTCTGTTTGATGAGTCAGGTTGTGGAATTAACGACAAGGTTACACGGACAGACAGACGGCTATAAGAACGGACTGAGGTGGCTCCAATGAACCATTTATGCGCCCCTTGATGATAGCGTGTAATCGGCAGCTAATCGATAAGCTTTTCACTTATGAAGGCCTCACAACGAACTGGACGAGCAAGATTTAAGACCTAGAATAATATTAAGGTCTATTTAGGCTAAGTTTGTTGTAATTAGGTATAAGATAGTATACAACATAGGATATATGTTGTAAGTAAGATATAATTTAAGTTATTATTGTCAAGATGATCTGAACTGAAATTATTAAAATGGAAAGGCTCGTATCCACCAAACGCGCTGCGTACGTGCTGTTCCCGTTCAGCCAGCAAGCTATCGTCTACACCAAAAACTGCTCGCGCACTGAGCGCAAACAAACAGAAGAGCTGTGCGCTAGCTGATCGCGAGCTGCATTTGAGATACGTCTCCACGGAAAATGTTCGCGGGTTCGGATGCAACGCTCTGTTCGCGAGCAGACACACTTGGTGTGGATGAGCAAACATTGCATTTCGATTGCTCGTCGAGCTGCTTCTTTGCTTTCCGCTCTCGTATACTGAATGCCATTCAGTATGGAATGGACTGATGAATTAGCCATTAAGTTAATCAATAAAGAGGACGAATATTCTATTTTCTGGGATCACACTAATAAAAATGATAAATTCCGAACGAAAATAAATAAAATATTTTTGGGAAAATCGGAAAAGTTATGCGAAGTGATGGCTTTCATTGTGGATATTTTTCTTTTTCTTTTATTTGGAAATTTGAGACAATATTATGTAGGATTCTGCACGAATATGAATTTTGTCTTCATCAAAATCCATTTTGCACATTCACGAAAGTTTTTTTTAAATGTACTGATGTAAATTCTGATCGGAAAGCGAAAAAGCAGTGCGGGTACAGAACGCGCGCATGGAAGTAAATGTCTGCACTAAAAGAGCCAGCACGCAAGCAACTTTTCTGTTTGCGTACTTGATGTGGACGTTGCGGATGGAGAGCGCGTACATTGTTCGCATTCAGCTCGTGTACAAGTATCGATGACGTAAAATCTGAGCGCGAGCTGTGTGCTAGCTCTGGTTGATACGAGCCTTAAGATCTATAATATATAAGGCAATAAATATTAAAGCTCGAGTTACAATCAATGCAACACAACTTTGTTGCACAACAAAACGAGTTTGAACACATGAGAACGTATGAGCAACTTTTAAAGGGTAAAATACTCACTGATATCACTTTCCGAGACTTTAAAGGATCCATGTTAACAAACAACAATTTCGTTCATATAGCATATACAGATGACAGTAAATGTTGTGTTGCATTGATTGTAACTCGTTCCACCGACAAAGCATGGCAGCAAATGGTGTGTTTCATTGATTGTAACTCTAGCGTAAAAATAAAACCGATAAAAGCCAACAGTTCAGAATAGTATATCCACTAGATTATAAGTTTTTTTTGTTAATTTAACTCTAAGTTTGGTTAAAAATGTACAGATAAGAAATGAAAATTTTTTCATTTCTTCAATTCACCTAAACTTTACAGACATAAAATATTCCAATGCCACTATCCAAGAAACTTTCCTTCTGATATGATTCTGATCTAATAAAATTTCCTTACAGTTCTAAGAATTCTTCTTGGTAAGAATTCCCAAGCCGATTTCCATCCCATAGTGTACCTAATAAGTTATAAAGTGTAAAAATTAAAATATAAAATTATTACATACAAAAAACGCATTTTACATTTTACAGAAAAATAATAGTTTTAGATTATTGGTTGCATGACATGCTCTAAGCTTTTAATCCGCATTTCAAAAATTGAACTCTAATGAATATTTTGATATTGATTTACATTTTAAGCTACGATCACAATCTCTCTGTGAATGAATATAACTGTGAATTATATTTTTATTTCAAGAAAAATGCCTATAAAACTTTTCTCACTATTTTCAGTTGCTGCTTTTGGTTGCTGATATTGGATTATTTAATTTTTCAATGCTAATTTTTCTTATTTAATTATATTATCTAGGTTTTCTTATTTTCTTCTGAATTTATATTATATATGCCACTGAATTAGATTTCGATGATGTTGAGAAACTGAAGTCCGGGCGAGGCATTACTTCTCACATGTCTGTATTTTTAAGTAAATTCAGTAGCAACCATTGATTAATTGAATTTCAAAATTCATTTCAAATTAGAAATCATTAATGATTAGTTCCTTAGTTTTCGAAAAATCAGTTTGTTTATTCATTTATTTAGCAAGTATATACCATTCTCGGTTATTGTACCATGAAAGTTACATTGCATAAGTTAAGTGTAGGGCAAAGAACGGATAATGTATGTATGAGTTAAATGGAAAATATTGAATTGAATAACCATATGTATACAAGTAAAACAAACAATAAGATGAAAAATCCCGCAACAGATTTACGTAGCAGCCCAGTGAAATGAAAAAGAGCCAATTATTAAGATACAAGAATGTTGTTTTAAATAATATTCGCATGATGTATATTTGCACATGATAAAAAGTTGTTTGTAGTAAAATATTAACAAACGACAAATTCATATATCTTACGAATATTATTTAAAAAAACATTCCCGTATCTTAATAATTGGCTCTTTTTCATTTCACGGAACGCAACGCGAAAACAGCCAATAATTCGCCCACATGTGTCGTTTGCGGTTTGGTTCATTATCAATTGAACGATCAGGTGTAAAACGTCTTTGACCATATGCTCAATCGATTTGGAAAAGTTTCTTGACCTACCTTGGCAATATCAATTCAAGTAAGCACCTGCATATGTATGTACATATATATGTATGTAGATTAGTCTGGTTGAATTTTTTGGGACTTTTATGGTGGTGAAGCTACAATACCTTCAGTGCATTCAATCCAATAAAATATCTGCATTATGTGTGGATGTGCGGATAATTTTTGGAAGTATGATAATGAATGCTATAGAGATATAGATTTATTTCAAGTTCAGTATACGTACATAGATTTATTTTATTTTCGGTAATGATCATTTTTGAGATAAATTCCGATTACGCCAAGTATAAATTATACAGATCAGTTATTAAACTATTTAATGTTTATATGAACTTTTTCAGACACATTAAAGCATGCAAACAATTAAATTGATGTAAATTTTCCCACGTAGAAATATACATACATACGTACAGATGCATGTTAAATTGAATAATAAATTTTAGTATCCATAAAAATATTACAAATAAGTCCGCATCATCTTTCCATTAATCATTACTCGAGAAGCTATTCGTCATCAAAGATCCAGTTTATCGGCAAATATAGTTTCCGGCAACGTTTAGTCAATGCAGAATTTACAATTTATGTGTATATACATACATACATATGTATGTAGGTACATCGATCGTACATGAATGTAAATTGTTTGTTCACTTGCAACCAGATGGTGTAATGAGGTGTAAATGTTTGTTTTCTCACAACGCTTCATTACTTCAGTAGATATTTCTTGGAACCGCTCTTTTCCAATGGATGAACTATTGGCAATATATGCATGTCCATATGTATGTATATACATGTGGTAAGTTCATTTACGCAAAACTACATGCTTTTGTATGCAAAATTATTTTGAATAAGAAATAAATGACGACAGACATGAGACAGAGAAGGTGGGCATACGATTGGCAATCTTCAAGTTCCCAGAACTTGCTCACCTACACACATATCCGTGTATCGTATGAAAAACAAATGTGCGATAAGCACGCAGTGATGTAGTTTTATGATGGGGGTAGATGAATATTTGAGATATTGAATTAAAATTGCAATAATTTATTTTTAAGTTTAACTCAACATCTATCAATTAATTCTACTGAAAATGGTTCAGCCATTTTTAGAGCTACTAGGTACCTAAGAAATTAATGTTTTACAGTCTTTACACCAGCTGTTATTTATACTTCTTATTTTACTTTTTATGCACGGCTCCAACTGCAGAAGGGTGTGCCAATCAAATGAAATGTTTTGCTATGGTTTATTTTTCCTAAATTTAATCGAACTAAATAAATGAAATAAAGTTTTATTAGTGGGAACTTTAATTCTGCCATATTTGCTAGTTTTTCTTGGAAGACTAAATGATTGCAGATTTTTTCGTTGTTTCAGAATTTCGTTGTACCAGAATTTATTCGAAACTAATTTACTTTAGGTTTTGGATTAAACTACATATCAACCAAACTAATTGGGATTGCATGTTATACGGAAAATTTTCAAAATTATTTGTATCGTTTCGATACTCTTCTATTAGATGAAAGCCTCCAATAAAAATGAGCTCCTTTGTTTGCAAGCTTATTAGCGATATAAGCAAAAAAATTGTATTTTTATGTGTGCCTACTGCATTTAGCATACGAAATATGAAAAAAACTTACCGACATATTTGACCAATGTTTATGATCTGCAATAGAACTGGGTCTGGTTTGTTTAAAGAATTAATTTCTTCTGTTTATGTGAGATATTTAAAATTATTGAGAAAGCTAGCTAACCTCGACATTAATTCGGAATACTAAATGCAGATATTGTAGGGTTGATGCCCATACATTTTTACTGGCTACAGTCTTATGTGAGTAAATGTAATGTGTCCAATTTGCATGTAAAAATGCAAATGGGACCATCCAACGTGTGGATAGTAGTGTTCTTAAGGAACAGCAAATGTACGAAACCATAGTGATTCGGAAAAGTTTATGTAATGTTGAAACAAGTTAAGCTGTTTCGAAAAAAAAACAATAAATTTGCCATTTATCAAAGTAAATCCGAATTTATTTAAAGTTATCCGCAAATCTTTTATAATTCAGGGCGAAATGTTATGTTTTGAAATAATGATATTGTTTTTAGGAACTAATCACCATCCTTTTGCAATTTCTTTTGTCGTTTGCTGCAACTTTATGAATATTTGTTTTCGGTTTGAGAAAAACCAACGTCTTCACTTAGGAACTGTATCGTAAATAGGCCAACGAGCTTTTCATGAGATTGATTGTGGTCCTTAAGGCCTAGATCTTGAATATAGAGAACAAACAATGGGGTTGAGATGTTCTATTGTACGATGGAAAGCTTTGATGCTTAAGGGAGGCGATAGTTAAATTAACATCTAAAAAATATGTTTGTAAAATTTTAGAATGAAATTCGCATTATTTATCGATTAAAAACTCATTTAAGTGCTCCGCCTCAACTCGACGCTCGAGCGCTATTGAATCCGTACTGGAGCGCTCGCCCCCCTTTTGGAGTCGAACGCGACTCCGGCTCCGCTTTAAATGTACAGAGCCACGGTCAAAACTGTGTTTTTCTCGAAACGACTTTTTTTAAATTGGCGGGCAAGATAACTCAAAAAGTTTTCAGCCGATTCTTATGAAACTTGGCACACGTTTTCTCTATAGTATAAGCTTGAACCTCAATAATGCCCAATTTTTTTTTCATAATTAAGCATTTTTTACCCAAAAACTGTCGGAAAAAAGGTTCGAAAATCGTACTTTTTTTATGATGCGTGCTAATTCACGATTTTTACTAATGTTCGAAGAAGAACATTAGTATTAAAATCACTTTGGCCAAAAATTCATATTTCTATATATATATATATATATATATATATATATATATATATATATATATATATATATATATATATATATATCATCAAAAAATTTCAGTGAAAAAATCTCAGGAACGCGCCATCCGATTGAGCTGAAATTTTCAGGACACATTGGTGTATATGCAGAATAGTGCCAGGTCTCACAAAAAGTTAATAATCTTTAACCCTTTGGCGCCGGCGGCCATTTTAGTGATTTTTTTAATATACCTATTATTCCGTACACAAATAATTTTTGCGAAAATAAAGTTGACGACATAAATTTTGAACAAGTTTTACATGTGAATCGGATAATGTTTTGGATTTTTTTAACCCCATGTGTGCGCTGGGTGCCTAAAAAGAGAACGGGAAAATTTTTAAATTTTTAAATTGCGATAACTTTTGACAGAGCTATTCCATGATTACGAAATTTTCAGGACATGTTTGTTTTATTTAGTTGTAGACTAGTGTACGTTTTAATGAGCGTGCTGGCAACTCTGTAGCTAGGGCAGGCACTGAAAGTGAAAACCTCCAAATCATCGTCTCTCTTGAAAAAATGTCGTTTCTTAAAAAAAAGCCACTCGTATGTAAATTTTGTGCTTTGTTTACATAAACAAAAAAAAAATTTGATATGGTATAACGGGCACGCCTGGTAACCCTTGCCCAAGTTACCTTTATTTTTAGCATCAAAAACTTCTGTTCACGGAAACTCACGATCCGATGAACAGAATTAATTGAAATTCGCAGCATCTATTGGTCTTAAATAGGACCAGGTCTGATAGAAGTGATTTTGAAATGCGGGCGGTGCTGTGCCAGTGGTGCCATCTTGAAAAATCACTAAAAAAGATAACTGCTTTTAGCCCTATAAATTCTGATTGAATCGTTCGATTTTGACGAAATTCACACAGTAGCTGCACCTTACTTTAAACCACATTTGATAGAAATTTGGTTGAAAAATTCGATTGGAGCTGCCAGCTATGAAAATTTTGGTGCCTTAAATTTGAAAAAATAAAAATTTGGAAGTGAAAACATTCAAACCATCGAAGAACCTAAAAAATCTCCGTTTCTACAATAAAACCAGTCTGTATACAAATCTTATGCTTTATCTACACGTTCAAAGTAAAACTTTGAAAATTTAATGTCGGACAAGAACGGTAACCCTTTCCCAGTTAACCTGTATTTTTAGCATCAAAAGCTTCTGTTCACGGGAACTCACGAACCAATAATCAGATACAGCTGAAATTTGCAGAATGCATTGGACTTAAGTAGGACCAGGCTTGATAGAAGCGATTTTGAATTGTGGGTAACTCTGTGCCAGTGGTGCCATCTTGAAAAATTACAAAGGAAATAAACTGCTTTTTACCCTATGAAATGTGAATAAGTTACCAGATTTTCATGAAATTGACACAGTAGCTGAACTTTAGTCTAAACTCTGTTTGGTAGAAATTTGGTTGAAAAATTCGATTGGTGCTGCCAGCTATGGTAATTTTGGTGTCTTTGGTTTTGAAAATTCGCTCAGGAAAATAAAACTTTTTGCCCTATAACTTCCAGTGCAGTCATGAAATCAATACGAATTTCATACAATTACTGGAACCTATAATAAACATTATTCAAGCCAAATTTGGTTGAAAAGCCATGATAGGGTTGCCAGCTATTGTGGGTTTTGTGTTTGTTTGCAATATCTTTATTAAGCGGTTTTATCGTAGAATTTTCAATTGGTAATGACATTCTAGTGACAATCAACAGCAAATATTAAGCTTTCAATTATTTGAAAAAACTCGCTGCAGGTAACCCTAAATTTCTTTATACTCCTATAATTTCAAATGTTATATAACAACGTGAAGCAGATGTGATATATTCTTGGCTTTGATACTGGCGAAAGGTTGCCAGCACGAGTCGGTTGTGCTACTTTTGTATCAATAAATGCTTACAGTTAGTATTCATACCGGAAACATTTACAATGAAAATAAATAACCGATGTTTCAATTCCCAAAGTTCAGCAAATTTTTCGGATCGCAGCCCCAAACTCCAACTTCAGTTACAGTGCTGCAGGCACTGAGCATTTTTTTTATTGATATTATATGAGATGCTCCTTTCAAAATTTTGTGAAATAAGCAACTGATAACGAATATAATTAACCCGTGTTTTGCTCTCATAAACGTTGAAATTCATGCCAGTGGTAATATCTGAAACCTTCTACCATATGAGTTTGCATTCTTGAGACAAAAGTAAAACGTGGCATTTTGGCCGTAATAAGCAGCGCATGTGGTGGAATATGCATTCAAAACCTGCACGATTCTTCTACTGTTCTTCGAACATTAGTGTTTCTAGCGGTTCAGGTGCGCTAGAGTTTTTTACTTTTTTTTCTTGGTTCAACTAGCAGATACATGTTTAATAAACACACTCCAACCCATTTTTTTTATTTCAAATTACAGTAACTGATGCTAAAAATCCCGCCAATTGATGCCTTTCGCCGCGAGGGTCTCAAGAGTTTGGTTACTACGGCGGCCATTTTCAAAAAAAAAAAAAATCAGATTCTTATATATTAATATGTAATGAACAAACATGATCACTTTCAAAACGATTCATTTATTCCTTCTATTTTAAATAAGCTTCTGAACAACGATCTAAATTCAGGCGTTTACATGTATCGCCGGCCTTAAGTCACACAAATACTTGGGTAGAGGCATAATTTTTGCTTTCTGGCAAAGGCCACTAATTCAGTAATAGCGGCCATTGACCTTAAAGTAAAGAAAGGTGGCATTTTAAGCAATGCGGTGGCCAAATTTTGCCAATCTCTCGAGTTGACTAGAAGAAGCACCGTGTGTAAGGCTTAAACGAACCAACTGTTTGTAGACGGTAATCTTTGCTTTTGTGGAGATAATGGTGTTCGGCTGTAAGATACAGCCTATGAGATGGTATGCAGACGCTGCTTTACTGATGCGTGACTGAATATGATGCCTGCGGCTCCAGCGAGGGTTGATTCTTCGAAGGGGTGATTAGTAATAATTTGAACTTCTTTAAGAGCCTTTGCTATATTTGCGAAATTCTAGTAGCCTTTTTTGAAAAAGATGAGCTTACTTCTGTTAGCATTTATTTGTGTCTAGAGTGTTTGCAAACCCTTGTTGGACCGCTGTTAGAAAGTGTGTGCTGTACTGTGAATTCCAAAAGAGAATGGCGTCTGCATAAAGGTTAATACTTGCGCATGTGCGAGAGCTGTTTGAGATTTCGGGGATGTCAGCAGTTAAAATATTGAAGAGAATCGGGCCAAAGATGGAGCCTTGTGATATACCTGATCCAATTGGAAACTTCTCCAAGAGAGCTTCACTAAAGGTTACAAATGTCCTCTTGCCACTGAGGAAACTGTCTACAGTTTTTAATTATGCAACGGAGAAACCAAAGTTGATCAATACAGGGGATCCTCATCCATACAAAGTCGGACAATTTCTGCAAGTCAGTCAGGCAAACAAGCAAAACCCTTCTGTTCTGGATTCTGTTTTCGACTGCTCTTTGCAAAATTATTAGAGCGTCAACTTTTTGGCTTTGAAGCCGAATTGCTGCCCAGGAATAATTTGGTTGTCATCAATGAAATGGGTTTGCTTTTGAATTAGTATTTTTAGTATTTTTCTCAAATTTGAAAGCAGTGATACTTGGCGAGCGCTCAGTTCCTAACGTAATCCTGATGCGTTGAGAATAGGCAATATTTTCTTGCACTTCCAAGTAATAGACGAATATCCAAACTGAGACAAGAGTTCGGCACGAGTCGATACCAGGGTGAGAAAGGCTTCTTTGTTCACGAAAGTTGGGAGTGCTCGAGAATTCGTGGAAGGGTTTGTAGGACTGAACTGTATAAAGGTCAACAAATCATTTTGCTAAGGAAAATTAGAAACGAAGATTTTGACGAATGTAGTAAAATAAAACTATGCTTTTCTACACGATAGAATAGAGAGAAAGCTACTACAGCAACATTTGCAGTAAACTTATCGTCAAAGAAAACGCTGGCATTCGAAGTATCTTGTCAATCTTTTAGGGTCTGTTATTTTATTTATTTTCTAAATCATATCTCGACCAGGAGCTACTTTTGACTGTGACTATGTTAAGGATGCTGATTCCTTTAATCAAGGCAGAAGTGAATCTGAATTGGATGCTGCCCATTTGCGAAATCTGTGGAAGATGCGGGGAAAACGTCGTCTAAAAGGTTTTCGCCTCTTATGGAGTTGAATGATTTCGTGCGGTTTATCACACGAGGAAAAGTTTGTCGATTTTCTTATACTAGCTAAATTATCAATGACGGAAGATAGAATATGATTGAGCATAACAAAGGTTTCGTCAGTTATTCGATTTAAGATTTTGAATTTGAGAATCAGGTCGAAAATTTTGAATTTGAGATTCAATATCAGTTGCGAATCGAAGAGGTCTGAATCAGCGGTCAAGAAGTCAAGTCCATATTTATGCTGGATGCGAAATTGTATAAGCTGATGGTTGGATTGAAGATCGTGAGCCTTGCATTCGAAAGTGCCGAACTATGGGATGGAGCTACCTGGGCTCGGAAACACGAGAAAGATCTTTATAACCGATGAAGTTCTTTTTTATTTGGATCACAAATCAATCATATATTTTATTTCTAGTGAATTGTTCTGAATTTCATAAACAAATTGCTATCTGTAAAATCAGAACATATTCGGCAAATTTATAAATACTGTAAATAAATTGAGGTTTAGTAGTAGAACTAAACAGATACGTATTAAAGAGCTCAATTTTTACTCAAAAACTAAGTAGCTTGAAAAACAATGGAAAAGTGGAAGAAGAAAATGTTCAATCCAGATGGACCTGCGATAGTTTTCAAAAGAAAATATTAGACATATTGCCAAATTTGATTTAAAACATTTGCATCGGATTTATAAGTTCATCTATCACGTGAAATTCTTCCTTCAACTTAATAACAAGAAAATTTTCTAAATTATCAAAAAGATGAAGACAGTTGGACATATCGCGTGGGTCTATTAAAAAAAACATCCTGATCGCCTAGTATTACCTGTTCTGTTTCCAGTAGCAATCTACCGCACTGGTCAATGCAGCTCATCATTCACCGTCACATTAAGTTTCCGAACTGTTAAAGCAACATCACATGCAAATGATAATATGACCATTATTTGTCATAATGGGCGAGGAACAGGCTTTATAATGAATGATTATTTAGATTCAATGTGAAGTGCTCGTCGTCTTTTCCATCCCGCAAATATGAATCTGCTTCTCGATTCCATATCCATATATATTCATAAACATATGTACATACATATGCATGAAGATTTGTATCCACGTATGAAGAATTGTATCCACGTCTTTATGTTTCCACTTATTCCTTACTTGAATGAAGAAACGCACAAACGAATATACGGTACATGCTACAGATTCATTCGTACATATGCATGAGAATAACTTTGATTTCTAGGTTTACATGTGTACATTAGACTATACGTATCCATGTATGTACATACATACATAATTACAAATCTCCATATAAATTTCTTGTTTCATCTACTTATACGGAACTTGTCTCGTAAATGTTCAAATAGGGTCATAATACAGCGGATTATGGGAGACCATTTGTAGAAATGGCATTTGTTTGTAATGAATGAATTCAAATTAATCTATTCCTAATCCGGATAATTTTGTTTTTCGGCAAATTAATTCGCCTGATATTGATAATGTATTCGAGATGAAGTCATTTGATTATAATTATAGTTGAATCGAGAATGAAGCAGATAATCGATATAAGATTTTGAGATTATGTTACAAGACAATTTAACTAGCACAGCAGACGTTGGAACTCAGAGTTTTTGGAATGGGTGCTGTGTAGACCCAGCCCACAGCGTAATAACAACCAGCGTACCAACTTCTTCCACTTTCCCAAAAAAACACTTTGACCTTGAAATTGCGCCTCCATTTACGCAATGCATTATCTGTCAAAGCAGCCTGAGATTATGTTGGTATATTTTGCGAGAGTGGGCCGAATGTGAGCAACGAAAAATCTAACTTGAGTATGTAGTTGCCGAATTGTATATTGCATCTCTTTCTGCTCCATGCGATTTTTTCCAACTTTCCAGGCTGACCAACAATACAGTCTCAGGTTAGATCACTGGATTTTTGGGCCGTATACATATACGGAGTTGGTACGCTGGCACAGCGTAAAGAGTTAGTTCTTAACCAGCGTGCGGACTCCGTATATGTATACGGCCCAAAATTTCCAGTGAACTGGCCTGAGATTGTATTGTTGATCAGCCTGGAAAATTGGAAGAAATCGCATGGAACAGAAAGAGGTGCAAGATAAGATTCGACAACTGCATACTCAGGCTAGATTTTTCGTTGCTCACATACGGCTCACTCTCGCAAAAAATACTAGGCCACTCTCAGGTTGCTTTGACAGATAATGCATTGCGTAAATGGAGGCACAATTTCAAGGTCGAAGTGTTTTTTCTGGAAGATGGAAGGAGTTCACCCACTTATCATTCTATACACTTTGACGCTGGTTAGGAACTACTCATTACGCTGTGACCCAGCCGGTCGGTGGTCGTTCGAGGAGGAAGAAAATGGACGCGGGGCTTGTGTTCATACGTCGTTTAGTTAAGAGAATTCAATAGACAGTAGTAGAAAACTTCTTATGAGTTGGGGCTTATTTTCCGAACGTTCACTCGATCATAGCGGTGGAGCGTGCTATCCGTTTACGGCTCGAAGTCCCTCCCCCGCGAACATATTTCTAGAAGACAATCAACTTAAAATTACAGTACCTACTCCCCGGCTAAGCGACAACCTTCTTTAGAGCATTCCCGGGCTTAGTATCACATTTTCAAGAAGCTAATTTCGTTTCCATATTTCGCTTAAAATATTTGTCCTGGATAATCGCAGCCCGTTCATAAAAGTCAGATATGTACCTAATCAATAGAAATGAAAGTGTGAAAAATTGTACTTCATATGAATTCACCCGGATTAAGGCAATTTACTAGAACTATATGAATTTAATGGCTTCTTTACTCAGCTACTGAAAATAATCGGCGGATCTGGGTAATTAATCTTATGTTTTAGTCGATATACTGGTAGCTCACACTGAGGACACCGGTTTTTTGCTATCTTTTGGTGAGTTCAGAATACATACATATGTGCAGTTTGCAGTAATTTAAAAAAAAACAATAAATTGAATGCGGCTTTTTCTACAGAGCTCCAACAACGGTAACGATACTTGGCTTACCGTAACATGTATTATATAAGTTTCTTTAGAATAGGATTTTAAAATTTTAAATAGCTCCTTGAAACGGAGAGCTTTGATCATCAAACAAAACTTGGAAATAATCAAACTATGTAATTGAAAGAAATGTTCCACGAAAAGAGATTTCAGAAAAAAAATTTTCATGATTCCTACACAATGACATAAATACAAGTAGTTCAGAGCAAAGAAGGTTTCCTCAAATTATATCTAGAAAATATAAGTTTAAAGCGCAAACGAGTTTGCATGGGAAATTACGATCCATCGATAAATTTATATCGGAATAATTTAACCTGATGAGAGCTAATACTGCGATTGAAAAAAAAAAACAACTAGCAATAAAATTTGGTCAACTTTTAAATGGAATGGAGTCCCAATAATGAACCAGCTGCATCTGAATGGGCTTCGAACGTTTTGTAAGTACTTTTGGATCAATATTCCTTAGCAGATAATGCTGACGAAAGAGCCCTTAACTTCAAACCATTTGTATATTACCTCTAGGCACATTGCCCAGAGCTGGTGATAAGGTCAGTGGAGATAAAATTAGATAAGATTGCATTACTTTACGGATCATTATCGACATGAACGTCAATAGGAAAATACCAAAAACCTTACTTTTTCAGTATTCTAGTACAATCTTATTACCAAAAAACTCTAGCGCACTTGAAGCGCTATAAATACTAATGTTCGATGAACAATAGAAAAATCGCGCAGATTTTGAGTGCTTATTCTACCACACGTGCTTCAACCTGTTTCGCGGCCAAAACCGCTTTGATCTCACCAATGCATTTGAACTTATAGGGTTGAAAGGTTTCCAGGGCTACCACTTACATGAATTTCAAGATTTAGGAAAGTCAAACGCTACAAAACTTTGAAAGCAGCATCTCTTGTAACATAAATAAAGAAAATGCTCAATGTTTGCAACATTTCACCAACACTGCAACTAAAAGTCTCCAAAACTGCCTCGAGTCAAAATCAAATTACCCTATCAATCTCGATTTTATCCGGTAACTTCATCGAAAATTACAAGGATTGAAAAATGTTTGGGATCACTATCCCAAAAAATTCTAGAAGTTAGAAAATTCAAACATTGGTAATTTATTTTCATTGTGAATGTTCGCGATATGAATACCTAATGAAAGCATTTATTGATTCGAAAATAACAAAAACGCCTCGCGCTGGCAGCACTTTGCTAGCATCAAAGCCAAAAATATATCACATTTACCTCACATTGAAATCAACCTACTCTGCGAATTTCGTTCTGATTCCATAGTTGCATTGGAAGCTATAGGGGTACAAAGAAATTTAGGGCTGCAAAGAAATTTAGGGCTACCACCAGCAAAAAATTTCAAATTTTCGAAATGATAATATTTGTTGTTGATTGCCACTACAAGATCTTTACCGTTTGAACATTTTACGATAAAATCGCTTAATAAAGATATGGCAAAAAATACAAAACCAACAATAGCTGACAACCCTATATTGGTTTTTCAACCAGATTTTTCCTGAATTTTGCCTACAGTAAGTTCCATTTACCATATGAACTTCATTTTGATTTCATGATTGTACTGGAAGCTATGCCCACCGGTTTATTCGGTAAGCATTTCGCGTAATGCGTGTAAGCATTACCGGACCATTACGTGTTGTTTCTTTTTAACATTGCATGTCCTAGGCTGGGAAGATTTATACAAGGGGAAACTTATGCTTTTAGCCTTATAGCTTTATGTATAAGAGCTTTTTGGAGAGTACGACATCGTATTCTCGCATTTCCGTCATCTACGGTGAATACAAATTAAAGCTTTGGCCGGCAGCCGATCGTATCTCAGCATGTGTAGTTTTTGCATGCTGAGTGATTGTGACGCTAATTGGAAATTCCAATAGCGAATGCTCTTTGCTAGGGGGATTCATGCATTGTACTTAACTGTGTTTTGAAATGCTCCGAAATTTTCATCTTTCCGCTTTATACAGCAGACTACTCATAACCGATGTATGCTCGCAAGTTCTTTTCCCCTTGTTTCTGCGAATGATGTTCATTGGCCAGTTTTGGACTTATAACCTATGAGCTTTCTCCCTTGCAGCATTCTCCATGCTCCAAGTCATGTATACGAGTATATCTTATAATTGCTGGAAAATAGCTTTGGAAATCGGAAATTTGCATTACTAGCATTGTTTGATTCATGCATTACGCCAGCATACATTACCGCGATTCCCGTTGGGTGGGGCAAAAACTTTTTTTAACTGAGAGAATTTTCTAAATCCAAGACACCAAAATTACCTCAGATGGTAGCTCCAACCAAATTTTATGTAGAAAAAAAAAGAGTTGCAACTGGCCCTTTTGAAGTATGGTGCTTGACTTTTGGAATAATTACATTCAGAGCAACAGGAAATGTGTCATCGACTAGAAGAGGACCGCAGAGTGCCGTGAGCGGCAGAATGATGGTCTCCAAACGCTCAGCTCGAAAACAAGCCACTTGTCGCTCTTGCCATTTTAAGGATAGAAGATCTTACATGGTACACTTTATGCGCAGACGTACCAAATGATAGTGGTCCAACAACTGTCAGTACAGACTTGATTTTGAAACTTTGCACTGGCTCACTGAAAAAATCTACAAAGCACTTAGTCCTGTATAATAGTGCAGGATTTATAGTCAGATACGACTGGCACATAGTACCCTGAATCATAAAATATAGCTTAAAACCACATTCACTTACATTATGGGCTTCTCTGCTATGTAACATACGAGGAACAATCAAATATAAACGAGCCTTTTACTTTTGAGGACTTAGAAAGCGTATCGAAGGGGCCATGACTTAAGGCCAAGCCAACAGTCCAACCGGTTTGTTTACTTGTCCTCTTAATGAGCGAAAGAGAGGTTCATCATTCAGTTGCGCAACGCATTATAATAAAGTTTTTAGAGTATGGAGGCGTTGAAGCAGCCGAAACGCGGAGTCGAGTGCGTGCGCAGTTTAGGAAGAATCCACTTACATGACCACGAGTGAAAGCTTGGTATGCCGAATTCAAAGAAGAGCGTGAAAAAGTAGAAAATGTGAGTCCCCGAAGACGTCTCTGTTCCAGCAATACGCCTGGCAATTTCGCAGCTTTTGCGAGCTCTTTGAAGGAGCAATCAGTAAGGAAATCAGTAAGAAAACAAGAATCACTGTTGCAAGTGTTCACAATATCATCCGATATCACCTTGAATTCGGAAAATCTCGGTGAGGTGGGTTCCACGTTTGCTTACCCAAGGGAAGAAAAGTGCGAGAGGTGAAGTTTGTCAAATGCTTCTTGCTCGTTTTCAAATTGAAGGGCAGGCTTTTTTGCAACGCATTGTGATGAGCAATGAATTTTGGGCTCACCACTACACTCCCGAGTCAAAAAGGGACCTCTATGGAGTGGATAAAAAAGAGAGAGCCTGGACCATCAAAAGCCAAAGCTCACTTGTCAGCCGGTAAGGTGATGTCAACGGCTTTTTGGTACTTTCAAAGAGTTGTATTCATTGATTTCCTTCACGATCGTCGCACAATAAAAGCTGCCTGCTTCTATCAGCTTCTTGGCCAGGTTTGAGTTACATATCGGTCAAAAAAGCGCCATCAACCCAGCCGAGATGCCCTGCTGTTGCATGACAATACAAGACCCTACCCTGCAGCCTTAACAACCGAAAAATTGGATGAAATGCATTGGACTACATTTGTTCATCCTCCCTGTAGGTTAAACTAAGGAGGCTTACTATGGAGGCTAACCTAAGGAGACTAACTATGTAGAAAAATAACTATAAAGTGTGTTTTCTTCTTAAATGTAAGTTAAATTTCTTTTTACAAAAAGCTCGTTTGTATTTGAATGCCCCTCGTATGTAATCTTAACTCCCACGTAAAATACCACCATCTACTTTAAACATAACGTCTGCACACATCATCAAATAGCAACAGACTTCTAATAAGCTTATGAAGCCTAGTGGCTAGCTCGAGAAGAGTAAGGTCACCGGTTCGAGTCCCAACTGGAGCAGGTTTATTAGACACAATTTAAAAGCTAACAATTAAAATTTCCGTAAAGTAAATATAAATTTATATGTCCTATTGTCGTTAAAATACCGAAATTATCAAAAACGGGTACAATTTTGCTTTTGCTTTTTGTCAGGGATGTCATGCATGGTATCGGGCGCTATAATGAATTTTTCGCCATCGCCAGCTCCTATGAATCTTTCGCTGTTCATTATGGTGCCAAGAATTCTTCTTCTAATTTTTTCTATGGAATTATCTACGGTCAATCATCTATAGTAATCGAATTTCAACCCTGGAAGCCCTACAAAACAGCGCTCAGGCTGAAATTGCCACTAAGTCCGTAGAATTGAGCCAAAGAGTAACTGAAAACTTCATAATGGCCTTTGACTGATTTGGTTTGAAAACCAAGATCTTTCAAATTTTTGTATTGTACTATTTAAAAAAGATGAAGGCTGCAAAACATTTACTCTATTTTATTCCATTCCCAAAAAATAGAATTCCATGCTGTAGATGTGTTGAATAATACATATGTTCTGGCAAAAAGAGATTTTTTTATGAAGTTTTTAAGCTTTGTAAAAATGTGGAAAAGGAAAGTAATCGGACTTTTGCTTTGAATTATTTTTGTTTGATTTATTTATTCATTAAAATTCTTTTTCTCACTTCGGTATAAATTATTTTTTTTTAACAATTTTCGCGACACCGGCTTCGACCGTTGTTTCTAAGATTAATATGGTCTACAAATCGAACTAGATTTGACTCATTTTAAATTGAAAACATATACTTGTTAATTCATCAGTAGTCTACCTTATTGTATTGCATTTATATAGACATACGTATTTAGGTCTGTCAATGCAAATGGAAAATATTAGATATCTCTGAATAATTCGAACCTATACACTAGAAAATGATGAAGAATCTTTTAGAAGTCCGATTGGGTTTTAAGTGAAATTTATACAAACTATTAATTCACTCCATCATGATTCAAATTCATCATCTCTTCCTTGAGAGTTAAAAGCTAACTCAACAATTAGTTGTCAGCTTGAAAAAGCCACATTTCAACTAGTTTCTCAGTATGCTGTACTAATGCGAAACATTTTTCAAGTTCATGAAGTTTTCTTCGAACCTAAGATGAACTTTCCCCACCAAGTTATACAAACGGCTCAACTGGCGTATATTTCCGTTTCACCTGAACTCTCAAGAGCATTAAGCTCAAAACAACTCCGGATCTACCCAAATTAATTTTTAATGTGGAAATTAAATTTCCTCCGGTTTAGATTTATGTTGGTAATTTATTTGTCTCCTTTCCATCTCACTTTCAAACTTACTTATCGACTACGATGCCAAGCTAGATATAATTTTTACTGAGGTTTTCGAAGAGAATACTCACTTGCCTGTGCAAAGTATACTAAAGCCACATTACAGGTAAGTTGGCTGAGTCTTCTAAGCACCTGTTCTGTCGTAAATCAATATTCCCGGAACTCGACGGTGAGCCAGAACGTACCGATTGCTTGATATTTCGCACCAACTAACAAAGAAGACTTACAACACTCATCCTTGTGCATTATTGCTGCTGAGAGCAACAAGGATACCGCGGTTTTCAAGATGACGAAAACGACTGCGACAATGATAAAAGGACGACGAAGACGAAATTTCGCAACCTCCATCAGTCACCGACTATCAATCTTGGTGTATCGAAGCATCATTATAGATTGAACTTGTTGGTACTTGATGCGATATCGCCTGTCGTTGTGCTGATATTAGAAAATCATATCCTCGGGGCGTGATAATGTCTTTTATGTTAGGTTCGTTCTTACTTAGCGCGGAGTATTTGCCCGCGTTATTGAAATGTTTGGGGAGAAAATTTACTCGTAATTTTGCTTTTATTGACAAGAGCTATTAGGGTGTAGGCGCATATAAGATCGTGGGTCGTTGATGGCGGTATCGAGGACGTTGCGGGAAATGTTGACTCAATCATATACAAGAGGAATAATGAATTGTTGAGATTGATGGAAATCGATGTTTAAAATTGCTTGAGGATAATGAGGGTGCTTCCTATGTCATGGTTCATCTTTGTGCTGTTTCATAGGTCGTTAGTGGGACAATATGTCACAGAATGATTAAATCATTCAAAATTTTTTTTGTATATGACATGAAATTCATGTGTCATGATAGAATTGTTGGATTGAGATCATGTTAGTTGACGACGCAAGACAGGTAGCACAAATACATTGGAGTCATACCTAGCGCCACCGTTAACAGTGAAAGGTCTCTCTTGCTTTCACTTTATTTTCATGGTCTGATTCCAATAGCAGCAAACTTTTGGAATGAAGGCATTTCTTTGAATTCCACTATGATATTTTGCTGACCATTCAATGATAGCTGTAACCACCAAAATATATAAATGGTGGGGAATGGGCTCCTCGTGTGTTAGAAAGAACAAAAAAAATAGGGTCCTTTTGGTTGATGTCATCATTTGAATGGTCAAAATGTATAGACCCAATACCCAATATTTATGATTAATTCTTCATTTAATACCCAAGATTGTATTCACTTTTTGATCGCATTCTCTAATAACTTAAGTAGCCAAGCAAATAGAGAACATGCTGCTAGCGTGTGTGACTTGTGGCTTAAATCCAGGCATAATAAGTCAAATCAGGAGTAAAGTGAGTCCTAGAATTTATCACTGCACAAAAGTGTAAATTAATTTTGAATGAAATCTTTACACAATTTCAAACTTGCACCCCCAGATCCTATTAAAACTGTAATAAAATTACTTTTCTTTTACTCATCTTTCAGAAGCCTAACTTTTATGAAAACTTCCCGCCAAATTATCGCAGAAGGCGAAAGCTTTCCAAAACTAACTTTATGTACATGTTTTTACACCTCGAAATCACGAAAATGAAATAACTTTCATCTTGATTGAATTATACTTGAACTATTTTCACGTGGCCTACAAAGATATAATTGACGATGATGATGTTTCTTAGCAACTCCAACATTACTACCATTCCAATAATTTTCGGGCACAAAAGTTGAAATAGATAAAGCTTCAAGGAAAATCTCAATGTATACAAGTAGATCAATATACCTTATGTGTAAACTGCCCACTAGCCTACACTCAGCCTTCATGGCTCAACTGTTTTGCAACATTCAGCAAAATTTTGAGGCTGTGATAGCAAAAATAAAATGGAAAAAATTGGAGAAGGTAATCTAACAAAATTTCCAGCCCCAAAATTCAATAAAATATATAAATTTTTCGTTCCCAAACATATTACTATTCGTACTGAAAATGTAAATTCCACTATCAGCAGGACTGGAGAGTTGATGCAAGACCTATATGATTATCACGCTTACATATCTAACTACAATCTATATCTTAAACATATATAGATAGACAGAGGTGGATCCACTGCAATGCTAATGAGAAGGGGCATAAACTACCTTCGCATTCCAACTACCATCTCTCAACAAACAGTGCGAATTAACTTTTTCGAGCTTGTTTTGTGTACATCCCATCTAGGAATATGCCGGACCTAAATAAGTTTTTCAAATAGGACTATCCTGTCTTTCATGCAGGAGCCTTGTGCGCTTATCGCCGCCACTGGAGAGGCGTGAGAAGCTATCAAGTTTAAAATATTAATAACGGCATATTCGATGAACCCCCATATTGGAGCACAGTTCATAGTCATGTCCTAGACAGGGCTTTCGCCAAATTTCCCCCATAACATGAGACTGATCCTCGATGATCTTCAATCCTACCACAATCCGATATCGTTCTTCATAGAAGATTTCTTTGTTAGTGAGCCTCTTTACTCTCCCTCTCTTTACTCTTTACATTATTAACGCCATCTTGCGATAGAAGAGCTTCCCTAAGGTCTGGAAAACAGGCTCAATGTAAACCCGTTTTTTCAACTTTTTGACAATTTCTAGCCTCAGCGATAGCTACAGTCACAACCACACTTTGGGTTTTTGCAGTA
Source organism: Nemotelus nigrinus (assembly GCA_947369275.1). NCBI lineage: Eukaryota > Metazoa > Arthropoda > Insecta > Diptera > Stratiomyidae > Nemotelus > Nemotelus nigrinus. The sequence goes on from OX376372.1 coordinate 192,547,383, forward strand.
AAGCTGCCAAAACGTAAAATTTAATTTTCACTAACGTGGAATTTGTGGAAGAAATTATGAAATAGCTCTAGGTTAGGTTAGGCTATACTGGCTGACCTAAGATCACACAAAGACCTATTAGTCCATAATGGTACCAGATAAGTGGACCTGGAGATAAGAAGGTTCAGCCCAAGCGGCCATCGAAGGCCCTGGACCTTTTCGCGAACTGAAGCCGCCACGTGCAGGAGATCTACCGGCCAGAGCTCGCTTGGAGTCGATCGAGTACTTGATCTTTTAGATAAGAGCTGGGATGTCTACCGAGAGACTGGTCTATGCTTGGCTAAGGCATCCGCCCTTTCATTTCCATGTGACCGGGAACCCAGAATATTCAGACTTTTCTGTTGTTGCCCAGTCTATTCAGGGCCTGAATGCAGTCAACTACACACTTTGATTTGTATGTGTGAAGATGTATATCCCCTCACATTTAGTGTCTTTGACATATGCTAGGTCTGTTGCTTTACGTATCGCAAAAACCTCCACCTGGAAAATACTACAGTGATTAGAAAGGCTGAAGAGCTGTTGTGCAAATTTGGTGATTGCATTTCTGCCCATCTCCTACGGTCGCTTGATATCTTCGCTCAAAGCACAGAGTAAGGAACAAATAGTCAGTGCTTCCTGATCAGATCCCACAAGAGTGGGGATAGAACCCCTCCTTGGAATGTGCCTCTGTGGACCTTCTTTATGATCTGCGCTCCCACTCACGCCACTGAAGTGAACCTTTGCCTAGGCATGTTGCTTATCCAGCTACAAATAGCGGGGTGGGTGTTGGTTGCGTGGAGGCTTTCCATAGTAGCTGTTGTATCCACATTGCTGAAGGCGCTTTCAATATCTAAAAAAGTCCCCAAAGTGCATTCTTTTTTATGGAGCGCCTTTTCTATTTCGAGGACTACCCTACCGTTTCAACAGATTTCCTTTTCGTATCATCAATAGCTCTAAATTTGATCATAATCGGCGATGAATTGGGATCTATACTTAAATTCTTTCGATGAAATGAAGCTGTCTTATACTTTACTTATGAATTGTGGTGATAGGCCGGTTATCGTAATGCCAGAAAGTTACTCAATTAGGAAAGAGTTGTTGAAAATGAAAATTTACTTTACTTGCACTCCCTCTCTGACCACATTCAAAGTATTAAAAGTGAGGTTGGCATTGAACGATTTCATTATAGTTATAGGTTGAGTGATTAGCATAATGTCTTCCACGTTTTTCGCTGGTTCAATTGGAGCAAGAAATGACTAACCCTGATCACAATCTGGGCTTTGAGTTGTTTTATCTTTCAAGAGGTGCCAAAACCGAATCAAACGATGGTTAATGAAGCTGATGACTTCATACTCGTTCACATTGGCAGTAACTGAAGCCACTACTACCTCTATCTTCAGACCCGTAACAGGTTTGGAAACTCTTCTCCTTGCTTGGTTTGCATATGATAAGTCGTAGAACATTACCCAAGGGTTTGACTAATTACTTTTTAATTTAATTTAATTTATTTAAAGGTGTTTCCATTAACATAGCTGTAACAATTATGATATACTTGCATGTAAGAAGCAGAGGCGATTTCCTCACAATAAGATTTTATAAACTTTGCAGCGCAATTCAATTAATAAATCAATTTGTGTTGCTGTAAATTCTACGAAAACAGAGAAAAATCTTGTTTGATTATAGATGCTTAGCCTAACTTCGACTTAACATAACGATCTAATAGTCAAATTGCTGATACTTTGGCAGTTATTTATGAACGTGGAAGTTCATTTTGAAAATATTGTTGTAATAAAAAATTTTATTAAAAATTACATATACTCATTTTTTCTCGCAAACATAAGCTGATACGTCTTTAGCGCCGTACACATATAATTATGAAGCTGAAAAATAACAAGTATAAAAATCACCTAAATCTTATACATCACCGTCTAAGCTTTCTTACAATAAACATCGTTTATAAATCATTCATTCTATTCATCGCGTCAGTCCTTTTTCGACTTGTATTCATTCCCAAATAGATTTCAATCTCAAAAAGGCATTTTCGTTTTATTACAAAAATATCCTTTCACAAGATCCTTACAATAAAGTCTTTCATTCATTTCTTTCGCTATAATCTTTCATAACCACCTTCACCCCTTCCAAATATACTTGGTCTGTCTGGATTCTCTCTCACCTGCCCGAACTCGGTGGTACCGTTGTAAATCAAAACAAAAAGAAATATTACGAATATCCCGACAACTTATGCAGGGAACCACAAAGAAACGTAGTACGGGGCTATATGTACGAAAATGTCTAATGCGGAAAGAAGCCTGCTTGATGCTGCCTACTACAACTACAAGTGGCATCTCTATCTGGAGCGCGATTATAATCGAGTCATAAATATACCCGGTTGAATATTATTTTCCCAAGCCGGCCAACAGCGACCCCACCATGTTGTCGGGAAGAGTTTGTTGTTAACTTCGAAGACGAACCGGGAATCATTTTTCTTGCGCTTACCTTAAGGAAGAGTGGATATTATTATTATTGAGGGTAAAAGTTCATTTCGCACGTGGAATTATACTGAACTTAAGGTGAGTGTTATTTTGAAGTAAGTCCAAACAGAGAAAGAAAACTCAAACTCCGTTATTCTATTTCTTGTGATGCGCGGCTGCTAGTTTGAACCATTTTATTTTAAGAGTTGTGATTATCAAGTTTCATTTCTCCGAATTTATTTTTTTAGGTTTATTTGTTGGCGATAAATTTCTTTGTTGCAAATTTAAAAAAATACTTTGGCGGATTAAAATTGAAAGTATTTTTTTCGTGCTGCTATATCTTAGTAAATTGCAAACATATGCTCTTAATTTTTTCTTTGATTTTCTACAAGTAGGTAGACACCTGCCCTTGGCTTATTACTTATTAAGTACGTGCATAATATTTATGAACCTCTCGTCGTGGGTCTTGTCAGGTATACATACTGCATACAGTGCGGAATGAATAATCGATTTGGGGTTTCCTTTATAAAGAAAATGCCAAGAATAGAGTAAGTTATGCGAAGGTTTTGTATGTGGCTCAAGGTTCTAGAAGGAAAATTCATGAAATTGAGTTCAATACATGAAATGAAGATCAGGAATAAAATTTAGATTAAGTAACCATACAATCATCCTGTATTACTAGCAGGAATATTTAGTACAGAAAGCTGAAAACGAAATCGTATTGTAGAAAATGAGGAGAATACGAAAAGAAAAAAATCATAAAATTTAAAGCCTATTGGGGATTTAAAGATATGTCTTGATAATAAAAATATTTGGACTTAAGTTTTATTTGATTCAATTTTTTCTATCTTTTCTCTATTCTGTTATAAGTTCTATTTGAAATTACTGCCATAAGTGAATTAATTCTACATATTTGTTAGAACATGGTTAGAAATTAAAAAAATTTAAGAAGACTAAGCGCATTCTTTGATAACTTTTTGTTTAGTTTGAATCATACACCTGAAGTAATTTTCTTATCTGAAATATTGATATGCAGCTCCGAAACAGCCGACTTTCCTGTTTATCTCTTTTCTGCGACGTGTAATGACTCATATTCTGCTGGAGGCGTTGCTGTATTTTATAAAAATGACGTGAAGTGCGATGTTCGGGATCATCAACTACCGTCATGTGATCTAATAGCAGTAAATTGTGAAATTGCAGGTTTCAAATAGTTTTCATCTGCCTTTATAGACCTCATGAATCCAGCTCTGGTGTTTATTCCGATGAGTTTTTGACTTTCGCTGAAATTCGGATGTTGATTATTTTATCTCACATCTAACTTCCTATGGTTTTGATTCTCTAATTTCTAAGTCCGCTCGTGAATTGAATGTTTCAAAATATTGTCTCGATCACATCTACCTGCGACTGCATAGAAACAACACTGTTATTTACAAGACTGCTGTATATAATTCCCACATTACGGACCATAGCTTGTTTTTTCATCACCTTATTTGCAACAGCAGTGATCGAGTTAGTCGTTGTTGCATTCCGGATCAAAATACAAACTTGCATTCTTTGAAAACAGCTTTACAGTATGAGATGTGGGAGAAAGTATATATGGCGGATAATCCGTGTACTGCCTTTAATCGTCCTCTGCATCCTGCAAGGTCACATTTCAAATTGCACCCGAAGTATTTATGCTAATAAATTTCAACCACTCAAGCTAAGGATGAATATTGTACTTTAAAGAAAATTAGGATAAGAAAACGTGTTAAGCTCTCAAATTAAAAAAAAAACACCCGCATAATATAAGGCTTTTCATTTAACTTTAAATTTGAATTTTGAAGGACGCACTAACAGTCACATAAAAAAAGCGATAAAACTATTCTATCCAACTACAGACCCATTTCTTTGGTTTCTGTTTTATCAAAAATAATAAGAAATATAATCGAGGTTATTATCATTTCTAAATAAAATTAACTTATTTAGTAGCTGTCAGTTTGGTTTTATGTCAAAGAAATCCACTGAACGTGCTTTACTAAAATTTAGCGGCGAAATTTACAATACTCTTAACGAATTCAACATCGCCGCAATTTTATTTGTTGATATCATTAAAGCGTTCGACTAAGTAGATCATTCCATCTTACTGCAAAAAGTTCATAGTGCAGGAATACGACATCATATTCTTGATTGGTTTTATTCCTTTCTTTGCGATCCAGAAAGTTAAAATGAAAGACATATTGAGTTCTGATACGACTTTAAATATTGGAGTACCTCAAGCCTCGGTTCTGTCTCCAGTTTTACATCAAATCTTTATCAATTCGCTGTTTTGTCAAGATTTTAATGGCAAAATAACAGCTTTTGCAGATGATGATGCCCTGTTGTATTGTAACAGCAATTACTTCGATACCTATGTTTATATTAGCACCAATCTTGAGATTCTAAAATATTTGTTCAGTGCTCATAAATTTAGGCTAAGTGACAAGACTAAATATATGCTGTTCAATATATGTTGTGAGACCAATATTTGGGAATATGAATCTGACTTTGACACCAAATTAACTTGGATAGATCACAATCTGTATTTAAAAACTTATTTTGATAACTTAGACAACTATACCACTTGAGCTATACTATACTGCCAGCCTTCAGTTATAAAATTAGCTTAAAACGGGTTGTTTCTATCCAAACTACAATATGGTTTAGACTTTTGGGATGGTACACATATTACTAAATTGGATCCATTGATTGTTAAACAAAAAAAATCCATTCGTATTATTTTCAAAGTCCACCGTAGAAGTTTCAATCTAATCAAATTACCAGGAACACCTCCGTTAAGAAACTTATATTTTTTAAGGTCTTAAGAACTTTTTTCCAGAATAGAATTTATGTTTCAACTAGCTAATTAACTTAGTTCTCGTTTGCAATAAATCGCTTTAGCCGCTTTTACATTCATCGCTCATCCTCGTTCATTTATCATTTTGCCGTCAACTTTCAGATGCGAATCTAGAGAGCTTCCAGATGCAGGAATTTCTAGTTTTCAGATGCAGTGCTCTCTTGTTTTCGGATGCAGGTTTTTCTAGCTTCCCGATGCAGAATTCTTCGACTTTCAGATGGAGGACTCTGCTGCTCTCAGATGCAGGACAGTCCGGTTTCAAGCTGCAAAAGTTTACGGCTTCTAGATGCAGGACTTTTCAGCTTTTCGATGTAAAAATTTCTTGCGGTCAGATGCAGGACTCTGCGCTATCGACCCCTTGGATATTAAAAGACTATTAAATCCATGGTTTAGCAGTAGTCCGTTTGGGGTTGCGAAGGAAGTACATCATTTGCATAAGGAACTGGCTTTGACACAAATGACACGTCAGGGTATTTTATAAGATTTTTTGACTTTCAATTCTTTCCAAAGATTTTTGTTAAACTAGACTAACAATCATTTATATGATTCTGAACAGTTGTCAAAGCTTTTAAATAATATATGGGTAGTTTAACAGAATACACCCAAGGCAGAATTATTGATAAATCAGATACGACCTCTAAATGTAAAGATATCCATGTATAAAGTGAAAAAAACCCTGAACAATGATGACCAGATACGACCTACGACTTATAAATGTAAAGCAATTCATTTTTAAAGTGAAAAAACTGAAAATTTTTGTGGTGCTTTTGTTTTCAAAACATCATATTATGGTTGTAGGACCTGACAAAAATTATTTTGCTTCCCTTCATCTCACCACTTTAAACTTCTAAACAAGGTTTCAATACTATTTTCGCAACAAACTTGCTTCTATTAGAATTCTGATTGAAAAAGTCAATCCACCGACAGTGAAAAAGCAGCCCCAAAATTACACGTTAAGCATAGTACTGAGTTCGAGTTCACGTGAAATTTTGACATGTCTCCATTATCTGGTCATTCTTTCGAGCGAAAATTTTGGCAATGGAGAAAAGCAGAGACAATGCTCATTTCTGACGGATAAAATGTCAAGAATTTCACTTTGCGATCGATTTTCTTATTGGAAAGACATTTGCACTGCTCCATTTTCAAATTGAAACACCAAATGTCACTTTTTAGCTCGAAAGAATGAACTGCACAAACTATATTGGCGTGAAATGATTGGAGACATATTTCAGTGCCATCTACGTTTTCAACGCGAAAGCAACTTCAAAGCAACTTTTCATGCTAAGAACTTAGTACAACTCTTGCTTATTTTCAAGCTAAATTTTCGCCGAAGCAGATTTCACGTGAAATTTTGTATGAAAATTTCACGTGAAATCGAACTCAGTACTATGCTTTACGAAAGAAATATTTTCTTGATTTTATTACGTTGTTTGTTACTTACTAGCTGTTGCTTCGCTGAAAGCTATTTGGTGCCAGCTACTTCGGTTGTCTGTCTGCTACCTAATGGCTGTACTTTTCTTAGGTACATATTGCTCATCATAGCATTGCACCGATCGCTTCAGCCAACAGCGTGAAAATGTCCTAATATGGTCATGGGGACTACTGTAGCAGAGATTTTCTTATACCCCCCTAACACCCCCCTAATACCCCCCCCCCCTGAAAAGTGCATACACCCCCCCCCCCCCTAACACGGACAATTTTCCTACACAAAGGGACCTTTGTGTCCTTTGTTCCAAAGGGACACCCCTCCTAAAATTCTGAACACACCCCCCATGAAAAATTCCTGAGAAAACCCCTGACACTACTTAATGCAGAAGTGAGCAAACTTTAGTAGGTTACGACTTAACAGGGCTGTACTCAAGGGTCGTTATCGGAATAACAACTTTAGGGACAGAAACTGTTCCAAGCGATTTATAATAAATTAGTGAATTATGTGTAGCAATACATACATACCCAACTAAAAATTTGTTGAACATTTTGGGCGTGGATACGTTTCCATTCCTAAGGTTGCGCCTACAAAGAAACCAATGTTTCGAATTAGCGACTTTGTGGTTACGTCGTAGGTACGAATTTGGAGCAACGCCGTTCAGTAATGACAACGAAACAAAGTAGTCATTGCATGGAAAGGGCTACGTTGTAGTTACTTCCTTGTGACGGCATTACCGCGACACCGCTTAGTAATGGTTTCGAAACATTATACCTAACGTGCGACTATGAATATGACACTTATAGTCACAATGACGTAACAGCAACGTAAAATCTTAGTCACAATTTTCAAAAAGTTTCGTAATCGCGACGTTACATTTGGAATTGTTTCAAATTTACAAACAATCCTCTTGCCGATACCCAATATCTTTCTCTTTCACGCTCATAGCTATCTGTATGATATACGAAGAGTTTATGCAAAATGATTATGTATGTGTTAAGTGTTTATACGATGAAGATAATATTGTATTTCAGCATATGTTTAATTATTATTACAATAATTGAAAATTTTGAATCCTATGGTGATAAAACACGAACGATTCAAACGTTACTGCAAAGGTAGTGTTGATACTCCCTAAAACTACCACGCGCCTGCAATTGTATCAGGCTTTAGCTAAAATAGGTCTTTATTTTCTTTCATAAAATATTCTATACTTTGTGCAAAAACTAAGTTTCGCACTATCAAACAAGTATAGCATGTTCAAACATGAAAAATCTGTGCTTAGTACATCAATCAAAACTACTATTTTGGATATTTTTAGCTTCAAAGTAGCTTCTTAGCCGCCATGATTGCCCAAATTTGTTCGCCATGATTGTCCTTTGAAGGAAATGATCCCAGTTAGTGCCTATATCGGTCATTTCAAGGCATTGTTGACACTTTGTGCCTTTGGATGTTACCGAATAGTAGTTTTGACTATATCGTACCTTCATAGTAGTTTTTAGAAGTCGTCGTTACTACCTAGTTTCTAATCTGAAATGCGCTCGAAACCCAAGGTGAAACAGTTGGTTTAACATAAATTTGGCCAATGCTAGGTGCGCTTTTTGCACCTCAGTCGAGAGCTGGTTAGAAAAGTACCATTGGAAACTGCAACAAGTGGAACAGTATTGTTTTTATTTTAATACTACAGTCGTGACCAGTTCTCGATAGAGGTATAAAATATTGCGACAATTATAATGAAATTTAATTGAAAGCTATTCTTTAACAATAATTTAAGTATAAATATATCGTACAACATACTAGTTGGCAGGAGTTGGATATTATCTTCAAAAGACCGAAAAATGTCAATATGCTATAAAAAGGATAAAAGCGAAATCTTAAAAAAAAAAATGTTTAAGCATCGCTGGATTTTTTATTTTACTATTCGTTTTTTTTTGCACTTTTACTTGGTATTTAACACACTACTGAAGTATGAATTCTGAATGCAGAAACTCAGGCTTTTAAATGCACGTACCTCAGACGTACGAAAGTATAGTTCACTCAATGTTGATTTTGTTGAAGTATTAGTTTGGGAATATTGTTACTTGATAGTGCCATCAAAGTAACATAGAATCGAGAATTTCCCACAATGTGCCTAAAAACGTTTTCGAAAAACCAACATAGTTCTCAGCTTTATTAGAAGAAAAGTTTGGCAGAGGACTAAAACGAATGACATGATCGCTTAGATGGCAAAGGTTGTAGACATTAGTTATTATTGTATGCTGACTAAAAATGAATTTCTTTATACAGTATAATAAAAAAGTCTTCAATCAATATTTTAGCTATACTAAGAAAAGAAAAGTACGCAATACGCTGACAAATCCTAACCACACAAGATAGAATAAGAAAATTCTTGTAAATTCTTTTCGGTAAACATTCTTTAAGAATAATAAAACCGATATGCTTTCAAAATGTTCGAAAGTTGGCATACTTCCAGAATTTTATAAAATCAAGTGTTCTTACAGTGCGGTGTATCTCAAAAAGCATATGTTACTACAATTACATTCAACTAAAAGACCCCTACCATTTAGAATCAAATGTATATTTTTCGGGGGTCCAAATTATAAGAGGTTGTAATGTGTAAATACAGTAAATAATATAGAATGTCGAAATACATAAATGTGGAGTCAGCTACAACGAAATCTTTGATCATGCCAGCCGAAAGCCTCTCAAAGCGTGTTGATTGTTCAGCTCGTCGTCTAAAATCTGCATCTGCTCTCTTCTTACAATTGATTCCTCCAAAAATCATGGTTAAATTTTCGTATCCGCCTATAACTGTGCATTTTTCGCATCCGTAATATGAGTTAAACTAAACAAAATCTTTATAAGAATACCAAGTAAGATATATATGTTCACAAAAACGTATAATTAAATATTCCTTTTACATATGCGCTGATGGTAGAATCGCAAACAAAATGCCTAATTTTCACTGAAATGTCACTCCCACTCACTCTCAATCACTGCCTGTATTAGTATTGAAGATAACTCGTAACAAAAGGGTTGAGCAAATCTTTCGTTTCGTTACAATAAATTACGAATTTAATAATTGATGAGCTAACCATCGACATTAATGTGTAAGGATATACTCAGAAGATAGTCAATTTGTGATTACAAATCTATAAAACTTTTTGCCAATTCATTTTGCTAATTTGCAAATCAAACGTTTTATTTGAAAACTGAATTTCTAGTTGATTGGAATAGTTTATTTAATATTTTTTAAAAGGAATTAGCTGTCCCGATCGGTGGAGACTTTTTTATTAAACTCGTTTTGTGAGATTCCACATTGACGTTTAAAGAATTGTCAGAACGAAACCATCATGGACATAGGCGCCAATACGTAACCGTTACATGCGAGTTTCCTTGATAGGCATAGGAATATGAAAGGAAATATGTGTGGTAACTTTGACGTATAATGTGCCTTACTGGGATTTTGATTAAGTCGCAATGAAGGAACTAATTCCTAATGGACACAATGCCTGTAAAGACGCGTCAAAAGTAATTTTTACTACTTCATTACTAAAATTTTGCCTATCAAGGAATTTTACTTTGAAGGAAAAATGACGAAACAATTCCGACTCGACATAGTATTCACGACGTATTCGCGTCAAAAAAGTCCATTTAGTAACAAATGGGCACAAATTGTTAGTTGGGTAGTCTTGAACAGAAGGAATTCAATGCGGACTCACTGTCGTCGGAAAGAAAATGGATATTGATATTCTGCGAAGGTAAATTGATTTAGATAAATAATAGAGGCAATAATATTTATTTGACGAAAATAGAGAAATATGTGCTCTGAAGAATGCTGCCCTGCTTAGCATAAACGTTCTATCTATATTTTAGTCATTTTTGAGCTAACACCGGACTCAAAAACTATATTCTCTAATACATCATTCTGCAAAATTTGAAAAACCTTTCTTTTGTGGAAGTATGTAAAAATCAATATTGAAAAATGCACTCTCCATATATCTCCAGTACAAATCAAAACACAAATCATTGAATGTCTCGAAAGTGCTAAAAAGTAGATAGAACGTTTATGCTAAGCAAGGCAGAATGATTATGAGATGATATGTGAGCAAGTTAATGCTTTCATGAGCAAGTCAATGAATATTATAATGGCGAGCAGAATAAAAATATAAATCATAAAAGAAATCTAAAAAAATCATTTCAGAAATCACATCAACAAGCACAAATGAAATACTATTCGTTGAGTATGAAATTTGAAGAAAAGGTTGTGAATTAAAATGTCCCAAGGTTTTGTTAAACCCCTGGTTGCACTTCGTCCCATCCAATAGTCCCATTTTGATATTTTGTAGTAAATGTAGGATATAAGTGAACTTAGATACACTTTATCTAAACTGTACTGAAGCTTAAACATTATTCAATAATATCAAGATCACAAGTTTCTCGAACTCCACAAAACGTCAAGGAACAAATCAGCACAGTCCCATCCAAATTTAAAGTCTTTTTTCTTGAAGATTTTTGGATAATATCAAGATGCTCCTTTCATTTAGTTATCTACGCAAAAACGCACGTTCAGCATAAGTTTTTCTTACAAATGCGTACGAAACCATCTCCTTTGCTCCCTTCCTCGGACTCCAATATGTGTGGCGCAAATACAATTGTAAACAACAATATCAATAAACGCTCCAGGATGTAGCCTCATAAATTTCAAGTGTTTCGTGCAGTTCAACATTTCAGCAACAATAAAAATCTCAGATTAAATTTTATTTCCTATTCGACGTTTTGCCCCATCCGGTAGAAATGGCAGTGATATGAAGTACGAAAAACCGCAATTTGAACTTCTTGCTGTCATGAAGTGGTGCTCATCCTCAATCCTAGATTCTCTACTAGAATGCTATCACGTCTCAATCGTCCAAAGAAATACGACAATGAGTTGGTACAATGTATTTACTTCTGGCAAAACACCGGTGGAAGGACCGAAGAGGAAAAACCGACTGCCTCTATTGAGTTTCTCGCAAAAAGAGGACCATGGTAGAGAAATAGAAAGCTGAAAATAAAGGTGAATAGATATTGGAACAGAGATAAACAGATAATTTTTAGATGTCCTGAGGGCGTTCGACTTTGTCGTCATAGAAAAATGGTGGGTTGCGAAATACTCGTACTAGAAAACATAGAGTCAGCGAAAATAGTTTTCTGCTAGTTTACTTTTATCTCTTCAGGTTGTTATTTTTTGTTAAAGTTATTCGAGAGTGTATTTCTGGTGCAAATAAAACTTTTATGGAATGAATGTATAGATTTCCTGCAGTGCAGCTAGTTGCCCTTGAAGTCGTGAATTTTGGAAATTTTTCCTTTAGTTGAATTTAGCTTGCCAATTTTCAAAAGGTGTTTATTTTTCTTGCCTAGTTATTGTCTAATTTTATTGCTTTGTATAAAGCAAATATTGTTTCGAAGAAATGATAAAAGGATTTGATATATTATTATTGAATATTTTGTTAGGCTAGCTCAACTGAAGGTTGTTTTACATGCAGAGGAAGTTTTCATTTTTTTCATTCTTTGTGCATTCCTAGTAAATGACATTCGTTTCTTACTTTTGCAGAATATGTACGTAGTATTAATTTATTTATAATATTGGTGTGCTCGATGCTTAGCTGCCAAATTTTTCAAGAGATGTCGTTAGATGTTTCAGTAGGTAATTAGGTGGTTATTGAGGCTAGTGAAGTGTTATTTGTTTAATCATGAATGAAAGCCGAGAATCAAAGCGACTATTTTCCTCATAAAAACGCTTTGCGATCACGTAGCAAATTAAGTGCTGTTTATGGCGAAGATGTTTGAAAAGAACGCAGGAAGGTATTCCTTCCTGCATCCACACAGCGCTCAATAAGGCCAGTCAAAACTGAAAACAAGGAAACAAGGCTTTGATCGAAGCAAGCTCGTGCAACACGACCCAAAAAACTGTTAAGACTCTGAGAAAAAACAAATTCAACAATTTCAGCGCATTTGCAAAAGCTTGGGTATGTTACTAAGTTGAAAATTTGGGTTCGTCACGAACTTAAGCAAATTTATCTGACTCAGCACCACAGATATAAGAGAGAACGGATTAGAAATCGAACAAGAGAAATGTGCCAATTTTCGACTTTCTGTTTACTGGTGTGAGAATGAAGTACGGATGTGTGCCCTACACAGTTCATACGGCAAAGCCAATGTAAAAAAACCACGAGAGATCGGCATTTTGAACGTCGTTTGACATTTCTTTCCCCGAACAGGCAAGTGGAGATTAAAATGCTTTTTATGAATGAAATTAATTATGATTTCACACAAAAACAAAAGGAAATTTATGCCAAAGGTTAATTTTACTTACCCGAAATACGATATCCTCTGCGAAGCACTTCGGTAGCTACTTTTGCAGCCTGGAACGCGGCACTTTATTATCGCACTATTTTAGAATTTTCGACCGCTAATTTGTTCGCGAAACCGACACAAATTATTGCGCACAAACGTAGATGCACGTTTCCACTGAATACGCCGAAAAATTTTCAAATTTTATTTGATAAATTTTGACTGAAAGTCAATGTTTTCAGTCCCCGACACAAATCAAACTGGCATTGACGTTTCTTTCCGTGTTGCCCGTTGCACGCTTCTACATCGATCTGGTGTTCCACACATTTTTTCGTAAATAAGACACAGCATTAAGGCTTTTCAGTTGTGAGTGCGGTAGAAAAGGGTGCACTGAGCGGAATTTTTGTGAGAGAGCAATGTTGTGCGTGTATAAAAAAGGCTCACTCACGTATGGGTACACGGATACCCATTTTGTATCCATATTCTTTCATATCTATGCTCAGCGCATACATTATCGATTTAAGAAACGATAGGAAAACGCCTGAAATCCATCCTTGAAACGGATTGCCACTACCGTTATCGATAACTTTCAGTGAAAAAGATCATGCACCAATTAAAGTGAACCATAGATGACCATAAAGACAGAATTGCATCAAAAGAAAATAATGCTATCAACCTGGCGATTCAAAAGGGATTGATGTATTATGAGCTACTCCCAAGGTACCAAACAATCAATACGCTTGTGCACTGTCACCAATCGAATAAACAAAACAGCTCTACATAATTCCAGACGTGGAATAGTAACTGTTTTTGTTGGAGCAACCTTAGTTTTAGCCATAATCAGATAAGAGCTAGTTCCTGCTTGCGAACGCGTCACTAAATAGACTACTGCAGCATATGCTTGTTGAGAAGCATCACGCGTAAAAAAGTTGTATCTGTAGTAGACACTTCTGGTAGACGAACGAACAGCTTTAGATTTAATAAACACCACTCCCACAATTTATTATTTAGGTTTGAGCCATTGTACACATAGATAAATCCATTCTCGAGAGTGATACCATCATGTCTTTCATCTTTACCAGGAACGGTAGTTGTAGACTCAAAATGAAGTAGAAAGCTCGGAGCGATGTAGTTTACGCCCCTAAGATTAGATTCTAGCATGGTCAAATTCTGTTCTATTCCATGCTGAAATACAACGGAGACTCATAGCAGATTAGTAGATTGGTTGGTAAGCAATGTAGGAACACGAAAAGTGCCTTAATAGGAGTGCTGTGTAGCACTCTACCCAGCAGGAGTGATGCTAGTCTTCGCACTTTTTCAAGCAGGCATTGACAGGTATCCTTAAGAGTAGCCTAGTAGCCTGGCATCAAACCATCACCCGATACAATAGAAGTGGCTCAACCACTGCAGTGACAAGCAACAGTACAAGACTGCTAACCCCAAATCCCTCCTATGTCTCTTTTGTAGCAGTAAAGTGCTCATTCTGCTATATCGTCACTCCATAGTAGATTTGAGTAGAGGGCCCAAATAATTGGCTCTCTGACTCAGCTCAATTTAAAAAAAGATATAAACATTATTAGCCCAGATTTTACATTTAAGCCGCTTTCATAGCTTCAGAAATAAAAACAGCAGTGAGAATTGAAGCGATTCGCCTGAACCTGAGCGTTAGTAGTAGTGAAGCAGACGACACTGTCATATTTGCTAGTGGGCACAGTCCAGATGTAATAATTAACACCCTGCAACAACAGCTTTCAATTATTAATAATTTCTGCATCAAATGGAAAATAAAAATTAATTCGAATAAGACTCAGGCAATATACTTCACTAAAAACCGAGCATTAAGACACTTGCCGAATCCCCAGGTAAATATCCTGGGATCCACCATTTCCTGTGAAAAAGACATTAAATATCTTGGCATCCAACTCGATCAGAAACTTACTTTTCACGCTCATGTCGAAGAAATAAAGTCGATAATTTTGAAGAGCATTTACTACTCTTATCCGCTTATTAATAGGAAATCCAGGCTCTCAACTGTGAACAAACTACTGGTTTTTAAGTGAGCAATGCAGCCCATCATTCTTTATGGGTGCCCTGTATGGAGTAATTGTGCAATATCACATATCCAAAGTCTACAAATATTACAAAACAAATGTTTAAAAATTATTCTTAACAAACCCTTTTATTACTCAACTAATCGGCTGCACGCTTCTGCAAAGCTCAAGAAAGTACTGAATATCTCTAAACACTTGACCCAAAAATTTCTCAACAAATGTGCAACATCCAATAATCCTCTGGTTGCATCTCTGATCGTTGATTTGTAACTACAGTTACTGTACACGCAGTTGGCTTAAGTCATGAATCTTAGTTTTTAAATTTTATTTTATTTAGGTTAAGCACAACATTAGGTTTTAAGCTTGTTTTTCCTATATTACTATACTATGCACCTCGCAAGAAAACTTTCTGAAAAAAAAGCTAATTTAAAGTCAAAATTTATATGTAAAGACTTTGTCTAAACACTAGCCTTAAGATATTGTACCACACAACACATAAACTAATTCAATAAAGTTATTATTATTATTATTACTATTATTATTATTAGTAGTAGTGAAGGAAAATTATGGGTACTATGACATGGCGAAACTAACAGTCTTCTACTCCACGAACCGAAAAATAAAGATAATAGGCCGTGTGTACGCGAATTTGACAAGTTAGAACCAAAAACTCGTAGAACTTAGGTAGTGGAGAAACCCAAGAGAATATCTGAGGTAGTAGTTCTCTTGATTTGTTCTATTTATAGATTTTATCTTTGTAGTGAAATTTCATCACTAAATTTCGTATATGTATACGCTTGTTTCATTTCCTTAAACCTCTCTGTTCTGAGGTGCTGCCCCCTTCGTCTTATGTGAGTATTCCCAAGCAAAAGATAACCACTCTATTCTTATGAAGCTGCACAATGAAGGCTTCAACATCCAGCATTGAGAATGCTCCAGCAACCGCATTGAACTTTAGTTTGTAAAAGACTCCCTCCATGTCTAAGAGGGCGACAAAAATACACTAAATAAAAAAGAAATGACAAATTCGGTAGATGTGGCTAATTACATTTGGATAGAGTTCAACGGTTTTACATGTATATTTGAGCCAGAAGTACCTTTAAAAATTCTCAGGAGATTATTAACATGCGAAAAAAGTAGTCTACATTTTTTTGAGCATAGTTTTCCGTTTCTTTTTTTTATCTTTTCACAGCAGCCTAAAAATTGATGAAGGATTTATTTACTGCAGCGCATAGTGTGTTACATAGTGTAAAATATTTATTAATAATACAATACTGAGTTGAATGTGTGAAATTGCTTGAAAACGTCTGTAAATTTTACATTTTTCTTTATATTTTCGCAACCGTCTTTTCAAAATCAAACCAGCTGATTTGTTTTAAATGGCGAAAATTTTTATGTTTTGTGATTTGAAAGAAATCAGAAAGGAAGTTAATTTTTACTTTTATTGACAGTATTTTACGGAGTAAATTCCTTAGCTTGGTAAGCAATATTCAAGTCTCTATGTAGATTTCCCTTTAGCACACAAATTAATTTATCTCAATGTGATATGGATACGAAAACTTAGAAGTCTTGGGAAATTAAAATTTACCAAGTTTCTTTAATTCAATTTAAAATCAACCAACTTTTACTTAATCATTTATGCTAATAAATTTACCGAATTCTTTCATATTACAAATCTCCATCTTTCAAACATTTCCAATTAAAATTCCATCATATGAAGCTCAAGTCAATTTACAATTTACCAAATCAAATTCCAAACAAATCTAAATCCATATTAAATCCCACGTTCTTCGCCTGTCTCCTTAAAGAAACAACGTAAATATCTCCCTCCGCCTAAGAAAACAATCTGACATGGTTCAACATAACAATTTCCATATATTCTTACGTTTCAAGTTCACACGCGGCTCAAGTTAGCTCATAGTCTCTTTCAGCCCCGAATATCTCAGCCTCGGGCTTTCGAAATTGCAATATTTAAATAAAAATGTCTTTCATATTTCGCCATCAGCTTTGTTTCTTTTCACACTTTTTCCGTCTCTTATTCGATGAGTCACGCAAGCAATATACAAGACACGGGCTTTTTGTTTTACCTTTCTCTACTTTTCAATGTCTACCCGGTGAGTATCTTTCTTTCACAATAAGGTGAAATCGTTGAAAGGAATCATATTGTGAAACGTGTTTTCTCTAGTATGTGTATCATGCAAGCAGGATTGAAGAGGAGGATGTAGTTCACTACTTACTACATTGATGTTCTAAGAACCGTGCTGATGGTACGCACTGTTGGTGTCAAAGTGAAAGCAGTACGTGCTTCTGTTTCAACATAGGTAATAGGGTACCTGACTCAAAAATAAACCTGAAAATAGCTTTTCTCGATGAACTGAGTATGGGTTCGATTACGTGCTCTTTCCTTTGTTATCGAATTGGGACTTATCTGACGGATTTCTGAGGGGGTGGTTGTTTCATCATGGGGGATTTTCGTCGAGCACGGGGCTCGGAAGAGTGCTTTTGTTTTGCGTAATCTTTCATGGAGCTTGTTCGATGTAAGTACGTTAATTGTTTCCTTTATGAATGTTTGGTAATATAATTTATTATTAGAAGTTAGTTTAACTTTTCTTTCTTCGGTGAGGATATCCAGGACTATGAACTTGACTGGATGACATGCTACACGTTTCTTCATTTCGGTATTCAGAGCGATAATTTGCAAACGCTGTTTTATGATGTTTGTTTGCGAGGGTAAATTTTTGACGGGAAACATTGAATGTGACAGTCTGAAGTACAATGTGGATGTTTGCAATTTTCATAAAACACTCATCGAAAGCATAAGAGAGAGAGAGAGAGAGGAATCCACTTAAGAACAATGAGGGAGTGCTGTTTTCCTCGATATTGTTTAAGAATTGTAGATGAAATATTTAAATTAGTGAATGAATGAATGAAACTTAAAATTTGGCGCACTGAAAATGTACGTCGAAGTATCTTATGATATTATAAGCTGAAAATGTTGGTTTTATATTTGGCGATATAAAATAAGATTTCGAGAGTTGACCACTCTTTTTTTCAACATTGCTTAAATTTTATCCGCCTTCAAAAAAAATTGCTTTGAAAACTAATTCTGAAAATAATTCTGAAAAAATTACAACGGAATATCAAAGGACAGTGTTGGGCAGTTGTACTCTGATAACTAAACAATGATACAAAAATGTAAAAAGACCAAATTTTAGACGTGCAAAAACTAAAAGGCTTCCTAACGAAATCAACGATTTTCGAGCGTATACTATATATTGAATTCAAGTGCAAAATCTGCTGCAAACCTTGAGTTTAGAATGGCATCTTTTGTTGAAACAGGAGCCTTAAACGTTAGGGGCTCAGTCGTGTGTCTGCAAGAAAAGGTGAATTTTCTAGGAATCTACTTATATAGAAAACTCTCCACCTATCATCTAAACAAAACGACACTGAATCCAACACAATTGGGGACTATCTCCAAGGCAGACATTGTGAGCACACAAGCAAATGGTGAGATCAATCATCTTGTATGGAACTGCAGTGTGGTGGGAAGAAACTATACAAAAAACTGCTGTTAAAAGCCTTAACAAGCTTCAAAAGATGGCCTGCCTGCTGATTACAGGAGCATTGAGCTCCACTCCAACAGCAAGAATGGAGGTTTTTCTAAAACTAGAGCCACTACACTTCAAAATTCACGAGGAAGACTACAGCCTACAACAGGCCTACAAGTATATATCAAGAGACCTAAAAAGCCACCTCAAAATCCTGGAGGACACCAAGCCCATAATGGAAATATTGAGCTTCAGCGATCTAATAAAGATCAAAGCAGTGTTCTGGTAGAGGTTCAACGTCACAATTCCATCAATTTACAAATGGGATGATAGCCCAGTTCCCTCGTACAAAGAAGCGCAAAAGTGATGTACGGATGGCTCATAGATGGATTGGGGAGTAGGAGCAGGAATCGTAGGTTCCAGGTTTAAAATGCATTCCACCATCTATCAAGCAGCACTATTTTCCATACTAAGAGCCTCATATATAATAACGAACACTAAAAAGGGCAGAAGTAAGATTCTATTGGATCGTCAAATGGTTCTCAGGCCTATTAATCGCAATCACATGAATTAGGCTATACTCTTAGTGGTAAGAGATGTAATAGGGGCACAAAACAGCCTCGAGTTAATATAGGTAACCATCCATGAGGGGCACCAACGAAAAGAAAAAGCCGATACTAAAGCAAAGGCAGGAAAAAGAATGCTTTTCATCAGTCTTTCTCCATACTGGACCTTAACAAAAGCAGCTACGGATAAGGAAATTAAAACATGGAGCGAAAAAAATCGAAAGCGACTGGTTTAATCTTGAGGGTTTGAAACACTAAAAAAATACCTTGGTTTCGATAACAAAAGAGTAAAAGAAGCAGTGGCTTTCTGAAAAAGTGGCCTAAGAGCCCTATGCGGGGTAGTAACAGGTCATCATCATAGATAAAAGTATCTCCACAGAACAGATAAGGAGCGAAACGACTGCTACAGATACTGTGGAGAAACGATAGATTGTATAAAACATCTTCTCACACACAGTCCAGCAGTAGCGAGACAAAGATGGGGAACATATGCAGGTTTAAAAGAAAAATGGATATACTGAAATAATTCAACATTAGGCTGGTTGGTTGCCTTTGTCCTATATAAGAGAAAGAGGAATAATGACATGTGCACAAATTAAGACTCAACTCATCACAGAACGATATCACATTTTAAGATGTCCAACCAGACACGAAATCACCGCAACACTATTTACGCAAACTGAATTGATTAAGTTGTCATAAAATGTATGTGTGTCTTAAAAGGTCACATTGAAGACATTCCGCAGGCGGAAGAAATCAGTATGGAGATCAAAACGATGTGAAGACATATAAAAGAAGGAAACTCGTATGTTGTCGGACAGGCTCTAGACAGCAGCCAAAACAGCCAAATAATGGCCGATTTGGCACTCAACTTACAACACAACCACGAAGAGGAACTATACAGCTTCCAAGAGCCGGGGAAGAAGTTGTGTTAGTAAAACAAGAAGAATATTTATGCTAAAATTAAAAACAACTAACCATTGCGAACTACTTTCTTATAGCTCAAAGATTATCTATAGGAAACTAAGTTGAAAGTAAAAACAGATGGTTGGGAGAGCTGATAGCTCACGACTCATCGTTCTTGTTTACAGTGTTACGCCGTACTCTCAGTACACTGTTCGCTGCACATTTCATTAAGTCTAGTTAAATGAAAGCTTTTGCTGCAGATTATGGGCCTTTTTACACGAGATCCCAAATTGAGATTTGGACTATACCCAATTCTGTGACCTTGTGGTAGCTTAGCTCGCTAACGCGTCAGTCTGAAGCAGCGATCTACTGCCCGCGGGTTCGAATCCCGCCGTGCCCATGGCTGTATTTGTTCGTCTCGTGTTGTCTTAACAGTCGGCGACTGGACATAATACCAGCGCTCCATTAATTAAGTGTCACATTAAAGCTTTAGGCAGCGACTAGGCATAACACTAGCGCTTTAGAAAAATAAGAAATAAATGAGGCACTTAAAAGAATAATGGAATAATTGATATCGGCTTCTCCCATATGTGTCTCCCTACCGCCATCGCTAAGCATTCGCTTCAAAGGGCAATCCCCTGAGCTTTGGCATTATCATAGGAAAAAAAAAAGACTGTGTACATGCACGAAATTTGCTCATAAACTTGATTTGCAAATACCGGTTTTGTAATAAGTGTTTCTCTGTGTGTGTAAGCGAATTAGTGGGATAAAATGGTATGGCCACACGAAATTCTTTTTTAAATTGGTTTAAAATCCAGATTTTGTGTGAATTCATTCGGTGGTCTGGCTTACACACACAAGGATTGAGATTTATTTTCAATATGGAGCCTTGTGACAATCGCTGTTCCCCTTGCATATACAAACGCTCATACGAAGCCGTCATATTGGAAATTTGCTGGCATGTACATGCTCCCACAAAGTGAACAGCGATCTCCAGAAGCTACCATGTGGGAAATTCCCTTGCATGTACAGGCACACACGAAGTGAACAGCGATCGTCAAAAACAACCATATTGGAAATCTCCTTGCATTTTATAATGTTTCTCCATAAGCTTCACTACTGTTTCAAACTAGTTGTTTTCCAAAGTGCCAACTTATATAGCAGCCTTAACTATCAGCTCTTAGTAAGCATCAGAAATATTCTGGCAATTATTTCCCTAATTTGCTTTTGTTTAAAAGTTATTTTGCGATTCGATTTTTGACATTGTCAGTTACTATTTTCATAGATACATTTAACAATTCGATTCTCGCCACTCTGGGCGAGCGTCTACTCCTATCACCTATGTCTCTAAGCGCTAGAATTAGCTCTTTCTTGAGATCTTTGTGCAGCTTGTGACAAATAATTACCTTTGCAGTATGGAACTTCGTGGGTCGAAATGTCTAACATTTCAACAATCCGAACAAAGTTTTTTTCAGCGATTCTGAAAATAACACTTGTTCTCCCTTGCCTTTATGCCTTTGCAGAAGTTCGTAGGCATTCGTTTTAATATCTGCTTAGCTGATACCTTAACCGACAGTTTTATTTAAAATAATGACCTTTACAAATAATCATTCGAAATTTAATACAAAATATTCACGTTTATTGTTTATGTTACGTTGCCTGAAAGATAAACAAACCTTTTTAAAATGTGTCGAATCGGCAAAATGACCCTGGAAAAAGTCCAACTCGAGGCAAAAAACCACGAACGTTAACATATTTTTAACTGAAAATAAAATGCTTAATGTAAGTGGATCTATTACATTTATTCGTAACAAGTGAATGTTTTTTTCCAAAAATAACTGTTTTTTCAACCTTTTTGAAAACTTTTTTCACTCGACCAGCAGCAAATTGATACTGGGTGTTACAGTTAGTGATTGGCATTTCTGTTGTTTTCAGAAAACGGAAGCTATTTGAAAAAAAGCAGTTTGAAAAAAACAGTTGGAAAAAAACAGTTTTTTTCAAACTGCTTTTTTTCAAATAGCTTCCGTTTTCTGAAAACAACAGAAATGCCAATCACTAATTGTAATACCCAGTATCAATCTGCTGCTGGTCGAGTGAAAAAAGTTTTCAAAAAGTTTTAAAAAACAGTTATTTTTGGAAAAAAACAGTTCGTTTTCGTTTTCTGAAAACAACAGAAACGCCCATCACTAATTGAAATATTCCTCATTGTACGCAAATCCACCAATAAGCTCAGCGGCTGTATAAATATACCTACTTCAATTAACTAGTTTTTAATGCATACGTTATTAACCACACTCATTAAAATCAAATCAACGTGATTCACCTTACTTGATGTACCGAGTAGTTCTTCTGTATTCCGGTTACTTCCTGAGTTTGTTTTGCAACCAATTATCCTTAGAATCGAAGTACGCACATCGAACATCCACCAACCATGTTTTGAAAGCAATCAACTTTAACTAGTGGCTTTTCAACACACATTTCCTTTTTTCATATCTTACCTCGATTTAACGCAAACATCTACCTATCCTCTATGACCATAGATGACAAGAAAAGCCATCGAGCCCGATTCTCCGAAATGTTTCTGACTACAGTGTAATTAAATTCTATACGATGAAATCCAATTAAATTTCTTTGCCGTTGTCATTATCCATGACCATCACAGCCCAGTTTGAATAACCTACGAGTATCCCTATCGTTTCCCAGATAGTTTCGTATTCGAATTGGATTCGACTAACGCACTTTGTAAATGAAAACGTGCCAAAGAATACTTGACTGTAACAACACCTGATGCTTTGCAGTTAAACATTCGAAAAAGGCTCAGTGGTGAGATTGCGATGTGGGTCTTGATAGGATAAGGTAAATTAATGAGATTGCTTAAATACTCAATGAAGCAATGGATGTTAAATTAAAGAGTTAAAGGATGCGGCGGTTGTTGGTGCGAGTGGACGGATTAGAATATTAGATTTCAGAAAGCTGTAAACTAATAAACTATAGCATCAAATTGTGGCTAGTAAATGATTAAATCAAATTAGTCGTAAAAGTAGAGCTTATGGAAGCCACAACTAAATCCGTTCGAATGGTGACTACAGTTTAAAGTAAGTATTTTCTATATCACTATTTAAGTTGGGAAAAAATCATTTTCCTGTGGATTTCCCAACATTTTCTTTTATTTACTCTTATTCAGTTAGAAGCTTGTATGTCCTCGAAACTAGCATTCCTCTCCTCAGTCTTTTGAGTTTCCCTTCGAAGATGAACTATATTTACTCGCATTTCAGGAAATTCCTTCAATACAGTCGTTAGTTTGAAAAAATATTTCTATTATTTTGCTCAGGCTTTGCATGTGTATTAGTATGAATCATTTATATTACGTATAAAGATTCAGGTCAAGGTTGAGATTTAATGTAGTAGCTTAAGGACTTACTGATTCTAAGTGACTGTATACGAGTACATATATGCCAAAGCAAGAATACATGTTAAAGATGTGAGAAAAAAATGAGGTTAATTGCACCCTGATTGCAGCATTTACTATGTGTATAAAGCATTTACTATGAATATGCAGATGGACTCAAGTATTTAAATCTACAAAGGATTTTCTACAGATGCTCAGGGGCGGATTTGCCACTAGGCCCGGTAGGCCCGGGCCTAGGGCGGCAAATTTCGGGGGCGGCAAATTTTCGATTTTTTTTGGAGCGGCCACTTTTCGATATTTTTTTGGGGCGGCAGTTTTTTTTCTGTCGTATATGTAGATATATCTGAGTTGAATGAGCCAAATACCTCAAGCCAACCAAATTCTCTAAAAAATCACTGCACGCAAAAATTCACCTCTGATGATTTTTTTCGGACATGAAAAAGTTTGACTTATAATAAATATCGAAATGCGATAACCGTAAAGGACCAAAGAAACTCAAAAATACCTAAAAAGTACCTAGAAAGTATCTGAAAATACATAAAAAGAGCCTAAAAATATCCTAAAAAGAGCCCAAATAATACCTCTTCAATTTAGGAAAAGCTTATCAGAGGTAAATATTTGCTTGCATTGATTTTTCAGAGAATTTTTTTTTATTATTATGGTACAGGATATATCAACTACATGCGAATCTCTTTATTTTTTGACATGTTTTTTTTAAATTGGACTTCATTGCTGAAATTAATTTCTATCAAAAAATTTCTATAAAACGAAATCGAGAACATCATAGGTCAAAATATTTCGGGTTCATCCTTAATAGTCCGGGAGCCAGCGACATATTTTGGCGACTCATTTCATCGTCGATCAAAGTATGTAATTATCCTCAATAAGGTCTAGTTAGTAACGAAAATCGACCACTTACAACCAGTTAGCGGGACAACGTTTACTGAGAGCATCAACAATATGTAATAAACAATAGAAAAAAAAACCTCATATAATCGTCGTTCATATTTGGAGGAGTTGTCAATTGACATCAGACAAAGTCGAAAATTGACCACTTACATTTGTTTGGCGGGACAATCAATCACTTACAAGCGCGCAAACGTGCAAAAAAATTTCAAAAATTGACTTATTTCATCGTTGCTCAAATTGGGCATGGTTACTGAGGATCATGTTGCACATGTAAAAATACTGTGCTTACAGTCGATTCGCGAGACAAACCTACTTTAAGCGATCATCAAAGTCGCCGCTGCAAGAGTCACTCACTTGCAGTTTGTCGTGTCCATTACACGAGGAATCTGACACAAAAATCATTTTTCACGAGTGTAAAATCAAGGACAAATCTAACATCGTCATTCGATGCTTAGATACCAATATTTTGGTTATAATGCTCGGTAACATGCAACGCGTCTGCGAGAACGTTAAAATCTGGTTTCACGTTGGCGTAAAAAAATAATGAAAGGTTCATCAACGTAACTGAAATGTACACGAAATTAGGTCCAGAGTTGTGTTCGGAACTTCCACCGTTTCATGCCTTCACAGGATGCGACTTTAATCCTTCTTTGTACAGAAAAGCGAAAGTGAAACCATTAACTATTTTGCGGAGCAGCGAAGAGTACTTGAGAGCTTTTTCAGATATGTCAAAGAACCCCAATTGCGACTTTGCGGCGATATTGTCGATTGTAGAGAAATATTTTTGTCATTTGTACGACAGGAAAAAACAACTGAAGTTAATAAGGTGCGAGTATAAACGTTTTTAAAGGCCTACAAATGCAAAGAAAACGAGCAAACACTCAACATCAATGTTAGAAACTTCGATGGATCGAGCCTTCCTCCATGCAAATCGGAAATCGTTCAGCATACCCTAAGGTCCGCTTATATCGGGAAAATGTGGAGCAACTCCTACTCACAAAACATCACGGATTTGGCACCAGAGGACTGTGGATGGCAAACAAATGGGGACAAATTTGACTTCAAATGGTTTCAAAGTGAACAGTTGCCAAACATCGTCGAAGACATTGTACTCAAGAAAGAAGGTGAAGAAAAAAATCCAGACGGTGAAGCTTTGCCAGGTACACAATAGCAATTACAATAATAGTAAAATATTCAAGGTGCACACAATATTTTATCTGCCAGTGGTAGAAAACGCGAGTTTTCTGTCTGCCGGACCTTAAAAAGTCCGAGTACGATCAAGATTCTTCCGATGAAAGCGATGAAAATTAGTATATGAAAATTTTATTAAGTCACGAATAAATTTGGTAAATATCTACTTTTTTACCAATTTCATACTCATTTTCTCAAATTTTGTTTTCGTGTATAAATGTATGATTGAAGTAGATAATGTTCTGCTTCACAAAACATGGCATGATCGCTTAAAGTAGGTTTGTCCCGTGAATCGATTGTAAGCACAGTATTTTAACATGCGCAATATGGTCGTCTGTAAACATGTAGAATTTGAGCAACGATGAAAAAAGTCAATTTTTGAAAAAAATGTTGCACGTTTGCGCGCTTGTAAGTGGTTGATTGTCCCGCCAAACAAATGTAAGTGGTCGTTTTTTGACATCGTCTGACATCAATTGGTAGCCCCTCAAAATATCAATGGCGATGATAAGAGTTTTTTTGCGTACTGTTTCTTACATGTTGTCAACGCCTCTGACACCAAAAGGTCTCGAGGTGCGATGTAAGTGGTCAGTTTCTGTGATAAGCACAAACAAATTGAAGACCCTGATATACTTTCATTGACGATGAAATCTACTTTAGCAATTTGAAAATTTAACATAATATTATAAATCAGTTTTAAAATATAAGAACCATTTTTTTTTTAATTAAAGAAGATAATATTCTAATACTACTCCGTTGCACTAAAACAATGAATCTGCGCATTCATGATTTTGGTGTAACGCATTTTGCAAATACTTAGTTTTTAGGTGATTCATAAAATTGAAATTTTGACTTTGAGTAGGCATAAAATGGAATTTTACATTTCCGGTTTTGGCAAATTGTTTATGTAAGAATTCCGCGTACAGTGACATGAAAAACTGAAAATCACCAAAAAAGCACATTCATGGTTTTGGCGCACACCCGACGATATATAATTCACGAAAATGGTGGTTACATATAATTCACGAAAAGGGCGGCAAATATTTCTGAGGCCTAGGGCGGCGAAATGGTCAAATCCGCCCCTGCAGATGCTGTGTTGACTAGAGAACGATCACTTGACAAAAGCGATGGGATTGATCAGCTGAATGCTATTGCTATTAAAGGAGCATTTCACGTGAAACGGACAACGAAAAAAAGTCGAGGTTCTGGATTTCGTTCACATTATGCATAATGATACTCCTAGAAGATATGAATTCGGATGCACAAGTTTTTGTTTCTATGAGGTTTAGTTATGGGCTTCTGAATAATTGACGAAATTGATAAAAGGTTTTTTTTTGGAAGCGGATTCTGAGATTCAAAACAAAATCTAAAAAACATGAAACGTAGAGTAAAGTAAACGTAAAGTAAACAAGTAAACGTCAATAACAAAAAACTTTTAGGTGTATTCCACCAGTAATATATATATATATATATATATATATATATATATATATATATATATATATATATATATATATATATAGACAGGTTAAAATAAAAAAAATAATATGCATATATAAGTCAAATCAGCAGAAAATTCGTCCGAGAAAATTCTACTACATATTCGCTTTTACTTATTATATACGTATTCCATGCGCCTATTTTTCTCCTGAACGACCAAATCTATCACCTGTTCATTGAAATTGTTAGCATTTGTTTTCTAATAGATAATACTGCTAAACAATTAAAATGATTTTGACTCATTTTACTGAATTAAAAGTCCGAAAATCTTCAATATTCTTTTCATTGCTAAATCATCTTTCAGAATCTATAGTTATAAATGGATTGACAAAAAGTATTTGAATTAAAGTATTTGTTTGGGAACAGAAGAACACATTATCTTTAAAAAAAGTTTTACAATTCAGAAGCAGATGACAAATTCAGAATATTTCATCATTAGGGGAGAGGGCTGGGTTGTGAGCCGGGTTTTGTTTTTGGTCTGTAACTTTTTACAGAATAAAGATATCAAAGAATGCAAGATACCGTTTGAAAGCTAAACATAACACGCAACTTTTTTATGTAGACAAATTTGGGTTTTGATAGATCGGTAAATTTTTACGGCCAATTTTCGAAGGACGTGATTTTTGGCTGTTTTAAAAAAGTGGCTGGGTTGTGAGCCACTGGTCAAATCCTGATGAAATTCAGAAAAATCGAAGTAAAACACTCATAATTGTATGTTAGGCGAAAAGTGCATTTATTCACAACACTTAAAGAAACAAAACAAGCAAAGTACAAGTTGTGAAAGTAATATTAACCATTTTATTCATCATCTTCATCTACATCGCAATTCATCATTCATCATCTGTATCGCAATGTTTGCACGTGAAATATGATCTCGTCATATTGGCGCACTTCAAATGGACAGGCCGGCCACATGAATTGCATTTGATTGAGTTGTTGGGGGTCAGCTCTTTTGGCAAAACCCGCAAACAAATCGTGCAAAAATCAATGTCTTCATTCGATAGTTCTGAAGGTGTTGATTTTTTTGTCTTGGGACGCTTGGCTGGTGGTTGTGCCTTCTTTTTCGCTGCCTTTCCTGGTGACTTTGACGTTTTTTCTTGTTTCTTATGCTTCAAAAGGTTAATGTTGTCTGGAGAAGTCAATTCGCAGCTTTCCATTGCCTTTCGGCCACGTTTTGATTTTGCGCGAGGTGTAGCGCTTTGCAATGGTCCAATTTCGTCCAGAAGCGACATAATATTGGTGCTGTGTGACGAGACTGATACTGAGCGAGAAGTCGATGAATCACGAGAAGTAGATGGAGTGCCGTCAACAGTTTCTTCACGCCCGACCTTCAATGGATTCCAAATAATCCGTCGTTGTTCATCTTCATCGAGACCAGCATCGACTTCAACTTCACGAGCATTCACTTCTACAGCCTGGACAAAATCAGCATCGGTAAAAATGTCAGGGTTGAATGGTTCAATACCAGTTGCCGAAAATCCTGATTTTATTGTTTTGGGCGTCAAAGCTAAGTCCAATGTCTTACAAACGATACCAGCAACGTGACGAATTTCCAAGACATGTTGCAAAAATAGAAATAAACATGTTAAGTTTTTGAAAGACTGTTTAATAATACGAAGGAAACATAAAATAAAATTGAAAAAAATGTCATTTTATTAAAAACATAGTTTAAAATGCGAAAAACGATGCGCGAAGAAGAGTAAACTGTACCTTATTGGCATTGTTTTTTTGCCAAGCGGAACATTGGCTCTTGTAGTAATTCTTTATTGGCCCAAACACAGAAACATCCAGTGGCTGCAATTTGTGACTGCAGTGAGGGGGAAACGAGAGGATGTGAACCCCATTCGCAGCCGCCAAATCCAAGGCATCGACCGATAGATGAGACGTGTGGTTGTCCAACAACAACAAAACTGGCGAAGCGACTGTCGGCTTGACAAACTTGATGAAATGTTCGATGAAACGCACAAACTCTTCTTGGCACATCCATCCAGATGAATTGGCGTATCCTACTGCACCACTTGCAGCATTGTCCATTAAACATGCCTGCATTTTCTTGCGCGGAAACAAAAAAAAACGGAGGAATAGAATTCCCACTTGCACTCACAGTGAGAGCCATCGTAACCATGGTGCCTCTCTCAGCAGCTTCCAATTGCCCAACGCGCCTCGCCCCTTTGATGGCAATGACTTTGCCGATTTTTGTTGGCACCGTTGAGAATCCACTTTCATCCATGTTGTAAATGGAAGCGCTGTCATATTGGTGTTTGTCAAGCAACTGACCAAAATTTGAAAAAAAACTCTCTACGTTTGTCTTGCAAAAAGCTTTGATTCGGTTCATTGATGTCTGCTTGGGTGTCCTCAACGTAAGGTTGTTATGGCGCTTCATGAAACCTCGGTACCACATACGACCAGCTTTTGAGTGCTCATTCCAACTTTCAGGATAATCGACTTTGAGTTTGACTGCAAACTGATACGCCAATTCCATTAGTTCATTGATGCTGAGGCCATAATAATGATTGACGCATTTCAGAATATACTCCACGAGGACTCTTTCTTGCGAGGGAGAGAAAACCTGGAAGAAAACCATTCAAATTTCTAAGAAGATGTATAATGATTTCATAAATTTTTATATTTCTAGGCCCCGCAACTAACTTTTTTTAACTTGAAAAAAAAGGAATCCAATTAAAAGAAAACCAAACACATTTTCTCTTCGTTCTTTTTCCTCTCATTTGCTTTCCGTTCTATACGTCTCTCTTGCACTACAGTGTCTACAGTTCCTTCTTAAATTAAAATTCCAACTTTTTCAAACGTTTTTGAGTGGTTTTCAGTTTTGTTACCTTCAGATACAAGGCATCTGCCTGGATAAACACTATTTTATTTTGAAGTCTAACTTTTCCATAAATTTAAATATCCGTAGGCGAGGAAAAGGAAGACCCCAATTTTCACGCTCCAGCCGCAACGAATATTCTCAAATTAATGAACAGGAATTTTTTCCCCAAAAGTCAAAAATCAACATCGAATCCTTCGGGACCTATTAGGTGATAGTTGCTTGTATCAGCTAGAGCGTGAAAATTGGGGTCTTCCTTTTCCTCGCCTACAAATATTAAAATTTATGACCTTTTTCCTTTCGTGGAAAAACTTGGAAATCAAATAGTGTTATTGATATACTATCTAGGCGGACACACTGTATAAAAAGAATGACACTTAAAAAATACGATTGAAAAAAGTTGATAACCATACCATGTTCGACGGAATGTGCGTATTGGAAGTGCGGATGAATTCTAACAAATCAACATCTTTAACGGTAGAAATATCGGTGAAATGATCGAAAACTTTTTTCACATGACGGGTCAGCGTCATCCTATCGACTCCATATTCACGGGCAGCCAGTCGTATGGATTTTTTCTCCAACAAATTGTCTTTAATGGCATCCAACAACGCATTAAAATTCATTTCATTGGATTTGTTTGTTTTTGCGGGGGTTGTTTGTGAGGTTGACATGGCTAAAAATTATAATAAATAAACATGAATCTAACGAAAATAGCGTAAAATTACATAAAACCACTTTATAACAATGTATATAATGTTATTTGACAGTTCTGATACAACTTTAGCATGAAAGACGGATGGTTCATAACCCAGCCACTGAGATGGCTCACAACCCAACCATGACGTAAATTTGGGAACGTAAAAAAAAAAAAAAACTCAATGCGAGAAAAACCAATATTGGATCGAAAAATATAATCAAAACACTCAACAAATATGCATAGCACTTACCGCTACGGCACAAATTCGTCCACTTTTGAAGCACTTTACAAACAATCACATAAACTTTTCGCGATCAATTGTGAGTACCACGTCTGCAGCTGCCAGAAGCAATCTGACTGTCAGCTTCTGCGTTAGCACAAAAACTGACTCATGATAAAATACAAGCTTACGCAGACAGACGGCGCTGCCGGTCAATTAGGGAAAAAAAAATGCCATTGGCTCACAACCCAGCCCGGCTCACAACCCAGCCCTCTCCCCCATATATTAATTTTGGCTGGTTCTGGATTATAATTATATATCTAACTTATCTATGTATCTTATAGAATTAGGATCATATATATAAGTTTTTTTTCGCCCTTTATTCTTTATAATTAGGCTGTCTTAATTTCAAACTATTTCTAATTGAATTAATAAACCAAACCCGAGAATGGCCATTTTACCGCGTGAATCTAAAACATTATAAAGAATATTTATTGGTCTGACACAATATTTTATTAAAAAGTCACTAAAAAAATTCGAATTAAAAAGTCACTAAAAATTAAAATTATATTGTATAAAATTCATACGTAAAGAACTATCAATACGCACTGTAAAAGCAAAACCATCGTTTCCTCTTCAATTACAAAAACTAATTCGCTTAATTTAACCCACTGGTACTACATACACTATTTATTCAGTTAGCGAAACACGAACAAGTGATATAGCAATATGAGATTAATTTTAGGACCTAGTCCATTGATTACTCTTTCGGTCATTGCGTATTACATGCACACACGCTGCGCTCATTTTTTTTGGGGCTAGTTCAACTTAGCCCGCCGCACATTGCATCTGGAACAGAATATGGAAAGAGAATATGAAAAGAGCATCGCGCGCATATTGCATCAGCGAAATAAGTTCTCTTGAATTGTATACATACGAATTTGTGTAAGGAAATACAAATTTTGAAAGAGACGAGGCATGAAGGAATTTTAAAAACAGTAGGTAAATGAAATGTTTGGATAATTTGATTCACTAAAATTACATTTTATTGTTTGTAATAATTGATATACAGATTGGTTTCTTTATATATTGGAATGAAAAAAGATGGTGGGGCTAAGCCCACTAGCCCCATACGTAGAGCCGCCGCTGCCTCAGATGCTCCGCTCCTATTGCCAACGTCTTGCCGATGACCAGCGTCATGGGGAAGATTGCCCCGTTGTTCAACAGCAACAGCTATGTTTGAACAATCAGCTTGTGTTTCCTCTATCTTCTCCAGTTGCTACACCTCAGACTCATGGGGTGGTACAATCTAGCAGCCATAAAAACTAACAACAACGTGATGTGTTTCGTGCAACTCTGCAGTAGCAACTATATCAACAACAACAACCACAACATTAAACACCGCAACAACAACAGCAAAATCACGTACAACAGCATGGAACACTATTAGAAAACCTATGTCAAATTTGATAATTGACAGAACGAGCCTTTTGAATCCCGCTGCATCATTCCATGTGGTAGCACAGGCATTTTATGTTCGTGTACTAAGTCAGCTTGGGCTATTTAGAGGACGATCTTAGTTTCAAACCTCACTCCCTTGTTTGGAACTGATTGTCTCGCCAATGAAAGTATTTTTATCATGGTTCTCGCAAAAAAGTACTGCCGACGACTTACATTAAAGCTGAGCTCGGACATACTTCCTCGTTGCTAATGTATAGGAAACTCACACGTTATAGCCTCAATCATCAGCAAATCTCCGCATTCTGCATCACTATCACGTCTGGAACCTCTGCTTTGCTGAAGAAATATTTCTGACCCACTGGTGTTTTTTTTTCACACACACAACAAATTCTAGAAACTTTGAACGAAGATCGGTGAAAAGATATCGTACTAAGAACGCAGCAACTATCTCAAAGTTTTTTATCAAAACATTCGGGGCTGAGGACCAAAACTCATGAGCTTAAAATTTCTTCAACTATTGCGTTTGACGAGATAATATGCCTAACTGAAACCTGGCTGACTGGAAATCCATTTAATAATGAAATTTTAACTCTTTATACTGTATTTCGTTAAGATCGCGATCGCTCAGATAGTGATTTATCTGTCGGCGGCGGTATTTTAGTTACTGTTCGCAACACATGATCTCCTGTGCCGACTTAGTGCCCTCTCCACCTGTTACGTGTATCCTTGTTCGGATATATGTTACTCCATCCACTGCATTACTTGTATGTATCCTCGATTTATATCCCATTTAATAGTCATATTGTGGCTTATGAGTTTTAAGTTAAAGTTCACTGAAATAACATCAAAAAGCAATGTTTGTTTAGCAACATCCACCTTTTTCTCTCTTTGCTCTTTTTCTCAGCTGAATAATGCGCCTAATGCTAGTAACAGAATACTTAGCTTCATTTGTTCTATACTTTTCTGTCTAATCTTGTTTCCTGTTACACTCTCACTTCACGTGTTTGAAGAGGTGTTGATCCTCTATTGACGTGATTTATGCTCTTAAAACCAAAGACGCGGCGTGTCGTAGATTTCGAAGCTCTACATTATAGGTTGATCTTCTTAGTTACAAAAGTCTACGCACGTGTACGGAGAAGACGGTTAAAGATGCCGTGAAAAGCCCTTTTGGGCCTATTTCCGTTCCATTAAATTTCCTTCTATTCCTTCTGTGACGGATCTAAATGATTTGTTTACTTCCTCGCCACAAGAAATATGTAAGCTGTTTGCAAATTTCTTTTCTTCTGCTACCTCTCAACTTAGTTCATCTGTTTTTGACAATATTTCCTCTTCAGATATCAACAGTTTTTGTTTGTTTTTATAAACCCGTTAAAGCTTGAAGGTTTACTTGCTGATCTAGACAGTAGTGTTGGCTGCAGCCCCGATGGTTTATTTAATATCGACGGTTTATCACTGACATTATCTATGTGTGTTCCTTTCTTTATCTGTCTTCTTTAACATTAGTTTTTCATCCTGTACGATTGCTTCTTCCTGGAAGCCCGCAAATATTCATCACTCTTAAAGCCAAGGATTAGTGCTGCGTCTCCAATTATCACCCCTGCTTCTTGCTTCAGTAAGCTTCTAGAAAGACAAAAGGGTATATTCAATAATTGAGCCTACTCTCGCTTCTGAGCAATATGGCTTCGTCAAACGTAAGTCAATACATTCCAACTTACTTTCGTTCAGTAATGCTGTTGCGTCCGCCATCGGCCAGCAAAAGTAAGTAGATGTATTTTATATAGACTTTGCCAAGGCTTTTGACTCTGTGAACCATGACATCCTCCTCTCAAAGCTTGATAGTTTCAATATTTAGAGTCAACTTCGTTGCTGACTTTCCTCATACCTTCGTGATCCTGCTTATTTCGTAACTGTTAACTCTCGTTCTTCTTCTCCCTTCTATCCTACTTTTTGTCTTCCAAAAGGTTCGATTCTTGGTCATCTGTTTTTTTATTCTGTTTATAAATGGTCTTCCTTCCCTCTTTAAACCCCCGTGTCTTTTGCACGCTAACAATCTGAAAATATTTAGGTTAATTGAGTCAATGGATGACTGCTCCCAGCTTAAGGATGACTTGCCTGCACTGAGCACCTGGTGCTCTCTTAGTTGTATAAACCATAATGTTGCTAAATATCTCCAGATGTCCTTTGCATGTAAATTATCCCGCATCACGTTTTCCTATTCCATCCTTGAGTCTTTCCTCAGTCCAATTGATAGTTTTACGGACCTTGGTGCTGAGTTTGACACTAGGCTAAAATTGGATGTCTACGTCTTGCATGTCACATCCAAGGCCTTGTTGATATTTCCTCGTGTGTACACCTGCTCATCTCCTTCGTGCATAGTGTCCTCGAACATTGTTGTCAAAATTTGGTGTCCTCATTATTGTTTCCTGATTGATGTTTGTAGAGTCTGTACTACGCAGATTTACTCGCTCGGTATTCCTCGAATTTCGAATCCTCTCCTACAAATATCTTTCCGTCCTTGAAATTCTTACCCTTGGGTCACGTAGAGTGTATTTAGACGAATGCCTCTTTAACATAATATTTAATGGTTCCCTGACCTATATTCCGAGTGTGCAGTTTTCTGTTCGTGAAATTTTACTAGGTCTTCAATCACCTTCAACATACTCTTTTCCCGTCCCATTACATATTTTTAGTCTCCCCTTTTACGCTTGACTATGCAACATAATTGCTTGAACATTGGACCTCTTACGACTTCGTTATGTACTTTTAAAAAAATTAAGAGCAAGTGTTTTATCTTACGAAATGAATTAAACAAATTGCTGAATTTTCAATTTCATCTCTCTGTTAAATTATGATTCTTTTTCATTTCGCAGACTTTGATTAATTTGCATTTATAATATTTTATTTTATTTATTTTTAATCTGTTTTTGAAGTTTTTACTTTATTTTATTTTCATTTTTTTCTTGTTTTTTTTTAGCTTATTCCTTGGCTAATCGTTAGCTGGATATGTATCTGTTGATTTAGAAAATAATAAATAAATTATTATATTTAAAGTATGTGTCTTAAAATTCGTAATCATCTATTTTTTCATGCTGAATAACAAAAATCCAAGATTACTACAAACTGCAAATTCAAACACTCCAAAAATATTAACTTATACTTCGTATTCTGCAGTAGACCCCCATACATATAAGACAATAAAATTTTTCAATTTTTAAAATGACATATGTAAGAGTTTCCGAAAGTTTTTACCTTTTCACGGAATTGTTCAAAAGCCTTTTGACTCCCACAATTATTTTTCTAAAAAGATATACATATCTTTTTATACCTCATCAACAGACACTTAAATAAATTTAATATCTAATTATGATGATAATTTTTTTAAATAATTATAAACCATCTTCGAAATTATATACCAGCTAACGTCATAATATCACAACTTACTTCATTAACGAAACTAATCCACCAATCAAAACTCAATTATATTTCCACCATAACAAATTCTCTAATTTCTTGTCTACTCGAATAACAGCATCTCATTAATTTTCCACTTGAGTTAACCACACAATACGGTTTCATAAGCAAAATCAATTTATTTCGATATTGATGCGTTGATTTTTCGGTAAAGAAAACTGACTATATATATATAGTCAGCCGGTTGTCGTTATATTCAAGTCAGTTACTCAGTCAGACTATAGATGAGTCAGCAAGCCTGTCACCCCACAAGTATGAGAACAGGACGAAAAAGTAGACAAATTCTTTTGGGGGAAAAACGAACTTTCAGTCTGACACTGAATGAGTGATGATTTGTGTTTTGTATTGGGACGTTCATTGTAAGAAATACTGAGGAAAAACGCGAAAGGCTTTTCAGTAGGCAAGTCATATTTGCTTTCTTTGTTGAATAGATGAGTAACTTTTTTACTTGTGGACTTTAATTGGGGCCATGACTTGATACATGATTAATGATATTCACATACTGATAATATTCACATTTCAAAAGAGGGAAATTTGAATAGATTATCTTCGAAAATCCTCGAACAGGGTAAGAAATGTCTCTATGGAAACCCAAAATATAAAAAAGGGACCTGATTGTAATAAATGATTGAAAACCTGACATGGTTGAACAACAAAATTTGTCCAATTATGGATAACACAGCACCTGCTCCATTATGGCATCAAGCCTTTCACTATCCAAATAAAACTAGCATAACACGTAACACATATTTGTAACGATTTCGGTTTCTGAACAATCTGCTTCGCAATCAAGAATACATTTGATAGAATCCTGTCACCATTGTATCTTCTATAATGAGTCCGAACTCTTTACAACACACATTTCCGACACATTTGACAAACCCCTGCACACCTTTTATTTTGCCTAACCGCTTCAAGATGACTCCCATCAACTCCATTCTTCGCCGGCTTGCACCAGGTACATTTTCTTCTGTTAACTTCTTGAGGACGGATTTTCGCACAACCAACTTTTGTGTTACGTTTTCGTCAAGAATGAAAACGCAGAGCAGTATCCATCTAAACGCAGAAGAGCAGGAGAATAAAAGCAAGGACAAAAGTTATTTTGCTGTAAAGGGACTTGTTTTGTACCAAGTGCGTATAAGTATGCCGAATATGTGTATGTGGCACCATTCCATCGAGCCATTGTTGAAATATTATGATGACAACTGAGACATGTCCTGAATTCGTGTGGTATTTTAAGCTTACTAATGGTGTACATTCACTCTTTTCAATTTAAGATGTCGTCCTCACTCTTGAGCCGGTTTTTAAGTTGCTCAGCTTAATGGAAACATATAAGCATGACTGTTGAGTAAGTTTCCACAGAGCCTACTTGAAATTTACCATAGTGCTAGTTAAAAATTTTACGAAGCTTGTAAAGTAGCTGATTCTTGTGATGCTTATTATGTGGAAAAACTGTGTCAGTATAATGGTCATTGTGAAATAAGGACATTTAAAAGAGGTTTTTGTTATGTAAACAGTGACATGCCTAGCTTAAGTTAGATAGTATGAGATATAATGAGATGCTCACACTCTCACTTGTACACAGTAGTATTTGAAATGTTTTTTAGCTATGATATACCGAACCAAAAGAGAAGGAGGATTGATAGTATTAGCATTTAAGAAATTGGATGGCAAAAATAATAGCATGACAATCGTCTTAAAGATAACAATCTGTAGAGGAAAAACGAGCGTTTTCAACCACGAAAAAGTGTACTAGCTAACTGTTAGTGTTTGTAATATTGAAAATTATCACTAGATTATTTATCCATTGTCATATTTTTACTAATGTTCGAAGAAGAATATTAGTATTGAAATCACTTTGGCCAAAAATTCATATTTCTATATACAGTAAAACCTGTTCAAGCCGGAACCTTAATAAGCCGGAAACCTGGTTACCCGGAAAAAAATCGAGGGTCCCGTGTATCTACTCATGATTTTCTTATGAGTTGAATCTGTATAAGCCGGAACCTGTTCAACGCGAACCCGGAATACCAAACTTGCGATATTTTGGTCATTTAGAACCTGTATAGCTCGGAATGGTTTTCTTGTAAAATGAGATCAATGAAAGCAGTCTGAAAACTCCTGGTGAAAAATTAAAAGGGCGCAAGCTAATACATATACATTTGATAACAGCTCATCTTGGGGAAAAGGCGAGGAATGATTATGTAATGTTATTGTTTCATTCGGCGGATAGGTTTTTGAGCGCTTCATTAGGCGTGTTTTTTTGCTCCTCTATCCAGAGAACAGAGTATACGCATTGGAAACAACAACACTCCTGTACCAGTGAATTCACTTGGACAGAAATTCTATTCCTCATTGTTAGTTCACGTGCTGAACTACAGAATGTGCTGAAAGAAAAATGAAAAGCTCATGAGAAGTTGCCTTTTTTTCTGTGAGGTGGCTTTGGTTTTTTCAAGGTTATGCTGACTGTTTTGGTAGTTAAGAAATTAGAAAAAACTCTCATAATGTGTAGAAAGTTAAAACAGGTAATTTTCTGTTAGTTTTTTCTATTTTCTATCGATTGTGGTAGTGTATATTCGTTATTTTCTCCCTTTATTTTCAACTGTTTTGTGCTACCACAGCGAATACAGCAACATATATCAGTCTTAGCGAATACATTGCTGTTTTATAGTAGGCGTGTTTTTTTGCTCCGATACAGAACAGAATAGAACTATGCCGCAAAAACAACGATCTAGAACTTATTATAGGCATTATTCAGAAGGAATCTGATAAAAATACCATTATAGCTGGTTTTGTATTTATTTGCAATATCATTATTAAGCGATTTTATCTTAAAATTTTCAAAGGGTAATGATCGTGTAGTGACAATAAACAACAAATACTAATTTTTCGAAAATTTGAAAACATTTGCGACTGGTAACCCTAAATTTCTTTGCACCCCTATAACTTCCAATGCAGTCATCGGATCAAAACGAAATTCGCAGAGTACGTTGATTTCAATGTGAGGCAGGTGTGATGGTGTGATATATTTTTGGTTTTGATGCTAGCAAAACTATGTCCAGCGCAATGCGTTTTTTCGCTATTTTCGTATCAATAAATGCTTACATTAAGTATTCATATCGCAAACATTTACAATGAAAATCAGTTACGAATGTTTCAATTTTTTTTGGCTCCAAACATCTGTGGTTTTTTGACCTTAAACATCTTTCTTTCCCTGTAACTTTCGACGAAATCATCGTATGAACTCGAAATCGATAGAGCTATTTGAGACAATTGTGGGAGACTTTTAGTTGCAGTGCTGGTAAATTGTTATAAACACTAAGCATTTTCTTTGTTTAGGTTATGTTATGCGGCTCACAGAGTTTTGCAGTGTTTGGCTTTCTTAAATCTTGAAATTTTTGAAATCTTTTCCACCCTATGAGTTTAAATGCACTGTTAAGATCAAAATGATTATGCACTCAAAACAGGTTAGAGCACAAGGGGTAGAATATGCACTCAAAATATGCACAATTCTTCTACTGTTCATCGAACATTAGTATTTCTAGTGGTTTCTAGTGGTTTTTTTAAAGTTTTTTTTTCCTTTTATAGTCTGTGGAGCACACTTATTGAGAAAATTTACTTTTGACTACTCAATTCCACTTTTTTCGATTACAGAAGCTTTCTTACCAACAGACAATTCTATGTCAGCGTTAATGGAGCAAATTCTACCAAAGGGCCTGTGACATCAGGAGTACCACAAGGCTCTGTCACTGGACCTATTCTCTATACAATATTCACTGCTGATCTTCCTACTCCAGCAAGCCAACCTCAAGTCCAAGTCCTCCAATATGCTGACGACACGCTCTTATTCGCATCGAGCAAACACCCGCTCAAAGCAGCGAAGAGCCTGGAATACTACTTGGCAGAACTAAGTCTTTATTTTGACAAATGGGGCATCAAACCAAATAGCAGTAAGACACAACTCTGTGTATTTCGCAATCCTTCTAAGTATCGGGGATCTCAAACAATCCGCAACAAGGCCAAAAAACTCGCTGTCTCGTTCGGAACCTCTAAGATTACTCCAATCTCATCTCTAAAGTACCTTGGTGTTGACTTCCACGAATTCCTGAAGTTTAATCATTATGTGCGGCGTAAAATCAAAGCTGCTAAGTCCGCATTTCAACGCATCAAACCTCTTTTTGCCAAAAAGATGGGCATGACCACCAGAGCTAAGTCCATTTGCTACCAGACTCTGATCCGGCCTATCCTGACTTATGCTTCCCCATCCTGGATTATCTGTTCCAAAACTGCCATGGCAGAAGCGGAGGTATTCGAAAGGAGAATCCTCCGCTACTGTACTGGTAGTTTCTACAACCCGGTGACTAAAAAGTGGCCGAAGAACCTTCTCCTGTATGAGGAGTCGGGACTGAAGCCACTTAGGGACCGGGTTGTAGAATTGACGGCAAGATTCTACGGACTGACAGACGGACATGAGAACGGACTGATACGGTCACTTGGGCGTACAGGTGGCTCTAATGAGCCATTTATGCGCCCCGCGAAAATAGCTTGTCAACGACAGCTCATGGATGCGCTTTTTAATTATGTAGGCCTCCCAACGAATAGAAGAGGCTAGATGTAAGACCCAGGATAAGGATCTAATTAGGCTAAGTTAGTTTTAGTTAGGTATAAGTTAGACTTAAGTCATAGCATAAGGTAGATTTTAAGTGGCTATTGCTAGGATAATCCCAGCCACTGTACACGGCTGGGTATAATAGTTAGCGGGTAAGATTAAAAGAAAAACTCAAAAGATAAACATAAATATAAATAAAACAATCAAGAGCCAGCAGGCCAAAATATTATAGCCGCTAGTAAGTAATTTTTTTTAATTGTAAATAGTACTTAAATTAGGTTAATA
This sequence comes from Nemotelus nigrinus, assembly GCA_947369275.1. NCBI lineage: Eukaryota > Metazoa > Arthropoda > Insecta > Diptera > Stratiomyidae > Nemotelus > Nemotelus nigrinus. Next base: position 192,588,153 of record OX376372.1, read on the forward strand.
ATGTACAAAAGAAAACTTAAAATAAAATCTTTTCTAATCTAATCTAATCTATTTTCGATTACTTACGTGACGAAAATCCTATATTTTTTGTAACTGCGTAGGTATCATGCGACAGAATTTCGTTGGAACGTCACTCCATTTCGTCTTTAAATCGATTACCGTTCTAGAGGTTATCTGTGTGTCAACGGCTTAAATCGGTTCAGTTTATTTTTATTATATTTAGGTGTAACGTATACAAAATTTTAACAGTAAACATTTCATCTGCATTTTTCTCGATAGTTTTTTTTATAGTATTGTTTAGCGGTTATGAGTTTTTTTTCTCTCTCGAAAATTTAACAAAAGCTTACGTGTAGAAATAGGGAAAAAATTGCTTAAATAATGCAAAAAATATTTTAATTTATTTTCCAAAAGAAAAAGTGGACTGACAGCTCCCATAGATAATAGCGAATATGCTCTGATTTGTGTTTGTTGCTGTTCCCAATGCGTCTGCATTGTTCTGTTATAGATAGGGGGAGCAAAAAAAAACACCCCTAATATATCTCGTCGAGCCGATATTTTCAATGATGATTTAGCCCGCATTAAAGATATACGAGTAGTGTGCAATTTTTCGAATGTAAACTTTTAAACACTATTTCAATTGTAGCTTGGATATCACATAAAGCATAGCATGAAGCTAAGTTTAAGGCATAGAATTATGATATATTAATAAATAAATAAATAAATAAATATTTATCTGCTGTTGTAGTGTGACGTTACGATTACACAATGATAACGCACACTCATACTTTGTAAGCATTATCTTGTGTAGTATGATACTATATTAGTATTACAGTACTTTACATTTAACAAAAACCTGTCTGAATTATAACTTAGAAGTAAGCGGATCGTAATAAAATCATGTTCGAGTAAAGCCGGTCTTTTAATTATATCACATGGCGCTGCGGCAAATAAAATTTTTCGTAAAATAATCAATTATTCGTGTTCTCCTAACGTAATGAAAGGAAGTGTTGTAATTACAAGTGAAAATATTATACATTGAATGGGAACTGCAAACAAAAGTAGTATAAAATTACCTGTAAAACGTGGCCGGCCTGCAAAGCGCACAGTTATAGTGGTCGAAAAAACGATGGATTATTTGAAAAGACCAGAAACTCTAAAACTGGATGGGAATATATCGGAAAATTGGAGAATTTTTAAGCAGAATTACGATATATTTGCAACGGCTATTGAAATTGAAAAGAAATCGGAGGCTGTGAAAATTGCAATCTTCCTAAACGCCATTGGCCCAGAAGCATTGGAAGTGTACAATTCATTTCACTTGAGTGACGAAGATAAAGTTAAATACAACAAAGTATTAGAATCGTTTTCGAAATTCTGTATACCGAAAAAGAATGAAGTGTATGAGACTTTTATGTTTCATTCGAGGAATCAACGCGAAGGAGAACCGTTTGATAACTTTCTATTGGACCTTAAAAAGCTGATAAAGAATTGCGGTTTCACTAATGAGTTCGAGCAGAGGATGCTCAGAGACAGAATTGTGTATGGGATTTATGACAGTCGACTACAGAAAAAATATCTAGAAACACCAGAGTTGACGTACGAGAAGGCAGTCGAACTTGGGCGTGCAGCAGAGGCATCCGAATCACAGACCAGGAGAATGAAGAAAATTAATTCATCGGCAGTATTAGCGGTTGACGGGATCACGGACAGAACACAAAATCGGCAACAGTATGCGCGGAATAGAAATGGATATGATAAGATGAGTAATTTAAGCAAATACAGTAAAAGTAACAGTAATTTAAATGCAGTTAATTCTAATTTTTCTAAAAATAATATACCAAGACATGGCAAAGATTATACTAGTGGGCATAATTTTAGGTTAACTACAAATGTAAAGAGAAATGACGCTGTTCAGCGGCAGGGAAATAAATGTCGGTATTGCAACAAGTTTCACCCACCCAAAAATTGTCCAGCATATGGGAAAAGATGTGGTATTTGTGGTAAATTTAATCACTTTGCAGGAGTGTGTGCAGCTAGACTGGTGAGTGAAATAAATATTAAAAACGCAAATGACACTTTTTATATAGAAACTATAAATAAGTTAAGTGATTTCGGAAACAAGCGGGCTTGGTATGAAATTGTACAAGTAGATAATACTATCATTAGTTTCAAGCTCGATACCGGATCTGATTTGAATACTTTGCCCGTTAGCTACTTTAACAAGCTTAATAAAAAGCCTAAATTGGAGAAATTTGAAGGGAAGGTCGAAGCTTATGGAGGAGCTTCTATTAGTGTCTTGGGAAGAGTAAAGTTATCGTGTGTTATAAAAAAGACAGTAGTAATGCTAGAATTTGCTGTCATAAATGAGCAAGTTACCCCTATTCTAGGATTTGAAACCTGCAGAAAGCTTAATCTTATCCAAAGAGTGGAAATAATTAGCACTCAATCTAAAAAAGGAATACTGGAAAAATATGAGGATGTTTTTGAAGGATTAGGTTGCTTTGCGAAAAACGTGTCCCTCAAGCTGAAAAATGATGCAAAACCTACAATCAAACCAGCCCGCCGCGTCCCCCTTGCAGTGTTGAAGCCCCTAAAGAAAGAATTGTATAACTTGTGTGAACGCGGTATCATTCAAGAAATGAAAAACGAAAGCGTGACTTGGGTTTCTAATTTAGTTATAGTGGAGAAAAAAAATAAGCAATTGAGACTTTGTTTGGACCCCAGGGAATTAAATCAAGCAATATGTTATGAAAATTATCTAATACCAACATTTCAAGAAATATTAAGTAAGCTAGCACATAAAAAAGTGTTTAGTGTATTAGATCTTAAAGAGGGTTATTGGCAAGTTCAATTATCAGAAGAAGCAAGCAAGTTGTGCGCTTTCAGTACCCCGTTCGGAATTTTCAGATTCCGAAGATTACCATTTGGAATAAATTGTGCACCGGAGCTCTTTCAGAAGCTTAATGAAGAAAACTTCGCAGATATTCCTGGTGTAACAGTATATATAGATGATGTGTTAATTGCCGCTGAAAGCGTTGAAGAACACGACGCGATTTTTATACAAGTCATGGAAAGAGCAAAGCAGAGGGGTATCAAATTTAACAAAGAAAAATTGCAGTTTCGTCTAAAAGAGGTATCTTACTTGGGTCATATTATTTCGGCAGAGGGGCTAAGAATTGCAGAAAGCAGAGCAAAAGCGATAGACTGTTTACAGCCACCTAAGAATAAAAAAGAGCTACAGAAATTGCTAGGTGTTGTTAATTATGTAAGAGATTTTATACCCAATTTGGCGTCGATCTCTAAACCCTTGCGGGATTTATTAAAAAAGAACACTTGCTTTATCTGGACTGATTTACAAACTAAGAGCTTAGAAAAAATAAAAAGTCTAATTGGGAAACTTCCCCTTCTCAATAAATTTGATGAAACAAAGGAAATAGTTATTCAAACCGATGCTTCGCAATATGGGTTAGGTAGTGTCCTTCTTCAAGACAATAAACCAATATGTTTCGCATCAAGAAGCTTATCGGAAACAGAAACACGTTACGCGCAAATCGAGAAGGAAATGTTGGCTATAGTGTTTGCGTGCACGAAATTCCATTTTTATATTTATGGTAAAAACGTTAAAATTTTAACGGATCACAAGCCGCTTTTAGGAATTTACAGAAAGTCATTTGATCAAATAGCTTCACCACGTTTGCAAAGGATGAAACTTCGCTTGATGAGATATAGAATTGATTTGGAATACTTAATGGGGAAAAATATGATTATCGCCGATTACTTGTCCAGAAATTTTGATAAAACCTCACAGACAAGCGAAATACCCGATTTAAATGAAGTAATACATGCTATAAATGCAAGTGATAGCAGGAAAAATGAATTTGTTAAAGCTATCAATGAAGATAGTACGTTTAATGTCTTAAAAAAACGAATTCTGATAGGATGGCCCAAAATGAAAAAAGAAGTGGAAGTGGAGATACGACAATTTTGGGGTTTAAGAGGTGAGCTCTATTTGGAAGAGGGTATAATATTTTACAATGATCGAATTTTTGTTCCACCCAAATTACGAGCTTCAATCTTAAATAGCCTGCATATTGGTCACTCTGGTATTGAAAGAACAAGAGCAAGAGCTCGATCATTAATATACTGGCCAGGCTTAAGCGTGGATATTGAGAAGATGATTACCACATGCTCCATTTGCCAACGTAATAGAAAACAGAATACAAAAGAAGATATATTGTGCCATGAAATACCTAGCTTACCATTTTATAAAATAGGAATCGACATAATGCATTTCCGAAATCATGACTATTTGATTGTAGTAGACTACTTCTCCAAATACTTTGAGTTAGTTCCTATTTCCAATAAAACCGCGATAAAAATTATAGAAAAATTGAAGTCCATTTTTGCAACTTTTGGTATACCTAGAGAAATAATTGCAGATAATGTTCCCTTTGCGTCATATCAGTTTAAAGATTTTTGCAAGAAATATGATATTGAGCTCAAAACAACGAGCCCATATCACTCTCAATCAAATGGACAAGCTGAGAAGGCTGTGGGCATTGCCAAAATGTTGTTAGCAAAATGCGAAGAAGGTAATCAGGAACTCTGGTTAGGATTATTAGAATATAGAAACACACCCCTTAAAGGAATTGATATTTCACCAACAGAACTACTGATGAGCAGGAAAACCAGAACCCTAGTACCGGCAAGAATTGAAAAATTTAAAGCAAGAAATGTTCCTGATATGACAATGTACTATAAGTGGAAGGCAGGAAAATATAAGAAACATTACAATAAAACTGCTAGAAAGTCTGTTTCGTTTGGAGACGGAGAAAGGGTGTGGTGGAGAAATAAACAAAATAAATGGGAGCAAGCAAAGGTGATTAAAAAATGTAATGAACCACGTTCATATATACTTGAAACTAATGATGGAACTACCTACCGTAGAAATAGTAAATGGATACGAAAACATAAACGAAACTGTAAAGCTTTAAAAAATAAACAATGTACTTTCACATATTAAATAGCGTTATTGAGAATAGCCAAGCTGCATGATTTATCACAAATACCACACTTTGAAAATTAGATTGCTTTATGTAAATCCATAATAATCATTACTGTAAACTAGATTATAAGTAGAAAGTGTAAATAGGTAAAGAACACAAATCTACCAAATTTATGTACAGAGATCAATAGACCTTGAATCAAATTTAAAGTTAAAACGATGAAAGGAAAGACCGAAATAAGAAAAGAAAAATATTGAAATGAACGTCAGATTGACATATTAAGTTTAACGTCATATTGCCCGACTATTATTTGAATTGAATTATGTTGCAATATTTTGTAATACATAGCTGAACTTTTAAAATTTGAATTTATCTCAAGAAAAGGGGAGATGTTGTAGTGTGACGTTACGATTACACAATGATAACGCACACTCATACTTTGTAAGCATTATCTTGTGTAGTATGATACTATATTAGTATTACAGTACTTTACATTTAACAAAAACCTGTCTGAATTATAACTTAGAAGTAAGCGGATCGTAATAAAATCATGTTCGAGTAAAGCCGGTCTTTTAATTATATCACATCTGCCACAATAGCTATCTCCAAAACATGGTAGTATACAATTAAAACCAGTAAAATAACTATAAATTTTATCATTTCCTACTGTATGTGCAGTTTTTCTACTGTGTTTTTCTCTTCTATTCTCTTTATTTCTAATAATTTTCTTGCATAATGTGTGAGCAAAAGTGAAAAACCTTGAAACAATCTTCATATGAATAACATGTGGTTTTCTGATTTTCATAAAAACTAAAATAGTTTCGAGTTTTTTCCTGGCGTGTCTATTGATAGTGATGATTCGAAAAATTGAAAGATCATTAGAAATTCGTCACCAATATTACCGAACAATATCATTGGTGACATACAATATTAAAATCTCATTTACGAATCTTCAATGAGCTATGAGTTTTTCGAATCTTAACAAGCCACGAAAATCTACATTCATCTCCAACATCTTCAATGTTGCAGCAAAAAACTGATGCCAAAGTGACCAAACTCCAATGTCACCGAAAATATGTGGACGTGTATGAAGAAAGAAAGCATGAATCTCAAAGATCTAAAACAAAAATAATTGTAACTTCGCCCAATTTTGTCTGGTTTTAAAACGAATACCGATGGCTCGAATAACGGCCCTCCTGGAAAACTAGAGTTCCGCTACTCCAACCAGTGCTGGTTAATTTCAGAACACGATCTAAATTGTACGCCTTGCTGAAATCATTTTGGAACAGACAAACAAGTGTAATTTTGAGATAATAAAAAATATCTACTAACCCTCAGCCATTTTGTTATGATATGATATATGTATATTCTTATAAAACGCGATACATAACTATTCGCAATCTATGAAAAAATAACAACTGTTAGCTATGGTCAAAGTTGTGACATGGTTGAATTTTTGATTGACCATTACAAGAGCATAATTATTAATAGCATCAGAATAGAAGCTCTTGATTAAGTTTTTCAAAATATACTTCCAGCATCTCACTGAATTTTAAGTGCTGCGATCACAATCAATAACATAAAAGTCGAATAAGTTCACAAAACACGATACCTTCAATAAACACGTGTCATAAATCATCGAACCAACATTTTATCTAATCTCCAGATTAAATTGACTTTGAACCCGTAAATCATCAATACGATTATTATCATCATTACCTGTGCCTTCATGTTCTAGAAGGTGGCGCTAAGATAGCAAACGTCGAGTCTTCTTAATCTATCAAGAAGCTCTTTGCTAAATTACTCACATGACAGAACTAGGGAGCACGTAAGCAGCTCTAGCACTTTGACCCATTTCCCAGTACATTCACTCTACGCATCCTGACAATGATGATTGAGAGGGCTGTTTTCGATTGTCTGTCTGCCGGGTAGCATCTATATCATGTTGATTACATTGATTGGATCAAATCCTGTCTGAACAATGTGACTGTGTGACTACGAATCTTTACACTTTGAAGGATTTCGTGCTCTGATGCGTTTGTGTACAATTCGCATTAGCCGAAATCTGTACAATTTCAATGAGGTAATTACAAATCGAGTTTGAGATTTTGAATTTCGAACGATACAAGGATATTTTACGTAAACCACTGGAGATAAGATTGGGTTAATCAGTTGATACATATACATAAAATTCACATATTTCAATATGTATAGTGCATTGGTAAAAAACCAGTGGTAAAATAACAATAGTAAAACATTGAAATAAAAACCAAAGATTGAAATGACTCTAGTAGTCTATGCCATTTTAACTTTCAATCTGTTAAACAAAACAAAAGTGTAAAATAAAGTTTCTACGTATCTCATGATAACCCTCCATCATAACAACTTTTCTCCTTTTAAGAGCTACTTTTGATAGTTTCTACAATGACTTCTATAATAGCTTCCATCTTTTCCCATGATAGCTTCTGTGTTAAAATATATTAATTCAATCATAACAGAGAAAACCCTGTGCGAAAATCTTCTATCTTGGTAACAGTCTGCAGACCTCTTCATACATAATAGCTATGATATGGCTGACCAAGCTCACGTACATAATATCGAAATGGCATTTAAATCCACCTAAAGCTCTCCAAGGGGACATAATCTTTGCTTGGTTGCGTATCTACTCGACAAAACATCTCTCATCGCTGTGTCGTTGTATACCTACTTACTATAGTAAGTAGGAGATTACTCTAAGAGAAATAATCTTAAAGTGTCGTCCATGTTCAAACGAGTAAGCTTGCCTATTATTGTCGCTGTTATTATGTTCAGGGGATTACTTTGGTGGATATAGTGTTGTGTCTCTTTAATGGAAAAAACTGATAGATAAGTTTTGTTTTGACACGCAACTGGTTTCTGGGGATGATGTAAATATTTTCAAGTTCTTGAGCCCAGGGTAAAAGCTACCATCTTTCTTATTTATTCACCAAAATATATTGAAAGCATTGCTTATATTCGTATAAAATAGACATCTTAACAAAGAGGAATTAAATTCGCTTGATTGCATGCCCAAACATTTGAACAAGAGTAATCCTAATGGATAATCTTCAGTTGTCCTATCTCCCGAACTCACCATAAACGAGACTTCAACTTTTTCTTTCAAGTGGTCAACTGAAGAATGTTGAAAAATTTCAGCCACAACTGTTTTGCACTATTTGAGGAATTTTTCCTCGCCAGAAGCAAGCATAGCTCACATCCATGGGGGCGTATTTAATGTCTTGGTCTAGAAGCCTTATAATCTTCTCACTTAGCACCGACCAAAAGAATTTCAATAATTTCCGATACGGAAGCATTTCGAACGTGCTTTTAAAGCTGGAATAATAAAATAAGATGTTTTATGCTCCTATAGACCGAAATAGCTATGTAGCTTGGTATGAGATGGACCGAACTGAGACAGGGTATTCTATCAACTCCAATGCACTGTATGGTTTGGCCGTTTATGAGCGGAAAAGTGATTTATAAAGTTGTTTGATTAAAATGCTTAGGCTGGGTTTTATGGTAATGTTTCAAGTTCACGACGTCGTAAGGATTCAAGATGAAGATAATAATGGAATGCCATGGTGCGATATTATGGTCACAGTGGGCGCTGAACGAGGTCATTTCCATAATAAGGATGTCAATGCTAGAGACTACTTCAATGTAATATCACTCTTGATGTAGGATGACATGGCAAATGTTTGAACAATGTCAAGGTTTTGTTGGCAATACGTCAGTGATTATTTAGATCAAATGCTTCTGAGTGTACAATACCTACATTATGTGCATGTGAAAGTTTATATTTGAAAGGTTGCCTTAATAGCTGTCACCTTTATTTATCGTATATGTTTATGAGCTTGAACTGAACTTAAACAGATTTACTTGAATTTTATTTATTTTATTTATTTATTTGCCAAACAAGGCATGATACAATATATAATATAAGAAACAAAATAGAATATAAAAGTATTTCAAGTTTATGTTTATATGTATTTAGGAAAATTAAGATGGGAGATAAATAGATTAATAGAGCCTTTGTCAAGTTATTTTTGAAAATAGACTTGGTGACACCGGAAAAGTAGTGATGACTAACACTGTTAAATGTTCTACCACACCTATTGATAGGTTCATTATACCCATAAACTGTAAGGTGCTGGTATTCCTTAAGGAGGGTTTGTATGCCTAGTCCGTCTTATTTGATTGTTCAATGTAATTTGGTTAGAGCGAGCTGCTATACTAACTGTTCCATTAATGATGTCAAAGGCTAGGCATCCGCTAATTATGGTTCTTCATGATGAAAGAGTCATTAGGTTTAAAAGACCAAGTCTGTATTCGTAAGAGGGAAGATTAATAAAGTCGTATGTATTATAGAGGTGCCTCAAAGCGAAAAGTAAGGATTGTTTCTGAATCGATTCAAGCATGTCGCTGTGTTGTTGAAAAGCTGAGCACCAGACTATGCAGGCGTATTCCAGTAGAGACCGCACTAGTGATGTATATAGAGACTTAATAACCCAAATGTTTTTGAACTCTTTAGCGCGCCTCTTAATGAAACTTAATTGTTTGCTCGCTTTCCACAAGACTTTGCCGATCTGCAAGTTAAAACGCATTTTGGTATCGGTATTTCGGTATTAGGTCAGAGCCAAGTCCTTTGTTGATGTTTAGCTCTTGGATAGCGTTGGCAATTGCCTCTTTTGTTAGAATGATTCCCTCAATGAGTGGTGTGGATACAGTTTGGGTAGGCTAGGCAGTTGAATTTATTGTAGGGATCAAAGGAGGACAGAACGAATCTTGAAAGTGATCTGCAAATAGATTGGAGATTTCCTGTGGAAGAGAAGCTATAGACTTTCCTCTGAACATAGAAGCGAGATAGCCAGTCGTTTTTCGTTTCATATTAACGAAATCAAAAAACTTTCTCGGTATCCCGATAATTTTTAATGCTTACATAGTCAGCGTTATGAAAATCAAATACAATTTCATTATTGTATGATTGGTTAAAAGCAATGTTGATAGTGGAAAGTTCAACGGTAATAGCGGAGTGATGAAGAGTATTATAGAAAAGATTCTCGGCGTCAATAGTTGCACTAACCACCATCTCGTCATAAAAATTGGTAAATATTAAATCTAACCACTTACCATTTTGGTTAGAAGTCGATATAACCTGCTGTAAATCATTGCCCTAGAGCCAACACATAAGGTTGAAATCAAGGGCGTCAAGAAGGTTGATCGGGAGGAGTTGGTTATCATTTTCATCAGTAGTAAATCTGATGTTTGGACGGCTGAAGTCCCCGAATATGATTATTTTGTCTTTCTCATTCATAGAAGCAATAATGGAGTATATGGTGTCATTTATATTATTGTAAGCAATTTCGTTAGAGTGGGGTGGTACATAAAAAAATTCCAATGTACATATAAAGGCAGTTAAATAGAACTCTGACGAATTTATGTTCAAATAACTTGCACTGCTTGGTTAAAATAGGTTCGCTAGAAAAGAAATTGTGTTTGGCGATAAGAACACCACCTCCCCTAGTGGAACCAGTCTGAATATAATCGCGATCAGCTCTATATATGGTCCAATTAGAGTCAAAGATTTCCTCATTAATGCCTAGTACTATACTCTTCGCGAAACGAATTCAACGGTCGAATCCCATACAAAAAGAGCTTTTCAATTCGTCAGTAAAGCTCTTTTTGCATGGGATTTAACCGCTGAATTCGTTTCGCGAAGAGTATAGTACTAGGCATAAGATGTGAGTCGTTCAACCACGTCTCAGTTATGGCCAGGACATTGAAATGGCAAGATTTAGCGTCAAGAAAAAGTTTGTTGAGTTTGCCTCTCATACCACCGCAGTTGTGGTAGAGAAATCTTGGTGATGTGGTAGAGAATTTTTGGTTGACTTCCTCGTTAGGAATAAAATTTCTTTTGATTTTCGCGTAACTTCTGTAAAAGTGAAATATATTTCGAGCTAACATATGAACGATAGGTTTTAAGATCGCTTTCGACTTGTTGTGGAGTCATCCCCAGTTCGACTTGATAGCGAGTAAAGAATGAGCGAAGAGAATCAACCTCAGTGGGAAGACCTTCTTGATCGATCAATAATATGAGGTGCGTCTTTGTTTTACCCTCGAAACAGATAGACTCATTCGCATTATGCATGTATGCAAGATAAAGGCGGACGATGTCATAGATCTTATGGTCTCTAAATCGTGATAACAAGTATCTATTACCCGTATCATCATTTGAATTTATCGTTGGTTTTACTGTTGATGGTAGAAGTGGATCTATAAATTTTGTTGGAGGATGTTGAGAGGGTGGTGAGTTTGGTATTTGAATCGAGCCAGATGTCAGTGGTATTTGGTCCTCGCCGCATACGAAGTTAGGATATTTTGAACTTGCTACTGTGTCAGAATTATAAAGTTGCTTTGGTGGTTTTAGAGCATCATAGCTTTGTTCGAAGAAAGAGTAGATGTAAGTTTATGAAACGTAAGTAATTTATTGAAGGTAGTGTTTGTGGGTGATGTAGGTGTGAGTGCATTAGTCGACTTTGGATTTGTACAAGATGATAAAGTTTCTCGGTAGAGAGGAGGTGAATTTCGGGAAACTGTATAAAGGGAATCGCTTAAATACCTGTTAGGTTACTGTTGAGAATACATTGATAGGTTAGCTACAACCAACCAGCTGCTAGGGTCTTTGTTGATTTTGTTCTTGCTGTTTCATATGATAGACTAGACTAAAGAACTTGGTAGCTAAGTTCAATGCTATCTTGAATTGCAAAGTTTTTGTTAATTATTTTACATCAAACCTGGTAGTGTGCAGACTAGCTTGGTAGCTAAGTTCAAAGCTATTTTGAATTGCAAAGTTTTTGTTAATTATTTTACACCAAACCTGGTAGTGTGCAGACTGTTTTTGTGTGTTTTAATGCACATTACATTGTACAGGGTGGAGCGCCACAAACAGATGGATTTGAGAGTAGAAGCATTCCTCTTGTAGCATACTTGGATGGTGGGGAGTGGGCGTGACGAGTGGGGAGGATGGGAGGTTTGTGTTGTGCTCCCACTCAGTCGCCAGCATGGAGTGGTCTGTGCAACAGCGTACGTTTTGTGTAAAAGCCTATTTCGAAAAAGCCCATTCAATCATCCCCGTACAGCTTGCCTTTCGTTTAAGGTTCGATATTCCCCCCCGCGGCCGTGTTCCCCATCGAAATTGAATTGTTTTTTGGGTGAATGAACTCCACCAGAGGCCTCTGCACTCCGACAGGTTTTCAGTATGGTGTGCCCTCTCAAGAAATGGGATCACCGGCACTTACTTTTTTGAAGAAGACAATGGAGCCGTTACATGACCATGATCCAGGATTTTTTCTCGCCTGAACTAGAGTTTGAACTGAAAGACGTCTGGTTTCAGTAGGATGGAGCCGCAGCCCACACAGCAAGGATTGTCATGGACTTTTTGAGGAGATTTGAACTGGTCATTTGGCCCCTTACGATTTTTTCCTGTGAAGAAACTTCAAATTTAAAGTCTACAATGACCGCCCTAGGACCCTGGAAGCCCTCAAGGACAATATCCGGACCAATATCACAGAAATTCCTTTCAGAATGCTTTAAAGAGTGCACGAAAACTTCAGAAAAAGTTGTTACAGTGTATACGGGGGGAAGGAGCACATTTGAGTGATATACTATTTAAAATTTTGTGAATTTAAATTTCCATTGTTATAAAATAGAGAAAAAATAAAAAAACCTGAAAAATGTTTAGTAGTTTGTGATTTATTCAATTTCGCAATCCATCTGTCTGTGGCGCCTCACCCTGTAGATTATTTCATATGCAAGTTTCATGTCTGATTTCGTTTAAATCCTAAATAAGGTTTCATTTAGATTTTTTCTATGTGTCATTCTACTTTAACAACCAACCTAAGCGAAAGCTCAGCGAATGCAGCAGCATTATCAAATACAGCAACCTTTCTACTCGGGATCGTTTTTTGCAACCCTACTTTAATCTGCTCTGCTTAGCATACCTCTCTCTCTCTTTAGAGCTGCAATGTTGAGATCACCATTTTATCAATTTAATGGAGAGTTAGAAATTGAAAAACTAAAGAAACTAAATTAAATTCCTATACTTTAATAAACGATAAGCTTATTTCAAGTTTATTGTAACTAGTTCTCTTAATTTGCATTCTAAAAATCATGTTTTTTTACGTTGAAACTACTTTCAAAGTGCTTTATTTCCATTCAAAATTTTGCATTACTTAGGAGTACAATTCATGTAACTCATAGTTTCTGCCATCTAAGCCGTAAAGTCAACAAGGTCCAAAGCTATTTGATTAAAAAAAAGAATCTAAAATCGGGAGTAGTTTGTTTGAAGACGGGAAGTGACTGTATACTCTAGTCTTAGTTACTGGTCCACTCTTTTGAATCTACTCCGCCTCCGGACCTATTTCAAACTAGTTCCTGAACTATTCGGAATAGTTTCAAAAGGGCGGATCAGCACCCATGACTAGTATACGCCAGAGGATAACCATCGAGTGCTTGATGCGTACATGAAATGAGTACATCCAAAGCTGATGAGAAAAGGTATCATTGACATCAATTACTTCTTCATGTGATGCCAAAAAGCTATAAAATGTATACATAACTTCAGTAAATATAAAGATATAAAATTCATCAGCGATAGCACTACCCTACCGACGAAATCTTACCTACACTTCTAAACTTTTGATGCTAGACTCATTTTTGCATTTAAAGACACACTAGCCATTTTGCGTGAAGTAATCTTAAATTAGTGAAATCTTCAAAAGTATCCATGGTTTTAAAACAGATTTCTTTTTATTCCCCTCTATGTTAAAAGTAAAGTAAAGCGATCCCACGACAACCCTCGTACGGGTCTAGGGGTTGAAGCTGGTAAAGAGCTTCATTACAACTTTTTAATCATTGTGGATACGAGTGTGGAGTGATTAGTTCCATGACTCACTTTACCCCTGATTCAGGTACCTAATCAGAGCTAGTGAACTCAAAGCTTGGTGCGCGGACCCTCGCCCGAACCTGGATTCGAACCAGGGACCCCACACGCAAGAAGCCAGTGCTCTACCCACTAGGCTACTCAAGCTTCCTTCCCCTCTATGTTGGTGGTCAAAAAACCTGAAATCGTTTTCGTTTGAGCGCATTAAGTATTAATGATAAAGAACAATCTAAATTTTAACGCTTGAAATGAATAATTTTTTCATTCAAGGAACATTATCTCGAAGGGTATTCATAATAGAGTAACGACTTTTTAAAATGAAAATTGATATCTCAGTGGATCTATCAAACGAGCCGTTTTCTGAAATTTCAATTGTGTCAGGAATGATTTTAACTCACAGGAATTTTATCAGCTGTGTTTCAAGTGTCTCTTTTTTCTCAAATGAGATAAAAACTTATTAAAACTACAAATCCTTTGTTCAGTATATCAGTAAAAAAAAATGACGAATCTACAGAAAAATATAAAATTGCCATTGAAGCCATAGAGACTAAAAAATGTTGCTTGAATAAAAAGAAGGAGCAATTTCAAGCGCCAAAATCTACCAAATATTTCAAAATTATACATACATATGGTATTCAAATTAAAATTAGTTTGATAATTTTGGTCATTTAACGTAGAGTAGAATAAAAAAAATTGTTTTTAAAATTATGGGTACTTGTGACAGATGTGACAGTTTTAAAATAACATCTCCAATATGATGTCTGTCCTTTATACGAGTACATTTATTCACGAAAATTTGCAAACTCTCGTTTACGATGTGCAGTCATAGACACTCAGCACGAAATAAACAAATAAATTATTCTGTAGAGAGCCAACAAAGCATTAAAATGCTGTTTTAATATCCCTAGTTCCGTTCAGCGTAAGTGCGGAAATTCGATCACTGTTAATACGGCTTGATACTTCACATTAGCAAAGTGTTTGAAATCTTGTTAGATTTTATGATTAGGCGCCAATTGAGACGCGTATAGCCCGTGCGACGTGGCATGACATAGCGTCACTTTTGTGTACTTCAGTGATTAAGTAGGGTATCGCGTCACCTGACTCCCCTCATATAAACCATTTCGAAACAAAGCAGTATTGAATCTTGGTCTCAATGGATATAACTTAAGATACTGACAAACATACCTTTGACTCAATGTCAAAAGCAATAAAAGCAAAGAAAATTTTCTCTTGCACACGGCTCTTTAACATTTTTTTATTTGTTACTCTGTAATTGTTTTTTACGATAATTTTTCAAATCTTTAAGAAATAATCTAATTTATTAGCTGCATGCATTGTTGCTACTCCTAATTCTCGATTTCATGTTGTACTTTCCAACAACCAAAAAGTTATTTTCTTTTTGAATATAGCATCAGTAGGTTCATATTTCACACATAAACTTTTTTCGTTCTTACATTCATACTGGATGAAACGAAATACTCACTTCCTAAATATCTCTTCTATCCTGACAGCAATTCAATTCACTATCGATTTCTATCATCTACAAATTTGATGAAAATTCGCACAGTTCAATGCACACATGATAAAATCCTCCAACGACTTTCCAATTGTTTTTTTGTTCCTGCTCGCGACAACCCTCTGCACCCAGGATATGAACGTGTGCACTTAAAACTGAATACTAGTACTTTCTATATTTCAGCATCTATAGGAATAACGTGTCATAGAATCTCTTAATAGCTTTTTTATCTACCTAGACCATTGTATCCGTTTTTAGTATACTGGCACAGGTAAGCGTGTGTGGGTGTGTGATCAGTGCCTGAAACAGAATGTTGTATGAAATGGACGTGACGGCGATAGATTCCTTTTGTTCTTCAGCGTTGAATAAGTGTGATGTGTTTGATGAATGTATTTCAATTACTGAGCAATCAAATGACGTCTTCGAGTCGATATATGTTTGGAAACGAGTGATTATTGATGTTTTAATTGAAGCTTCCAGGCAAAATGTTGCATGGAAGCAATCAGTAAACGGTATTTCAAACTAACACCTAACCTTCAATTTCCTTCCCTAAGAACTATCCTAGTAGTTTTTCTATCTAAATCTAAACCTCCATTGATTTGCTCCTATTTTTCATTAAATAAAATATGCATCAGCTCAGTCACCCAGGGAATCTGTTTTAACTACAACATCCATCACATAAATCAATAAAATCCATATCTAGCCTGACAAATCATTTTACTTTATTGGAGCTAATGAAATAATTAATGCTTCAGCGAAGCTTGACAATCCCATTAAAATGCTTTAACGAATAGCCACGGCCATCTGTGCATTTTCTCATTTTACCATCTTTTATTCGATTATAAAGGTTCCATTTCTCACTCGCCTACCACTCACTAATAAATTTAGCGTCTGGTGACGATTTGTTGAATTTTAAATAAATCCTTGCAAAATCCAAAGATCCTCATCAGCGACCGAAAAAAAATAACTTCTTAAACAATTCACCCCGAAAATTTCCATTCGCTTCAGCAGTACCCGATCCGAAAAAGAAATAAGTCTTGTGATGAATCCCTTTTTCGAACAAACCCATAATCAAACCGAATCTTTCATAATCCTCTTTATGATATTCAAACAAAACACCCATTTCGAAATTTTTTTGTCGCGTTCGGTCTTATCTATTTTCGCTCCAATCGGAAAACCCTTCGACCCCTTAGAACCGAAAAGTGACTTGGTGGAGCATCTGCTCTGTCTCAGCTTCCACTTCAATTTGGAATTGTGGTGAGTTGTTCGAGTGGAGGTGGTGGCGTTTGAATGCTGCGAAAATTACTATGTACCACTGATTTAATCGCGTTTAAGAAAGGCGACGAAAAACACAAACAATCCAAATTAATTCCATTCAAGCAGGCTATTGGATTTTATGACGATAAAAAGGTTTTTTAGATGTTTTCGATGGGAGCTGTTGTTGAACGTTAGAAATTTATGAATAGAAGTCGTGTATAATTTGATAAGAATGGTGCTGCTGTTGATTTGTTAATCTTAAATTATATTTTTTTGTACAGTGAAAGACATTTCAAATAGTTCGAAGAAAAGTATAATATTTTTTGACATTAATATTTTGTCTTTAGATTGTATTTAATTAATATAATTCTTAGCTGTTAACTCTGCACCGATGTTTGACTATTTATTCTTTCATTATTTCATTCTTTCTTTCATAACGATAAAATTATCATCCGATTGAATGTCTGCTGCTGGCAATCCTGTGTTACCACTACAGCCAAAAATATACCAAATCTGCTTCAAGTTAAGTTAACTCACCCTGTGAATTTCGTTTCCATTGGATCACTGCGCTGGAAGTTATAGGAGTGAAAACAATTTTAGGGCTACCACCATCAAATTTAATAAAACCTAAATATTTGTTAATGATTGCCATTGCAGGATCTTCCCCACCTGAAAATTTAATGACAACATTGCTTAGTAAAGAAATGCCTTAAAATTACAAAAATTACCATCGCAGGCAGCCCTTTCATGAGTTTTCAATGAAATTCCAACGAAGTTTGGTTTCCAGTAAGGTTTATCAATTACATGAATTTCGTTTTGATTTCATGACTGTGTCAGAATTAACAGGGAAAAAAGCTTTATTTTGCTGAACAAATTTACAAGATTTACCAGACAAAATCCCAAATTTCTACCAAATTTTAAAATAAGATTCAGCTACTGTATGAACTTCGTTAGAATTTGTTGTCTGAATCGGAAGGTATGGGTCGCAAAGCAGTTTTTTTTTTACAGTGATTTTTCAAGATGGCACCACTGTGACAGGGTTGTCAGCATATCAAACTCACTTCTTTTGGCCTTGGCTCTCGTTAATACCAACTTGTTCTGTAAATTTCATATGGATCGGATTGTCCCGTTGTCAGATCTCGTGAACAGAAGTTTCAAGTGCTGCAAATAGAGATACTTTGGTAATGGGTTGTCGTTCGTGCGCAACGCGGAATTTTGATTTGAAGGCTTTTGAAAATTTACTAAAATGCCCGCCGCTGCCAAAGAATTAAAGATATCTTTATTTTCTATGCAGTAATAGTCCTTATATACATCTATGTTCTCCGAAAATTTGAGCTCAATCGGATCACGCGCTCCAGATATTATCTCCCTTACTGTTTTTGCTGACTTACATGCATATGTATATATATATATATATATATATATATATATATATATATATATATATATATATATATATATATATATATATATATATATATGAGTGTCCCAAAAAATTTACGTAATTTTTTTTTAACACATACCTTCTTAATTTGTTTGAATGATGTTGAAACCATTGTAGACCAAATGTGGAAAAAATTGTAGACCACAAAAACGATATCCCGTGCCTACTTGCATCGGAACTTGTCAATACTTGTTAACTACGGCCGATGCGCTCAAACGATCGATGAGCTTGTTACAATTTGTCCTTCTTTTACAGTAAACACATTGTTTTTGTTCGGTCAACATGTCAGTGAAATTACGCAGTTCTAAAAAGGATATAATTTTAATTGGTGACACAAAACATCAAATAACGGGATCAAAACTTCCTTTCCAAGTGAATTTAACTGTAAATGAAAGTGCAAATCTCAGTTTATATATTGGGAAAAGGCGCGTATACGAAATCTTTTCCAAATTGTGTAAAGAAACTTGTGAATTTATATCAAGTTTGGAGGGATTTGCAAAAAAATGCACAAAAAAAACCAGACCTGTTTAATTAGCGTCGACAAGAGTTTGTCAGGAACTTAGACAATTTGTTTGATATTGCCCACGCTGATGCGCTTCATTTAATGAAAACAAATGAAGGTAAGTCTTTTTTACAGTGACAACGGGAGCCAAGTCGACCAGGTCATTTAAGTGGAGGAGACAAAAAAAGAAGCGATAAAGACGAAAGGCATGCCTGAGAATTATTGAGGAAGAAAAATGGCGATCTAAATATTTTGCAGAGTCGACTTCATGTATATCATCATATGATCCTATACAAAAAGACTCATCTGATTTGGACGAAGACATAATATCTCCGCAAGAAGATTTGCCAACTCAGATCGAGAGAGCGCAACCCGAAAAAACGAAAATATCTATGCGGAAAGAGTTCATCACTCCGAAATTAGTAGCGGCGCTAGACAGGTGCCAGTTAAGTATGAGAGATTCCGTGTATATTTTTGAGGCTACTGTTGAAGCACTTGGATACAATACTGATGAATTTTCGATAAGCAAGTCCTCAATTCAAAGAATTCGCACCGAAAAACGCAAAGAGCGCGCGGAATCTATAACAATTGATTTTCAAATGAGATGCCAGAGGCTGTGACCGTTCACTTTGATGGAAAATTATTGCCTGCTTTAGATGGTTGGAAATCAATCAAAAGAAGAACGTCTTCCAGCAGTTATTTCATATAAAAATAAAGAACAATTGATTGCTGTGCCAAGATTAGAAAACTCATCAGGAAGAGAACAGGCAGAGGCGGTTTGGAAAGCACTTGTAGACTGGAATCTAGAAGATAAAGTACAAATTCTTTATTGTTGTATCATCAAACACAGGTTGCATTAATGGCGCTTGTGTACTTCTTGAACAGAAACTTGATAGAGAATTGCTCATTTTTACCTGCCGTCATGACATGTATGAGTTTATATTAAAAAGCGTATTCTTGGCAAAAATCAGTTAAGTGACAACAGGTCCGGATATTGCGCTTGTTAAAAAGTTTCAAAATAACTGGAAGAGTGTCAACCCAAATGAAATACAGTGCTATAAAGATAAACTAAATTTGCATCTGACTGTTTCCGAAATAGAAAACGATCAAATTTTACCAATTTGAATTGACCAAAGATGTAGTCCGAGATGACTATTGAGAACTAATTGAGCTCTCAGTGATATTTTAAGGCGGAGATAAAGATCGAAAATTTAAAATTCGACCTCCAGATGCCATGCACCAAGCCACGGGGATGGCGAGGGATATTTATGCACTAAAAATAACACTTCTTACTGCTCAACTGAAAATGACATCCTACGTTAAGCCGTGGCTCCAATGTATTTTGGCTGTAATAGCATCTTATCAGGATTAGTGCTTTTTGAAGTCAATGAAGGCTAATGAAAAAATCTATACAAACGTCTCCAAAGCGGCTTTACAGAAATCAAGCCAGCATCTATGGTATTTAACCGATTAAATAGCTGCCTTATCATTAATGTGGACCAAGGAATTAAAATAAAAATTGTTGAAAATTTAACCAATCCATCAGCCCATGGTAAACGCTACATCCCATCCAAAGAAGAACTCTGTAGTTCATTGTATGGTAAGTTTCATTAATAAATATTGTCTCTTTTATATTCCATTTTTTTAAAAAGATTACAAATTTTTTTCATTTTTTATATACATATGTATATATATATATTTATGTATATATATATATATATATATATATATATATATATATATATATATATATATATATATATATATATATACACTACCGTGCAAAAGTTTAAGGACATCATCAAAAAAATCGATTTTTTGAGTTTGTGATTGTTTTTTATTGTGTTCGACAACATTTTATTATTAAATCTGGTATATAAACTAGAAAATATACGTTTTCATTATGATTTACATACATAAGCATCAAATCAGCTGGTTATTATTAGTCAAAATGATGGAATTATAAAGGAACCAAAAATTTTTCTTTTTAAGTAGCATCATTTTTGCGCTGTAATTTCAAATATAATAACGATTATTTTATTTTAAACTATTCAAATATGGGCGCTTATGTCTTACACAGTCATTCTGGATCATTTGAGTGCCTGTCAAAAAAATAACGGTTCTTTGCGCCCTCTGCTGTGTTCTGTTTGCACTAGAACTGTCAAATTCATTCCCGTTATTGTTTTCACGCGCAAAGCCGACTGTGATCGCTGGAAATGTCTCGTAAAAAGGAAATTTCACTTGAAAAACGTTCACAAATACTTATTTTGAGAAAAGTGGGTAAAAAAATTCGCGAAATTGCAAATATTATTGGTGTTTCAAAGTGTGGAGTTGAAACCACGTTGAAGCGGTTCGCTGAAACCAACTCAAATATGAGTCGAAAACGCACTGGTCGACCAAAAAAAACAACTCAAGCTGGTGATCGACACATGTTATTGATAAGCAAGCAAAATCGGTTCAAAACCGCACCAGATATTCGAGCTGAAATCAACGAAACCCTGACGAACCCAATTTCGGTGGATACTGTCAAACGTCGTTTGAGAGAGAAAGGTCTATTTTGGTCGCGTTGCTGTGAAGAAACCACTTCTACGACCACAAAACAAGCGGAAAAGACTATTGTTCGCTCGAAAATATAAAGATTGGTCAGTAGATCAGTGGAAATCTGTGTTATGGACCGATGAATCAAAGTTCGAGATTTTTGGATCCAGGCGGCGCCAGTATGTTCGTCGAAATAAAAATGAGCGGCCCAATCCCCAATGTATTGCGCCAACAGTTAAACATGGCGGAGGCTCCGTGATGGTCTGGGGGTGTTTCAGCTACGATGGTGTTGGAGCACTGGTCAAAATCGACGGAATAATGCGGAAGGAACACTATCACAATATTCTTCAACGAAGTGCCATTCCATCTGGCATTCGTTTGATCGGTAACGGATTTATCTTTCAACAAGATAATGATCCTAAGCACATCTCCCATCTGTGCATAAACTATTTACGGTCCAAGGAAGAGAAAGGTGTGCTCAAAGTCATGGATTGGCCGCCGCAATCCCCTGACATCAACCCGATCGAATTATTATGGGATGAGCTCGACCGGCAGGTGAAGAACATGCAGGTGACCAGTGAAAAACAGTTGTTGGACAGTCTTAAAGTTACTTGGAACAATCTCGCAACTGAAACATTTCAAAAATTGGTCGAAAGGCTTCCAAGAATTTGCGCTGCAATCATAAAAGCACGAGGTGGACACATTGATGAAAAAAAACCTGATCTGACTTGTCTTGATATTTTCGGTATATTTAAAAATTTGTATGTGAAATTTGCGTTCAATGAACATAAATCATACAAAAATAGTATATTTTCTAGTTTATATGCAAGATTTAATCATAAAATGCTATTAAACATAATAAAATACAATCACAAACTCCAAAAATCGTTTTTTTTTTATGATGTCCTTAAACTTTTGCACGGTAGTGTATATATATATATATATATATATATATATATATATATATATATATATATATATATATATATTAGGGCGGGCCAAATTTTGTGTCGATTAGACCTGCCCCCTAAGATGATTATATGGACAATTCTAAGCAACTTTGCCGAAGGAACCATAGGTCTATCTCGATTTTCGAGTCTCCCACTTTTCAAAATAAGATTTTTTCCCTATAACATCATTTTGATTCAAAATTCGTTTTTTTATTCATCGTTATATTATCTTTTTTATGTGTATATGGGGGGTTTTTGGGGTCGAGAAATTCATTTCTGATCTTTATTTTTACCTATAACTACCGCCAGAGGGCGTTTCATGCATATTTTAACTATTTTTCGTCTATTTTCCGAGAAAAATTACAAGTTTTTCGGTAAAATTGATCTTTATTTTATTTTTTTCAACAAAAATTCAACTTAAAAAATAAGAACATGTGTAAAAAATAAAAAAAAAAATGAATTTAGTGGAAGAAAAGCGAAATAACTTATTTTTGAAAGTCTTTTTTGCTTTCAAGTCGGGGGTATTTTGCACGGCTTTCTGATGTAACTGCCATAACACTGTGTCGACTCTTTTCTAAAACACGTTTAGAAACGCTAGCCAGCAATTGAACATGTCTTTCCGTTGCTTGTATGTGTACCGGAATTCTTGGATCAGGCAATGGTGGATCATCGCATTCTAAATATTGTTCCAAATGATCATACGGAATGCTATACGTAAACGGTGGTTCGAATAAGACATCATCTCTATTTAAATCAATCATATTCGTATAATCTGTACAATTGAAGTTTATCAAAGGTTTTTGATAAACTCTAAGATGTGCCGGGTCGTACAGATTTCTTCGGTAGTGTAAAATTTTCTTGATTGCGATTTTTCGTGTCTCTTTTTTATCATCAAATAACATCGCTAACAAAATATTTTCGGAATGTGCGTAATATGAATTGTTTTTAATGACATTATTCACAACTCCGCGTAGATTTGTATCCAAATATTGTGTCCAACGAATGAATTTGTAAAATAATACACTACCGAAGACCACCGAATTATAGTACTTGATGTTGAAGTACATCGGCACATACACTTTCATTATGTATGTTGCCAAAATTTTCAAATTCCTTGATAGATTTTCAGTTGACACATACAACCGCAACAATCTATTCGCCTTGGTGAGCCAACGTGAATGTGCTATTGGTCCTGGTTTATTGTGAGATAAATCCGCAGGAACAACACCATTCGAAATTGCATTGGCCATTTTGTATAAGTACTTTGAATCGGTGGATAATTCAAATGGATCTAAATCAGGTGGCATGTTCTCTAGCACGATTATCTCGAATTCATCTACAAGCTGAAAAAAAAGAAATGAGATGAATTAAATTTTACCATTTAATAATGGAAAAAATCGATGAGAAAAATGACAAATGATACATACCGGAAGATTTTCACAAGTTTCAATTTGTTTGCCCAACGTTCCAGTTGTTGTTCGTGGTCCAGTGGTCGATGATCTTTCCAAAGTGTCAAACAAATGACGAAATGGCAGCTCGTTAAAGTGCAGCATGCACACAAACCAATGCAGCGGTCTATTCAAATGCAATTCAAATCGACGCAAAATCCCATTTCTTACGCCAGTATTTGTTGGCTCACCATCACAGCATATGCCGATTAATGCATCGAGAGCAATTTCTTTTTCGACGAAGAATGCATTAAATGTCATCAATTTGTGTTCAGCATCTTCATTTTCGACTTTTGTGTAGCCTATCAATTGAGAATTTGGTTCCTTCAAAACAACTAGATGTGGTTCTTTCACCATCCTTGCATGCAACTTCTCATCGATTTTTTCCATTGTTAAAGCATCATTTTTTCGGCCGTCGAATGAAAATGCTATCAAATTGGATGCATCATACTGCTTACGAAGCAGTTCTTCTCTGCATTTGGCCTTTTCTCGACGCACTTTATTTTTATCCATGATGATAGGATTGCCATGTGCATCTTTTACGTCAATGTCTTGCATAAGAGATGTTGCGAGTGCTGCTGCTATTCTATCAGACACACCAAATCGATCACACATCGCAGCGAAGTTCGAAGCATCGTATCTGGGAGTATACGGTCCTCGTATCATTGGCGGAATATCTTGTGGATTTGAACTTGGCTGATCTATATCAGTACTTGGTTCATATGCTGAATGGCTCTGTTCAACGCTTGTTGGTATTATTGTTGACGTTGGTGCTGGCTCTTCAACTTCTAGCACGAATTCCGGTATCGTCAATCTTCTGTCATTATTTTGATCTCGCATGAACTCTTTCAAATGATCTGGAATCAATCCACATGAGCATAATTCTGCTTTCAAGTCACATTGACATTTGCCGATGTAAAATAATTCTTTTGTAGATTGCTCGAACGTTCTGAATGAGGCGATATTTGAATGTTTAGTTTCGATTTGATACTTGTCAATCAATGTACCCAATTTTCTAACAACACTTTGTTTGGTTAGAATTTCAACATTAAGTTGACTCCAAATTTCAATCAATTTGTCTGTTACGTGCGGTACGAATGTTTTATACGAAAACATTTTGTTTTGGAGTTTAGCACGTTCGGCCAAGAAAAAAAAACATCTTAAAATATCCTGTTTCGTTGGCAGATCGAGTCCACTCAAATCACAAGATGCACCAAAAACAGCAACATCGTGCGAAGGCAAATGCTTCAAATGACTTTCGGTACTTGTTGATGTTGTTGCGGTTTGAGATGTAGACGGCAATGCATTTGGATCCATTGTATAATTTTACTAAAAAAATTTTAAAAAACTGAAATTAGTATATTTCAAAACATTTGGTTCGAATATATTTTTTCCACCTACAAATTGGCATAACTCATATGTGCCTAACTCATATATGTATATCAACAGCATTTACTCATATGTCAACCGACATTTCGCCTCTAAGGACCAGTTAATACATTATTCCAACGCACATTATTCCTACATGCTATACATATAAATACATTACAATGTATTACATATTTCAGAAAAAAGTAACCAAGCAAGAGAACAACATCGATGCCTATGTGTATTAAATTACAAAATTTTAACACATACCTTTTAATTCTTTTTGAATTTCACAATTATTCACTGGCAGGAAATTTATAATTCACTTTCACTGAAATGATGCTCAAACACTAATGAACTGAACACTCATAAATGTCATTGTGTTGTGCTCTTTCACAAAATATGTCGGTAATGATGTTTTACCGATGTTTTTTTTTAAATAAATGCGTTGTTGACTTGAAAGCAACAACACTTTGTCGCTTTTTTTCTCACTAAATTCATTTTTTTTATTTTTTACACATGTTCTTATTTTTTAATTTGAATTTTCATTGAAAAAAATTAAATAAAGATCAATTTTACCGAAAAACTTGTAATTTTTCTCGGAAAATAGACGAAAAATAGTTAAAATATGCATGAAACGCCCTCTGGCGGTAGTCATAGGTAAAAATAAAGATCAGAAATGAATTTCTCGACCCCAAAAACCCCCCATATACACATAAAAAAGATAATATAACGATGAATAAAAAAACGAATTTTGAATCAAAATGATGTTATAGGGAAAAAATCTTTTTTTGAAAAGTGGGAGACTCGAAAATTGAGATAGACCTATGGTTCCTTCGGCAAAGTTGCTTAGAATTGTCTATAGAATCATCCTAGGGGGCAGGTCTAATCGAATTTTTCGGCTCCATACAAATTGGCCCGCCCTAATATATATATTTATATATATATATATATATACATATACAGCCATCCAACAATACTTCAAAAGTGTCTGGGCACAGAGTTTCACGAGGTTGATTTTGGATTTTGGAAGAGAAAGCATTGATCGTGATGGATACGACAGGAAGACAATGTATCAAGCTTCAGAAAGAAAAAAACAGTTATAATAATCTGAACGTAACCAACGAGTGAATTTCTTTTGGGGGGATTCAATGGATTTTTTATAACATTCATATTGAGGAGACCACATAACAGAGGCACATTCAACAGTTGACCGGACTAAGGAAAAATACAAAAGTAAGGCTAGCTGCATCATTTGGAATATTCGCTGTGATCTTAAGATAAAGCTTGACAGTTTGGAGGCTCAATTGACCAAATCCGAGATATGAACATAAAATATTAGGCAAGTTTTTTTGCTCCCCTTATCCATAAAAGAACAATGCAGACGCATAGGAAACAACAACTTCTGTCATGGTAAGGGGGAGTTGTTGTTGATTTCAATGCGTCTGCATTGTTCTGTTATAGATAGGGGGAGCACAAAACACGCCTATTGGCTTCTTGTCAAACGTAGCCATAAAGTCTTTGACGCAGACCAGAGAAGAGAGCACATGGGTATCAAAAGAATAGTGAAATACAGGGAGCTGAGTTTTATAAGAAAAAAATAGTGTTCGCCATTTATTTATATTCAGAAGAAACATGTTTTCCTTTCCGTTCTAAATGGCAATTTCTCGTAGTTTTTACATTTGCGTTACCGTATAAACTGTGTAAGGCACACATCCGTACATCATTCTCACACTAGTAAACAGAAAGTCGAAAATTGGAAAAATTTTCTCGTTCGATTTCTAATCTATTCTATTTTTATCTGTGGTTTGTACACTCGTCTAGCAACGATACAACTTCCATACTCATAGAGACTGCTAGCAAGTTTGCCGGTCTATAATCTGAATAACAGCAGAAATTAGAGTAAAAACTAAATAAAAAGAACAATTTCCAAAAAGACCAAACCGTAATTGAAAACGTCCTGCCTATATACTCTCTTCTTGCATTCATCACTACATTTGCAAGAACCAACTCTTCTACTTATGAATTTTCCTGGCACCCTAGACTTCTATGAAGTATATCTTTAAAAGCTGTTGCTTTCGTTACTTTGCTGTTTCGACATCATAGACACTTTTTTGAAAATATCTAATTATATGAAAATGACTGATCATATATAATGAAAATGGTTTTTTTTGCATCATAAAGCATGTAAACTCTTTTAAGATTCTCAAAACAAAAACACTTTGGCATTGCAGCATGGCTCCATTTATGCCAATACGAATCTGCCAGATCAGCCAGATGGTGTGTTACTACCTTTTGCTAGTAGTAGGTCGCACATGAGTGACCCTCATACAAGCCTTTATATGTGGTGGCGTGTAAGCATTGTAAATCAAATGGCGAGATATAGGAAAATCACTCATACTAAACCAACCAACCAACCAATGAAAGTTGACTATAAGGATATAGAGTTCACCAGATGGCTAGAAACTAGCGTTTCCAAAAGTCAAAACTTTGAACCATAAGCCAAAAACGGCACAGCTCATAATCTCATAATCGCTTTAAGAAATAGTTTTAGATTATCTATTTCAAATCGTCTCTCTTTCATTGTCGCAAAATCTACCTCCCAGATCTTAGAAACCAGCACAATAAGTCATAACTCAACACTCAACTTTAAAAATATTTTAAACCTTCTGCCAACATTCAGTGGAATAAAGTCCCAATTAATTTGCCGAACATCGAAAAATAAGACAAACCCACTCAATGTTCATTCCTGCTTACCTTCAATTTATAGCTCTGAATACTTTCAAGCACATTCAAAACACACTAAATACGAACGGCCGTATCCGCGAAGTAGCAATAAAACTCAACTGAAAATCTACATTGCCTAGAAGGTATTTGAAATGTTTTTCTAAATACCTACATACCCATTTAATGTTCTTTCTGTTCCACACAAGTATTCTAGGTGCTAAATTTAAAGCAAAGCTGCAGAAATACCAAATGACTAGGAAAAATCATCTATTTGAATTGCTGGTGAAAGTCTGTCAACATAGATTTTTTTTAATCCTTTTTAAACCTAAACGGAAGTGAGGGGTAAACAATGGTAGGGAAAAAAAATTATAGAAAAGGAGAGTATTTATTCAATGTCATGAAATTTATTTCTTAGCCTCATGTCTCTGAGATAGATTTTTATTTTAAAGAATGATCTGTTAAAATTTCAAAAGTTCAAGTTGCGTTTACTTTTAATAATAATCTACAATAGAATTACTTGGTTTGCCTAATTTTTTTCTGGGTACACCATTATCTTCCAAGTGCGAAAATCAGTCTCGCAGTGAAAGATTTCATTCAAAGTTTATAAAAATAATATTTTTCTGTCGGAATAATTTTCATCTTACAAACTGTGATTAAGGTGGTCGTCTAGTGTGAAGGCCTATTTTTTGACAAGCCATTCAAATAAAATGGTTCATAAATTAAATATCATTTTTATTACCATTTAGACAAACTTTGTAAATTTTTTGAAGTAAATTTATACAAAATAGTCAGAGATACATCGCCCAACAAGAACACATATATAAAAAGAGGTGCTCTACTGCTGCCATGATTCCGGCCGCTTTGCTTATCTGAAATCAAAAAACCAAATGCATTTTTGGTTGTGAGACTTGAGACTCTAAAGTGAAGTAAAATTAAGTTAGATTTTCAAAAACTAATTTTTTTTTTACGCTTTAGAAAAATAAAATTAATTTTTTGAGTTTTTTTGGGTTTTTATAGCTTGTTAAATGAAAAGTAATGAAGCAATTTTTTAGTTATTTATGTACTTAAAATGATGTATGAATTTGAGAGGAATCAATCAAATAGTTTTTGAGATGTCATGGCAGCAGTTGGAAAAAATCGTGTTTTGAGAAAAACGCGTTTGAAAGTTGTTGTATATAATTCACGATAAAAAATTCGTCTCACGATCAATCTGCTATACCTGGACCATAGTACACCTTCCTCTTCTTCAAAGAAGTCATGTAAGGCCGTTTTCTCTTCCCTGTTGGATATCCGGGCTTGTTTGGCGAAATCGCTCAAGCGTCTCTCTTAGCGGTTGATGCGAGAATCATTACGTTGATGAACGAAGGCTTAGGCATTTAGGCCAATATTTACTCCCATGACTTCCATCACCTTTAGGATAGGTTCGAACCCTTCGTTGAATATTAGCACAGCAATAAATGTAGCGATTACGACGACTTTTGCACCAGAATGAAGATGCCTCGGAGCGAAAGTCCAGATTATTGAGTTTAGTGACTCATTATTGTCTTGAGTCTCCGCTCCCAAGTACCTGGTCAGTAATTGTTCGCTCGACAAATCTTCATAGATTGGCTTGATAGCTTGCTGAACTTGTTTAGAAAGAGGCTGCTTATCGTGTTCAAATTGATCACTGATTCCCAGAAATTCAGGTCTACGCCACTTACATCAACTATCTTCAACTGCAGGACAATTTTGATGCTATGGCTTATCATCCGTGGAAATCTTGTGATAAAAAGTGGTCCAAATTTCTTTCTTCATGTCAGCAACGGAATCCAGATGTCTTCGAATGGCCAATCCATAATATTTTGTCAATTCGCCAATTACTTTATCCGTTAGTTTACCCTCACCTCTTCCGCCTAGCTCTTCTTAGCTTTCCTTGCATTTCTAGGCCGAGTTCCCATTCTCTTTTCAACATGTCCAACACATTCTTTTTTAACAAGTACATAATTATTCCCATATGGTTGTGCATCTAAAATACATTTGAATGTCTTACTGTCACAATCACTTACTTTACGTTAAGTATTAACTTGTAAACATTTGCACGATGCATTTGTCTCCATTTTTCCAGAACTTCCAGTATGATTTATCGTAAAATTTTCTTCATGGGCAGCGAACCATTCTTCATATCCTTGTGGATCATCCCCTTTTTTATTTTTCCACGAAATACATCCCTGACAAAAACTACTCAACACACACGCATCCACTACTTTGCCGGTATATTTTGCAATAAGTGTTGAGACGCCGAATAAAGATGAAAAACCTCGCTTTTTCCACGTTCCATCTCCCGAGACTGTAAATTCATATTCTGGTTCACCGGTTTCTTTATTGAGCTCTTTCTCCTCAGTAACCGCCAAGGACAACGCATTTGTATAAATGGCCGAAGCAGCTATATATATATATATATATATATATATATATATATATATATATATATATATATATATATATATATATATATTATTCAATACTCGATAATAGGTATTTCGAGCCAAACCTTGTCCCATATCCATCAGTCCACAAAACATTTTCAAACCTTCTAAGCCGAGTCCTAATAGCCCGTCCAGACTACGGATACTTAAGTATCCGCATACATAAGTATCGTCCACACTTTTCATTGATTTTCATGGCAAGGGTAAAATGTATCTGCAGATGTCGCTGCAGTGAGGACAATACTTATGTATCCGGATACATAAGTATCCGTAGTCTGGACGGGCTATAATAAACGCAATACGAAAACGATGCGGCGATTTATTTCGTATGCATTATTGACCATAGGACATGAGTTGATTTATTTTATTTCGTCTCACTCGCACTCCATAGAAATCTTGAAACCCAAGTCTCGTACGCCACACTGTTTGAATGTCACTTCACTATTACAATTCGTGCAAATGACAGACGAAGAAACGGCTGAAAAAAACGCCAGCAAACTCCAAAATGCAGTAAAGGGTTGGAGTAACGGTCACATCAAAATTTTTTTTGCTCCAAGTTTATTCGCTGACTTAGATGCAAATGACATTTCATTTTTTCGTGAATATTTATTTTCCTGTAATGTCCTTTTTTGCCCGATCTCTATGAGTTGGCTTAGAGTGACTTCCCTTATTAAACATGTTCAATTATTGTTCGAAAGTGTATCAAGCGAGGAAAACTACGATATGTACTGTGTCGATACCACGCTGAAACTGATCGACCGACGCTATACACAAACGTTGGAACGGGTTTGTGAACAGTTCTGGGTACCCATTAATTGACAATTAGTAAAATTGAATTACACAAAAGAGCCTGTTAAGGAGCTGGGCTCGAAAATATTCAATGCGAAAGTCAGCGTATACCGCCTACGGTTTACGCATGCATCCTACGGTAAAACCATATACCTCCTACGGTTTACGGCTGTAACTCTTCAACGGTTTCGAATTTAGAAAAATTATTTTACTCACGCCTTCTATACATGTTTTAGATGTTGTTTATGAAAATAAATATAAATCGATTTTTATTATCTGACACACTAGACGACCGCCTTAATAAATTTTTGCAATTATTTCTGGTCAAACCCACGTTGGGCGCGAGTTTCCATCACAAATTTTTCGGTGTTTTTTTTTATATATATATTTGCAAACGAACAATTTTGCATAAAAGCCAAAAAAATCATTTCTCCTTCCTTTATTCCACGGCCAGAAAATTTTCATCAGCCTTGGGTTAAAACGTTTTCATTTTAATTCCTTCGCAAGTTGAACTTCTGCTTTTCTTCCTTCATGGCTGCATGCCATCACGCATTATAAAAATATAAAGAGAGTTTCCAACTGTGTAGTAGCAGGATGATACCATCTGTTTTACGTATTTATGGATATAAATTACAATATTATTACCATTGAGACTGAGCGCTATGGATATTTCGACATAACGCTTCTGATATAGTCTTATCTCTAAGTTTAATTAAATGAATGTCTCTTGCGCCGAAATTCAGTGAATGGTTTATTATCTCAAGTCCCCTGTCAATTGTAATACACGAATACATGACGGAGAGATGTAATTGTAGGATAATATTACCTTTAGTAGAATTTAATCAATTTGTGGATTGAAGTGTTTGCTTTCGGTAAAGAGGTGAAATTGATACTGAAATAAATTGCGTGTGAGTAAAAATGTATGTTGTTCAAACAATTATATGCTCAAACAACCTGGCAGAGTGTGTATAATTTTGCATGTGCACATTATGAGCACCTTGTTATTTATTCATGTATGCTATTCCAAACTTTTAAACGAAACGAAATAAATACAAGTGTAGAAAACATAAATAAAATTTTACTTAAAACACTAAAAAAAAATAATTTCAATATTCAGAATATTACATCAAGCATAATGTGATAGGGTACAGTCGAACATATCATTTTTTAGTCCACTGCAGCTTTTCGTTCCTCACAAAGGAAATAATTCAATTACTTCTATAAGACGACATCTTTGAGGTTAGCCGAAAGCAATGCTCGAGGCATAGCCAGCCAACGACAGACACTACAATCAGAAAACACAATCTTCTGGAACCAACGAAAAGGACAAAAAAAAACATTTTTGCTGTTGAGCACGAAGGTGCATCCACCTTTGAGAAAATCACAATTTGCACAGCATAATTGCAAAAAGATCCTCAGCTTTTCGCTGGGCCACAACGCAACGACAATCGATGAAAGTTTGCTGGCATCTCACTAGCTCAGGATAAGTAATATCCGGCTCCATGGCCTTGTCGTTCGTACGGTACAAAATTAATTGAAAATGTCACTGTGGTAAAAGGCATTCCCTCTTCGGAAGCAGGAGAACACTAGCTCGCCGGTTACATAGGAAATTGGTATTCTTGGTTAGTGAATGCTCATGAAATTCGTGTAGGTAAATAGTTTCTGGCCAAAGTTTCTCGTTCTTATCGGTTTCAGCTAAAAGGATCGTTTCAGCAAGTAGCAGATTGAGATTTCATCCTTTCGATAAATGTTGCTGTTACATGGCTTGTAGATTGTGCTTGGATGGTCTTGTAAAGATGGATGGGGTGATTACCGCGGTTACGTTTGAGTAGTTTCTGTGTAGTTGGGAGGAAAATGTAATTAGAAGAAAATGTAATCAGTTATTTCAATTTTACGTAATTATCGTTTTAACTCGGAAGTTAATTGTGAGTGTCAATTGTGAGGGACAGTGTGATGTTGTACTATAAAATTTCAAGTATTATTGAAAAAAGTGCTAAGATAGTTTTTGCGAGGATATACCAATATTCTATTATTTGATGCTCTGCGATAAGTCGAAACTCAACTTTTTCTTAAAATAATAATAATAGTTTCTATCCTATGATAATTCCTATGCTATGATAATTCCTATCAAATTCCAATTCACTTCTAAAATTTCGTGGAACCATAAAGACAAGTTAGATAATATCAAGGATGAGATGAGTAATATCTTCAGGCGCAAGATTAAAGATAAGGGGATAAGAAATAAACATAAGGGTCTACTTACCACACAGATAGCTTATCGGTAATTGGATTTAGCGATGCGAGGATGTATCTTTGTTATTGCGTAATCGGCAGTGGGTAGCTAATTAACGAGATTAATGAGGCGCTAAAGTCTTTTGAAGCAACTTGATTGCATCGATTTCCGTTATTCGAGCTCTTAAGACGATGATGATGGAAATATTTATTAGATTGAGATCAAAGTGACCAGCTAATTATTCATTTTTGGCAAGAAATAGATAACTGGCTTTAGATTTTTAAAGAAAGAAAAACTGCAGTCTACTTATCGTTGAGTTGAGCTTCTAATTTGTTTTGAAAATGGTTAAAGTATTCTCATTGAATTTTTATTTATTTAAGAGGAGTACGCAATGCTTCAAAATACTTCTGACACTTACGTGCTTTTTTACTTCTGACTGACACTTTTTGTTTTGTTCAAGCTTAAAAGCAAACCTTCCGAAAAGCATCCTTAATGTGATTTTATGGCACACATATGTATGGCATATGGAATTATGTGATTGTGTGACCCATTTAAAATGTGAAAATACCGAATATTTATTTTACCTTGTGACAGGACATCAGCATTTTATGGCTCGAGACAAATATACTCGTATAGATGTATACCAAAAATTAATGAACAGAGATAGCAGATTTGGAAAAACTACTAAGAAAAACTTTTGAATGGCAAATCTAATCGAACATAGTATATGAATTCTTTGTTCATTGGAGAAGAAATAATAAGAGAATACAAAATTCTATGGTAGTACGTAATATATAGAAAGCTTCAGCTACCTATTACGTAGACTACTAGTTTCTTGTGTTTGGACTCCCTGGTTCGAATCCAAGCTCGCACAAAGGGCCGCGCACTAAACTTTGAGTTAACCTAATAGTACGTTCACACTGCACTTTTAAATCAGTTAGATTTAGCACTGACAACTATTATAAATCAGGGGTGTGTTCAATGTACATGCTATAGCTGCTCCAAAAGTCCACCCTTAAAAACACGTGCGTACATGTGTCGAGATGCTTGTTTTTGAAGATTTTTCGGTCGGTGTGATGCGTTGTTTGAACGGGTCGTAATGCTTGCATGGTTTCTCTTAAATTGTCGAGGAAACAGTGTGGTTCGATAGTTGCATTTGATGCTGGAACTAAATACTCGCCAGGGAGGTTTAGCGTCGTGCCATAAAGCATTTCCGTGCTCGATCCGCCGATGTCTTCCTTATAGCTCACGCGAAGCCCCAGCAGGACCGTAGGCAGAATATCAACCCATGCTGGGTTTTTATTGTTACACATTATCGCCGCCTTTAAAGACCTGTGCCAGCGTTCTATTAGGCCGTTTGAGGCTGGATGGTACGCCGAAGTTCGGTTTCTACCACAGCCAATGAGGGCTGTCAATGAGCGGAACATTGCTGACTCAAATTGAGCCCCTTGATCGGTCCTAATGGTCCGCGGTGCGCCATAACGTGACACCCAGTGATTAAAAAATGCTTTTGAGACCGATTCCGCTGTTTGATCATACAGGCGAACCGCTTCTGGCCATCGCGAGAAGCGATCGATGACAGTGAGGCAGTATTTATATCCTGAAGATAGTATTAATGGTCCCACGATGTCCAAATGGAACCTGCTGTCTGGCATAGAGATTTGTTGGATCGGGTTATGATGATGACGTCCCACTTTTGCCCGCTGGCAAGGAACACACGTTCTTGCCCATTCCTTGATGTCGCTTTGCATGTTCATCCATACAAACCTTTTTGCTAGGGTTTTTGCAGTGGCACGCCCACTAGGGTGAGCTGGCTCGTGAAAAATATCAAACATTTTTCTTCGTAGCGCCTTTGGTACAAAAGGACGAATATTGTTTGTAGATGTATCGCAATACAGTTTTCCTTGATTTTCAACTGTGATTGGTTGCAGCTTGAGCGATGTTTTGTTGTGTTCCAATAGTTGTTGGAGTTCGGTGTCTGCCTGCTGAGAATCGATGAGTTCCTTTGTCGAGAAACATGCAGGCATCGAAATTTGCTCGATTCGTGACAAGGCGTCGGCGACGTTATTTGATTTCCCAGCTATGTGCCGAATGTCCGTCGTAAATTGCGATACGTAACTGAGGTGACGGACTTGTCGAGGCGAGGCTCTATCAGATTTCTGATTGAACGCGTATATGAGCGGCTTGTGATCCGTTTGAATAAAAAAATCGGATGCCTCAAGCAGGTGTCGGAAATGACGTACACTGCTGTAAATAGCTAGCAGCTCCCGGTCGTATACGCTGTACTTTTCTTCGGCACGGGACGATTTCCGCTGATAAAACGCCAATGGAACCCATTACTTTCCTTGCTGCTGCTGTAGAACCGCTCCCACTGAACTAGACAGTTCCCCACAAGTGTGCAATCAAGTGAATTCAGGCTCTGAACAGACTGGGCAGCAATAGTTGAGTCAGATTTTTCTGGATTCCCGGTCACAAAGGCATTGATGGAAATGTGAGGGCGGACGCGTTAGCCTAGCACAGGGCTAGTCTTCCCCTGTCAGGATCGGTAGACATCCCATCTCCTATCCAAACAATCAAATGCTCGATCGACTCCAAAATGATGCAAAGTGTGACGTGCAGATGGCGTGAGGTCACACCAAATCATGTGGGGTCATACAATCTCACAGAGACTAAATTCCAGATCGAATTATTGCGGACTGACTGTAAACGGCTGGTTGGCATCATCACTGGCCACTGCCTGTAGGAAGTGTCAGGAGCCGGGGGTATCAGAAACAATCCAGCAACTCCTGTCTTACTGCCCGGCACTGGGAAAAACCAGACAGCGCTGCTTTAGTGAGCCCTGGCTGGTGGAACTCTCGCACGTGGCGGTCCAGAGGCTGAAGGACACCCTTCAGTTCACGAAAAAGTCCGGGGCCTTCGATGACCGCTTGGACTGAACTTTCTTCCTTCCGGTCCATTTATCCGGTATCACTATGAACCTGGTAAGTCTATGTGTGATCTTGTGCCAGCCAGTTTAACCTAACCTAATCTAAAGTCAGGTACTATACTTGTCGCGAAACAAAATTAACGTGAAATTCTAAACAAAAACTATTTTTCATTCCGTCCGAAACCTTCCGTTTTCCGCGCAAAACTATAGTCTAAAGATGGAATCGAAGACGCTAACCACAAATCGAAAATGCTAATAGATGTTGCTAAATAACATTATGCTGATTTTCAATGGGTCGGATCTCTTTTCAGTCAGCAAAATAGCTCGTTTGTTCGTTTCGAAGTGGGAAATTTGGTCCAATGTACTAAGTGAAAACGTGGAAATGAAAAGAAATAAGCGCTCTCATTTTGCAATTTTTCATGCTGGCGCGAAATTTTAAATCTCAAAATAATGACATTTAGTATCAATGATGACATTTTATAATATTAATTAAATGGTACTTTTTGCGACATTTCGTTTTGTTCGAGTATAGAACTAGACTTTACGGTGAAAACAATGTTGAGTTAGTTTTTTTAAAAAAAATTTGGCATTCACAACACAAATGCGATGAATTT
Organism: Nemotelus nigrinus; assembly: GCA_947369275.1. NCBI lineage: Eukaryota > Metazoa > Arthropoda > Insecta > Diptera > Stratiomyidae > Nemotelus > Nemotelus nigrinus. The sequence goes on from OX376372.1 coordinate 192,624,895, forward strand.
GGGCTTTGCTGCAAACATTCTTGCCACAGGCTACTCGTCTCTGATCGTGTCACACTCCAATTTAATTTTATTGGAAGTTGCACGCAAGTGTAGTGTCCAGTCATTAGACAGTCGGCCTTAATAGATTCACTCAGTGATATCAAAATACATGGAAAGCTAATACGGTCTTAAAACAGCGTTGTCAGATATTTTAGAGGTCAAGTCGCCGAATGAAGGAGCTGAGATAGCCAAAACCGCTAAAATGATAGAAACGAAGAATAATCAAACAATTTTGATCCTCAATCATTAGTGTATTAATCGCTTTACATAAATAACACTACCTGAAGATTTAAACCTTACAGTTTTTAACAAAATTTAAAAAAAAAATCATCCTTTTTCATCTTTTTCTTGTACACAGAGATTTCATTGCTTCTTTGAAATTCAAATATTTGCAAAAAAAACATGTAAAGAATATTTTGAAACAAAATTATTTAACATTTTCAAAATTTCCGCCGTTAAAAACGGTATTAAAGGCGCAAAATAAGTTTCAAAATACTTGCAATTAAAAGGTCTTTCCTGCACTAGTTTAATAGTAAACCCAATTTGTCTTCTAATTCTTCGGAATCATTGCTATCACTGGAGTTTTTTTATGCATACTCGAATCGAAGTAAACAGTTCCAATATGCGCTATGAAAGCTCAACATTTTTATAACATATAATTAGACACTGAAAAAGAGGGCAGATTACCCTCGAAATATCGATACCTGTCAAAAAATTCAAATATATCTAGCTTCAAAATGTAAAATATATTTCTGTTAAACTTAAATATTTTTACTCAAAGAGCACCTTCTAAGGAATTAGTTTCATTTTATTTCTGTATATTGTCTTTATGTGCAGCATCACAGAAAATTCACCTTCAATTTGGAATTGTTTTTGCGGGATGATTAAAATTTAAATTTTTTTTTTTTTTCTTTATTTATCTTGAAAATTTTATTTGACAAAGTGGTTTCGAAAGCATGCACTGATTCTCATCAGACACCAGCACACAGTGCATACTTGACATACTTGACACCTTCAATGTTTAAATTTTCGAGAAAGCTGTATAAATGTTATGCAATAACGAAAAAGATCGTTTTCATCATTGAAATAGCCAAAAATGTAGCCAATCGCCAAGGCGTAAATATCAACGCCAAATGACTGATTCAAGTAGCCAAAATGGCAAGGCTGTCCCAAAACACTCCTATCAAAAAAGGTGTTGGATTTTCCTAAAGACATTGCTAAGCAATTCATATCTGGCCAAACTCCCACGACTATAACTCACTTTGCATTCCAAGTATTTTTCGACATCTAGTCAGATTCCCAGTCTTTTCAGCTATGCAAAGCAGCGCAACTAAATCGTATTCAAGTTAAATCAATGCGGGTTGACTCAAAGTACTATTTAATTTAGTTTTTTTTTCTATGAGTTCCAAACTTCCCAGCAAAAGTTAAATGAATGTTGAATATTATCAAGCTTGTAACTAACAGCAACTTTTATGAGTGTCTCTTCATCTTAAACCAGTTTCTTCACACTCCACCTACATTAAGACAGTGCCGATAGAGTTCCTTAAAATGCAACTGCACTAACTTTGTATTCGAAACGTGCCATGGAGAACACTCGCAGTATTCCGTTCACATGTATGTGATACAGAGTATAGAAAAGTCTCTACGTGACAGTTTCAGGACAGACTGGGAACAACTCAAAAGACGATAAGCATAAAATTCCGCATTAAAGCAATGTAATTTTATGATGTGGAACGGTGTTCTACTCAACCAACTAACAAGCAGGATGAAGTTTCCTCCTAAGAGAGCTTACTAGAACAATGTGACTTTTTGTGTTTCAAGCATGTCTCCGAAAATTTTATTTTCTTTTATGAGTACTATAACGGATACTTTGTAGAATGGGGTTTGCCATTTCTGCAGAATAGGTCATACATACTCCATAAACATTATATATGATAAGCTCATCCTGGAAAATAGTACACATTAAGCTTTTGACTAAATTTTGTATCTTACAATTGCAAAAAGTTGCGTATCTATGCAAAATAACTTATTCTGTGTCTTATGCTAGCATTTTTCAAAATACTAACTGCTCATCCTTCAATTGTTCTTCTAATTAAAACTTTAACAGCATAACAAAGGCGCAGTATCTTCCATGAAATCCCAACTGAAAGTGTAATACAATGAAAAACCGAAAACTTCCGATGAGCTTATTCCCAGTGAAGCCCGTGCATGTCTTTCCTATATTCTGCAAGGTTCTTCCTCTGGCAAGTTCCTATCATTATTAGTTCTACCCTTTTAGCTATATGTCCATGAATACTCAAAGCCAAATATGTCGGAAAATTTCCTGTCCAGTTCCACATTTTCAAAGCAAAGGTTACGACTAGAGCAACCCTTTTTGATAAATAATATGGGATTAACCTGCACGTTCATCACCCATTTTCTAGGCTAATTACTTAAGGTGCCATAATTAAAGGTTTGTAGATAAATGGCTGCACATGAACGAATATCAGTCCATTGTTTGTATACATATGGGACAATAGAATGTAAATTCGGTTTGGAAACGCAAGTGAAAATGTGAAATGTGTTTTTCGATGGTAGCGATAGAATGATTAGAGTAGTTGTAGACTGTGTAGAACGAAAATTGAAAATAAGAGGCAAAAGAGATACATTCTTTCTTGGTTTCTCCACTAAACTAATAGGGAGTAATGAGGGCTGATGGCTTATTCGTTTGAATAGTATTTTCACGTTTTCACAGGATTTTTATAGGACGTACCATCAAATTAAAACAAATTAAATATTTACATATTTTATAAACAAAATTTCTCTTACAGTTCTACTCTTTGAAATTATTTGAAGATAGTTTCAAACTCAACTTAAAATCATAAAAGACATCGGAGAAATTTAATTATTCATTACCTCAATTTTTCAACAGTACGAAAGCAAGATCATCTTACTTTTATCTCTGCTTGAGAATAAAGCAAAGGTCGTCCCATTAGTGGATGGTTGCCCATTAAAGTGCATCATCATACACAACTAGATTAAGTACTTTCTTCCTTTGTACGCTTTGTTTTTCAGTTGTCTGAAAGAGATATCACCAGCTACAATTTGACTTCGTAAGCTTTAGTTGTTGTCGCTGTCGTTTCAAGAATGCAACATCGCACTCTGTCTGCACCGTTGAACATTATATCCCCAGCATTATATGTTTGATGTCAGTTCATTACTTCATAAACTTAAACCAGATTCGCATGATAGTTGTAGCGGAAGGGAGTACAGAAAAGTGTTTTTTGTTTTTTAATCATAGTTGGTATCTTTATTAAAGCAGTTGTACTCGTATCAACATCCGACTCAGAATATTTTTGTTTACTAAAAAAAAATAGTATAAAGTTTGCACAAAGAAAATGCGAGATTTTCGAATGCGGAAAGGTTACAAATTCGTAGACCTCTGAAATAAAATATTTGTAGGTTATATTACTTGTGTATATGTCTCCAAATGAATTCATGAAAAATCAAGCTTCTAATTACTAAGCCGATAATATTTCGTCAAAATACGGTGTACTTTTTGTTTTTATTACATATCTTTCACTTTTTTACCAAAACGTTGGTGGTATGAAAGGCAAACTGAATAAACTCTTCCTTGACGCCAAATTTTGCCAATTCAATGTTCTTACTTTTACAGAAACCTGGCTGAATGATTCCCATAAAAATGAAGAAATTCTTGATGGTTGCTGGACCATATATAGAAATGACCGTAACTATCTGCAAACTGGACAGACAAAAGGTGGCGGTGTGGTCATTGCTACTCACAACTCCCTGCCAAGTGAAATAGTTGAAACTGATCCACATAGTCAATTTGAGCACAAAATTGTCAGAATTTCTTGGTCCAAAGGTTTTCTTTATATAGGAACTTTCTACATTCCACCTAGTTCAGACGACGCCGTGTACAATGATATATATGAAACCATTTCTTACATAGTATCATCGCTCAAAGATGATGACAAGATTATAATAATGGGAGACTTTAATCGCCCAAATTTAAAGTTCGCGGCTGATGAAAATGACAATATCCTCCCCCCGGTTAATATACATAAAACATCCGATCTAAATCTTGTAACTACATTTTATAGCCATGATTTGCAGCAAATCGCTCCGATTTCTAACCAAAACGGTAATTGGTTGGATCTTAATTTTACTAATAGTTACGGCGATGTAGTGGCTTACCCAACCGCTTATACAGAGCATTTTTCCCCCATACCCTTCACCACTCTGCGTTTACGGTCGAGCTACCTATATCTGATTTGACAATTTCCCAATCATACAACAATTCCGTTGAATATGATTTTCGTAATGCTGATTATGAGAGCATTAATCACCATCTAAACAATATTGACTGGAATAGTACTCTTTTAACGTTAGAATTGAATGATGCAGTTGATTTGTTTTACCAGTTGGTTTTCGATGCGGTTGGGATGCTCGTGCCAAAGATAAAGAAAAAAGACAAATTATCTGAGCCATGGCTGGATAGGGATCTGAGGTGTTTACGTATTCAGAGAAACAAGCTTTATAAGATAATCAAAACCGATATCAATGTTAGCAATCATATCAATGAAAGATATAATCATATAGCTCAAAAATTTCAAAGGCAGTCTCACCAAGCATTTGAAAGTTATGTAAATATAGTCGGCGAAAATATAATTCATGACCCCAAAACACCAAGCGAAAATCTTCTGGTTATCCCACGTCCATGTACAAATGCAACTCAGTTTCTTCTGATCCACAAAAAATATGCGATATATTTGACGACCATTTTCAAGAAGTTTTTTGTCAGGCCAGAGGATCATCTACCACATCGCCACTTTCTGAAATCTGCCAGTCGCCCATCGCTGATAAACTTTATTTAACCAGAGAAGATATTTCAAGGGCCATGAGAGAACTTGATATGAAAAAAGGCTCTGGACCTGACCTATTACCTCCAAGCTTCCTAGTTAAGTGTGCAGAAACGATCATATCACCCTTGTATATAATTATCAATAAATTGCTGTCATGCGGTACATTTCCGCGTTTCTGAAAATCAGCCCATATCACGCCGATTCTTAAAAGTGATGATGAACGCTGAGTAGAAAATTAAAGAGACATCACCATTTTGTCAGCTATACCTAAGCTGTTAGAAAAAATTGTTTGTGACAAACTTACAATCGTTATTGACCCTCTCCTAAACGAGCAACAACATGGCTTCAGAAAAGGCCGGTCTACTACCTCCAACCTAATGATAATAGTCTCAAATGTGCTTTGTAATATCGAAAAAGGGCGTCAAATCGATACTATATACACTGACTTCAGTAAAACCTTTGACCGCATTGACCATGGCATTCTGAAACACAAACTCCAAAAATTTGGCATTTCAGGAAGCCTTCTAAACTGGTTGAATTGTTATCTTCGAGATCGAACGCAACACGTTTAATTCCAAGGCCGTCTTTCCAAAAAAATTACCGTCTCATCTGGGGTACCTCAAGGCAGCCATCTAGGGCCGCTTCTGTTCAATGTTTTTGTTTCTGATCTCTCGAAGGTGTTATCCGACATTCCGCACCTTTTTTATGCAGATGATCTGAAAATATATCACCCTTTTCAGTCGGAATCAGATGCAAATTTTCTCCAGCTGAAACTTCAGTCACTGGTGCAATGGTGTGAGCAGAATAAACTTACTCTTAACGTTGAAAAATGATGCCATATATTTTTCCCGCAAGGCCTCTACTCTTAATTTCGAATATCACCTGAATAATCAGCTCCTGAAAAATGTTTATAGTGTCGTGGACCTCGGTATCGTCCTGGATAAAAGCTGCGTTTCAATCTTCCGTATGACAGAGTTTTTGCTAGAGCTAGCAAGCAGCTAGGATTCATTAAAAGACGTGCGAAAGGATTTAAGAACGTATGGATTACAAGGTCTCTGTTTATGTCTTTAGTTCGCCTATCACACGGCGGAGCCTATCGTGAAGACAGCACCTGCCGTAAGTCCGTTTGAATCAACCATTCATAAGCCGTCGGCAAAATTAGATGAAATCGATACCGACAACCAAAATTTCAATTAGGTAGCGCGGGAGAAATACGAAACGGGTAAAGGAGCAGATAATTGTTTCACAAGTAACACCACGGATAGTAAAAAACCTCTTCACATCAAACCCCATCCCCGTAAAATCCCTAAGCTTCCTCCAATTACGACCTCTACACTCAGAAAAATATGTTTCCGAGAATCAAAGAAAATATTCACTTGTTTACGAGATGTGAAATTTTCCACAAATCAAATAAACTTTTATTTGATGTCAGTAATTTGTATCAATATTGTTTAAAAATTTCATACATTCAACGGAATCCAATTTTTTCAAGTTAGTAATTTTACTCAAATCTTGTAAATTATGTCTATGAATTTAGTAAATTATATCTACAACGCGAACATGTTTTTACATGTTTCAACAAAAACCACGCTTCAATATTCGACGAAAAAATGGGTAGTTTTTATGACTTCTATCAACATTTCCTCTACACAAATAAGGGGTCGATAGCTTAGCTCGCTAACATGTCAGTCCAAAGCAGCGATCTACCGCTCGCGGGTTCGAATTCCGCCGGGTTCATGGTTGCCTTTGTTCGTCTTCAGTTGTCCTAGCTCCATTGATTAAGTGTCACATTATAGCTTTAAGGCTGGTACTGAGTTAATCGTGAAGCTAAATTTTGACATGTCTCCATTATCTGGTCATTCTTTCGAGCGAACATTTTGGCAATGGAGAAAAGCAGAGACACTGCTCATTTCTGACGGATAAAATGTCAACAATTTCACTTTTCGATCGATTTTCTTATTGGAAAGACATTTGCACTGCTCCATTTTCAAATTGAAACACCAAATGTCACTTTTTAGCTCGAAAGAATGAACTGCACAAACTAAATTGGCGTGAAATGATTGGAGACATGTTTCAGCGCCATCTACGTTTTCAACGCGAAAGCAACTTCAAAGCAACTTTTCATGCTAAGAACTGAATACCACTCTTGCTTATTTTCTAGCTAAATTTTCGCCGAAACAGATTTCACGTGAAACTTTGTATGAAAATTTCACGTGAAATTGAACTCAGTACTATGCTTTAAGTGGCGACTAGGCATAAATAATACTAGCGTTTCAGAAAATAAGAAAAAATGTGGCACTTAAAAAAAGGAAAAATGGAACAATTGATATTGAATCTATTTAATTTTTATTTTTTCACCCCCTTCAAAGTAAGCCCCTCTTATGATATGAAGGGAGGGAGAGTTTTTGCGTGCCAACAACATGCGATGCTTTCAAGCGGTCTCCCATCTAAGTAGTAACCGCCCCCAGCACAGCTTAACTTCGGTGATCGTACGTGAACCGATTTATGCATATGCCACATTTCCATGAAACTATATCAAATTTTACTCAAAGCAAGTTCATTATCAGTTCTTTGAAATGAAGAAATTTCTTTCTTTGGATTGAGTAAATATTTCTTTGGCGCAGAATCATTACCAATTTTCTTTGATAATGTGTTCATTTTTCTTCGAAAAATAGAAGTATTTTTCTGAATGTAGATATAGTATTTTTCACGGCTATACATGCATGTACATATATAGTGATCCTAAATTTAATTTTCTTTAAAAATCAGTTATAAGACATGTCATGTATATCATTTGCATTTGAAATTAACGATGCCCCAACCATCCATAGGAGCAAGTGGAAACGGAAAATTCAAAAAAAAAAATTGTCCGAAAAAAGTTTTAGGTTTAACCAAATTTTATTCCGCAACAAAGCTGTCTTGGATCATTGTAATTGCGCACGAACGTTTTCATGTTTTCGAACTTGTTGTGTTGCTTTCATTGTAATTCACGCCTAAGACTAAGTATCCATTACAATCCCTACTAACTTTTTTATCTATATATTTCGAAGTTGCTATCACAAATGACAGATTAAATATTTTTTTATGGAAAACATTTTAAGCAACGAAATCGTGTCCTCGTCAAATTTTCCATCGAAAACGATCAATACTTCGATAAACTACAAATTACTTGAGAGTAAATGGTATTTGTGCCAATCTTCAAACTTTTTCAAAATATTACGCATTGCCAGTGTCGTATCAATACCCTCTGCATATTTCTCCCGGGGTTTCACAGTTTCCAATGCCACCATAATCAACGGGATAATGTCATGAGGGATTTTAGTTTATCCGGAAAGGGATTCACAATAGGAATTTTTTCCTTCGATAAAGCGAAATGGAAGGAAATCAAAATGAGATTGGGGTGCGATAGTCGGAACAAACTTTTTTATTAAGTTTAGAATACGTGAGAACAGTTGAGTGTAATTGAGGAAAGTCAAATGGGCCCTGTCTTTGGATTGGAATATGTATTTTCAAAGGTTGAATCCATTTCTTTCTTAGCAAGGTCCGGTGGGAAAATGGCAGTTGGAAATTGAATGCGATGTGAAATATGTTGCTAGGACGCACAAGAATCTACTAAAAATAAAATCGTTGCTCTTTCTGTTACATAACAAATTCTTTGCGATAATATTGAATATTATTGCTGAACAACTTAAATTTCGTAATTTCATGCTTTTCTAGTTGTCGTAGCTATTCAATATCATCCCAATTATTTACGATGTCATTTCAAATACGTACCAATGTATCTATGTATGTAATCTGGGAAAAACTAATTTTTGTATATTTTTTTACATTTTTCATCAGAACTCTTCCATCAACCGAGAAATTAGCTCACTACTAGAATTATATGCTGACTAAATTTTCAGAACCAAAATAACATTTACATATCACAATGTTTACTTTTTTAGGAAAAACTCCGATTCGTCTTAGTTTCTATTTGAATTCTCTTGCAACTCCAGGCAAAGCAACTTCTCTGAACTGAAACGGATTATTAGCTTCTTTCCCTCTAGGGATAGAAGGTTTGATTGGAAGTCTTCGAGGAATTTTCTAGGGAAAATTCAATAGAATAAAAGCTAATTTAATTTGTTAGTAGAAGTCGAGCATAAAGTTAATAAGCGTTTGAATATTCTTATTGAACATTTATTCAGTTTAGGCTGCTAGGATGCAAAACCGTGACTCGGATTCGATTCATTGAATTTGAATAGATAATTTAAATTTTTCGTACAATTAAATGGGTTCAATTGAATAAAAGAGTTTTTATACATCGCAACTGAAAACATTTGTGATTTGTAGTAATAGTCCAGTAACCTTGTCGTCTAAAATTATTGGTACATAGCCTCAAATCCGGTAATTCTGATTTTTTGCTGACTTGATTATGTTGTCAACCCAATAAATAACTCAAATTTGTGACCTCGAGCATCGAACGTAACCACGTTAAAATCGAAAAAAAATCGATAGATTTTCGAATTTTTTTATTTTTTGCCAATGTATACATACTATAAAAGACTTGTTTTATAATAAAATCTTCCCGCAAATTTTTGCATTATACTTAATTTGCTACAATTTGAGAACAAAACCGTTTCCGTAGACCCAATAGTTTCCAAGATACAGCTCTTTAAAGTTGACCGATTTCCGATTTTTTTTTAATTTTTAAAATTTTTTAGCAAAAAATAATGTAAAATAATAATTTTTGTAACAGAAATAGAATGAAACACAGATAATGTTATAGAAGAATGATAATGTTTTAAAGTATTACATTAATATAAGAAGTTTTTTTTATAAGGGGAAGTTAAAGTTCAGGTGCGAAAGCTGCTGCCGATTGAATAAGGCACCCCTACCGCATCATTCCACTCCATCCATTGCACTCCCTACCACTCCACTCCTTTCCTACTCCCTAGACCTCAAGGACAGGTTCTTCGCATCACATTTCATCTAACTTCTCAGATCTCAGTCCTTACTTAGTTCTCTTCTGGCCAGTGTTTGATTACATGAGCTGTACGTGTATTCCTTGCAGCTTAAATTCAAAATCTACAAAATGTTTGATTCCAGTCCCAGTGCAAGTTTGTGTTTTATATGTAGGTAGACTTAAGGTAAGGTTAGGTTAAACTGGCTGGCACAAGGCCACACATAGACCTACTGTCCATAGTGATACCAGATAAATGGACGTCGAGAAGAAAGTTCAGTCCTCGCGGCCATCAAAGGCCCCGGCGTTTTTCACGAACTGAAGGATGTCCTTCAGCTTTTGCTCTGCCACGTGCGAGAGATCCACCAGCCAGGGCTCACCGAAATATCGCAGTCTGGTTTTCCGCAGTGCTGGGCAGTGACACAGGAGATGCTGGATTGTTTCTGAGACCCCCGAATATTGACACATCCTACAGGTGTCGGTGGTTAGGAGTCCCATTTTCATAGCATGTGCTGCTACGAGACATTGTGCGGGTATACAGCGGTCGGACCAAAAGTGACCTGACCTAAAGCGCGGACTAAGTGAACTTAGTCCTAAGGTGTTTACACCAACCTGACCTAAAATTTGCTTAGGTCGAATTTAGTCCTCGTTCGTACATTACAGCTGTCATTTAGTTTAATTTTCGTTCATGCACTGTATTTATCGTTTCATTTGTACATTATTAATAGTCGCGCAAAAAATCAATGTTTAGGTCGCGTGTGTTTACAGCGGTAAATAGTGCACGACCTATTTTAGGTCAGGTCGCTTGAAATCGTGGACCGACCTAAATTTGGGTCGGTCCGTGAGTGTTTACACCACGTGGACTAAAAAATTTAGGTGGAATTTGGAGTTTAGTCCGCGGACCAAACGTGCGGTGTATATGCTACCAATGGCCAGTAATGATGCCAACTAGTCATTTACAGTCAGTCCGCGTTAACTCGAGGAGGTATCTAGTCGATGCGAGATTGTATGGCCCCCACATGATTTTGGTTACCCTGCAGGTTTGAGTTGCACCCCATCTGCACATTGCACCATGCATCATTTTGGAGTCGATTGAGTACTTAACCGTTTGTATAGGAGTAAGAATGTCTACCGATCCCGAAAGGGGAAGACTAGCCCTATACTTGGCTAACGTATCCGGCTTCTTATTTCCACCAATGCCCTTGTGACCGGGAACCCAGAAGATTTTGACTCTTCGGCTGTTACCCAGTCTGTTCAGGGCCTGAATGCAATCGAATACACACTTCAATTTGTATGTGTTAGACACCAGTGCTTTTACTGCCGCTTGACTGTCCGTAAAGATATTTATTTCTTCACTTGTAGTATCTCTGGCATATACCAGATCTGTAGCTTTACTTATCGTAAAAACCTCCGCCTGGGAAATACTACTGTAATTCGGAAGCCTGAAAGCTGCTTCCATAGCTGCATCTGCAGAATATGCTGCAGCACCCACTTCTGCAGCTGTTTTAGAGAAGTCAGTGTAGATGCTAATAGCTGCTGGTCACATTTGCTGATTCCATTCGTGCCCATCTCCCACAGTCGCTCGATATCCCCGCTCGAAGCACAGAGTGAGAACCAGGTAGTCAGTGCTTCCTACGTATCCCCGTTCAATACTGCTGTGGCCGAAGGATCCTGACTCGAAGTGTCCTGATTTCCGAAGCCTAACAACAGCTTTTGCGGCAGTTCCTCTAACGAAGAGATCAAGCGGAGGGAGATGAAGCAGGACGTTCAGAGCAGACAAAGGAGTCGATGCTAAGACACCTGTAGTGCAGAGGGCAGCCAACCGCTGACCTCTATTCGCCATGCTAGCAAAGGTGGTTTTATTCACTGCTGGCCACCAGACCAAGCATCCGTAAACAAGGATCGGAATAGCTATTGCCAAGTATATCCAGTGAGTTAGAGCAGTGCTTAGACCCCACGTTTTACCCAGCACTCTCCTCCTGGCATAAATCGCGCCCGCTTAACTCTTTCCTGGAAATTTGCCTTCCATGTGAGCTTGCTGTTCAGAATAAGACTCAAGTACTTAATTGTTTTTAATGTGTACCAATTTTTTCCTAGCTTGTAAAATAAATATTTTAATAGAAAAACCGATTTTTCCTTTCGAAGCTAGATATATTTATTTTTGTGACAAATATCGATATTTCAAAAGTAATCTGCCCTCTTCTTCAGTGTTTTGAGACTTAACCTGGAGGGTGTCAAAAAGTAAAAAGTCAAAAGTCAAAAAGTACACAGTTAAGTCAAGGTGAAGTGCGGTTAGCAAAGGAAAGGGGTCTAAAAACCCTTCTTGCGTCTATTGTTTCTCTTAAAAACTAAGAAAATGAATGTTTATTGAAGGGTGTTAATGAGATATCTGTGAACAGTGCTTGTCAGAAGATATTCAACAACCCAAAGTTGATCTAAGTAGCAGTTCGCTGTGGAGAAAGAAGTGTGACACCATCAGACCAACAAGATCAGTATCTCAGCTGTTCAATTTTAGAGAACACCGCTTTCGCTGTGGAGACGAAATAACTGAAGAGTTTCTTGTCGCTCAAAGGAAGAAGAGCCCAGGAAAAAGAACAATGTCATTAGTGTGGAAAATATGTCTCTCAGTCTAACAGTCTTGAAAGCAGCTAAAAACGTGGTGACGAATGGGCTATCCAAATACAATATACAATATACATATATCTGAGGACACAGATTTGATAGCCCTTGATGCCAGATATCATTGGTTTTGCGAAACAAAGCTCTACCAGGCACCACCAACAGGCATTTTCGGCGCTAACCGTCGGCATCCCACGTTTGATCAGGCCATGGAGTGAACTCAAGGACTAAATAGCAGGCGAACGACCTCAACCACGAACAGTGAAAAGACGCTTGTTTGAAAAGTACGGAGACGATATTTTGATCGTTGAAACATCATCCAAACAAACATCTGTTCGGTTTAAAACCACGGGTCACAAAATTCTCACCAGTAGGGGCAACAAGGACTCGATACCAACCAACCGCAAACCAGGCTTCGGTGATTCCCGATATAACTCTTGTTTCGAAGGCATTGTTCATGATGGCAAAGGACTAGAAAGTGATGGAGGAGTATACTGGAAGTGACTACAGCTATATCACCACCTGGTTGTCCACTTAGAACTTTAGATGGAAAATACTTGGACGGATTATTTCAAAGTTGGACAGAACGAAGCTGTTGTAGTCACTTGACACCAGTTTTGCTGACAAGGTCAACGCAGGCCAAGCAGGGGTATTAAATTTGATCACGGACGAAAAACGTCGAGCGCGCGATGATTTGATGCCACTTCGAAAGTCACTACCGAGCGAAAGGAAGGCTTATGGGTATACTGAAGAAATAACGGAACTGAGGCGAAGAGCTCTAGCGTGCAGATGCAGGTTACAGTAGTCTATTGGACGCCAAAAACGTTGTGGCTTGTCGTGACCCATAGAAAGGCAAAAAAGGACTGGGAATAGTTACAGAGTGAAGGAAAAAGCAAATATGAGAAATGAGACCCATGTGGCTAAGGCTCTAAAATAGTATTAGTTAGCGTCGGCCGCATAGGCCCCGATTGACCAATGGAGGAATATTCTAGATTCGCTGTTTCCAGCACATGACGTGAGAGTGGAAAACTATTGCACAGTTTGTCAGGAAGATATTCCTTGGTTCACTGAAGAAGAACTAAGCAATGTGCGTGCCAGAATGAAAAACCTAAAAGCCCCAGACCTGGAGAACATTCCAGCGGAAGTTCTAAAAGCAGTGATGTAGAGACACCCGTCAACATTACTACGAAAGTATAATGAATATTTACTGGCGGGTGTCTTACCGCACGCTGGCAAGTAGCGCGACTTTTTTCAATTGGAAAACATAAGGTGGACCCTAACACATCATCAGCAAACAGACCTTTCCACATGCTTGATACTGCGGGGAAGCTTCTATGCCAACACATCTAGAAATCCTCCTCTCGCCTAGCTCTAACTCAGTCAATCAATGAAAAGGTTTGAGGGCTGCATGGAATGCCATGAACTCCAGCTAGCAATCATAAAAACTGCCATTATACCAACCATTATACCCATGATAGTTGGCTCCGAAGTGCTTAAGATCAGAAATTTGGCTATTTATATTCTTTCAACCAGACCGAAGTCCAGTCCAGAGCCTGCCAAGTAGTTTTATGGTGAAACATCAGCGAGGCTTAAAAGGAATTTATTGCCCCTGGAGCAGGGTGCCCTAGAAATGGCCGTGAAGGCCCCACGTTAACTTTAGCGGAGCACCCTTCTATTTGACACCGGCGGATGCTAAAGTGCCGCTTTGCTAACTCTTCGTGGCTGAAGTGGGTCATGAAAAACATGGCGTGGATGCACTCCAAGAAAAAAGGATGCTACAATTATATTTCATCCGTCTGATATATGTACATAGTAGCCGCACTTTAAAAAGAGGCAAAGGGGTTTTTGTCTGTTAAAAACCAGACTATGACCAAAGCGTACAGACTAAATAGCGCGGAAAGAAATATATTTTGTGATATTTTGTCGATTGCAGAAAAGACTAGATTGAAAAGAGTTTGCCATTAGCTGGTGCCTGAAAAGTGAAAAGAGACCAAACCAAATAAGTACACTTTAACATGTACAAAATTGAGAGAAGCATACTCTCAAATGACCTTTAGGAATGTATATGCTTTGGTTACATCCTAATGTCGAAAGTGGTGATATGGAAAGCTACTATATTTGTATCCATACTATTACATGATAATGTTTTATACCACGCTGTATTGTAATGGTATACGAAAAATAATCTTCTTCTTCACAAATTTCAGCCATTTTTCACTCATACATTTTTACTAAAATAGTAGGTAACTTACATAACATGACGGAAATGAAAATATTACCTGGGATTAGCATAAAAAAAATTTCATTTTTGAAATAACATATTTTTATAACTACAAGGTATAAAGAACTGTTGAATGCATCAAATAAAAGTTATATTCGTTCCTAAGAAATGATAGTAATTTCATACCGTTTTATACTGACCATTTTATATTCAAAAACATTGGAAAAGTGCTATTTTTACCAGTCAAAAGTAATGGCACACTTGTTCCTATCAATTGAAAAATTACAGTTTGACTTAAAACTAGAATTTAGTTTGGACTCTTTTTGCTTTCCTCACAGCTTGCAGGCGTCTTGGTGTAGATTCTACAAGGTTGTTTGTCACATTTGGGCTTAGAGCTTCCCATTCTTCAAGCAAATCATTTTTCAAATCTTTCTTCCAAGAAATTGGGCTTTTCCGAACTCGCTGGTCCAAAATTTCATACAAATGCTCTATAGGGTTAAAGTCTGAAAACTAGGAAACGTGATTAAGTTGATTCGGTGTAATGTTTTGACCAAGCGAGATGTATGCTTAGGGTCGTTGTCTTGTTGGTAGACCCTCGTCTTTGGCAGTTCCAATTTTTAAACACTCGGAGCCAAATTTTATTGCAAAACTTTGAAGTACTGCTCTTTGTTCATTGTACTATCAATGAACACGAAATTTCCAACTCCTGTCTCTGCCATGCATCCCCATACCATTACCGACCCTCCACCATGCTTGACTGTGGATGTGATGTTTTTTTCTTCAAATTCGAAGTTTTTAGTTCGCCATATTTTCGTAGATTTTTTATGCCTGAAAATAACGAATTTGCTTTCATCGGTGAAGAGTACAGTTTTCCAGAACTCAACTCCATAGTTTTTGTATATATTTGCATATTTTAGCCGCTTCCGTTTGTTCGTGACCGATATGAAAGGCTTCTTTCCTGGTTCTCGTCCATGTAAACTATTTGAATTCAGTGTTCTACGGACCGTAGATGCACTTACTGACTATTATGTCTCACAGGTGATGTTTTTTGTAATTTTAGCTGCATTGAATTAGCTTTAACTTCTTTAATGATTTCTTTTAATTGCGTGGGATCAAATTTCCTGGGTCGACCAGAACGTGGACAATTTTCTAATTTTTTCCAAAATCTGAACTTCGCGATTATATTTCTGATTGTCGAATAATGTCCTTTGACTATTTTGCCAATTTCACGGTAGCCACAGCGATTGCCATAAATTTAATATTATTTTTCTTGTCTCTGAGTTTCGTGCCTCGTTTTTCTGAAATATACTTAATACTGAGCACGACTCAAATACTTTACAGCAATCACTAGTTTAACCACAAAAGAACCGCTAGCTTTAGAGCCAACGCATCTGCAAGGTATGGTAAAAGCAAAAGAGGCCGAAAAAAACACTAGTTTTAAGCTGAACTGAGTACTTTTCTGTTTACCCCCCCCCACCATTTTTTTTCACTTTTTGTTGTTGCAATGCTTCTAAAATTGATTAGAAAGTAGTAATTAACCAAAATTATGATGGAAAAACACGTTTAAAAAAAGAAAATTTTTTAATTTTTTTTAAATTAATTTTGTAATTTAAAAATTAATTAAATTAATTTAAATTTGGAATTAATGTCACATAACAGTGAGAATAAATTGTGGTACTTTTCTGTTTTTTCCCTCCATTTTTTTTAATTTTTTTAATGAAAACTGCTCGAAATGGGTTAAAAAGTGTTACTCCACAAAAATTGAGATGGGAAAATGCATTTAAAAAAAAAAAAAAAATTCCGATTTTAAATTTTTTTCCCATTTTTATGTGGCAGAATGAGTTTTCCAAAAGTTAATGTGTTGTTGGGGAGGCCTGCTGTAAAATAATTGTAAAACAAATTGTAAAATAAATTGTAAAATAATTGCTTAATTGTAAATTGCGTTGAAGCTTCGGAAAGGTAAGACGTCAAAAATAGAGCAAAATTTATTCTCACTGTTATGTGACATTAATTTAAAATTTAAATTAATTTAATTAATTTTTAAATTAAAAAATTAATTTAAAAAAAAATTAAAAATTTTTTTTTTTTTAAACGTGTTTGGTCACTGGTGACTGGGGAATCCAATCCCGGGATCCGAATCCCGGGATCCCGAACAATTGATGGTTTATAATCCTGGGATTGATGGTTTATAGTCCCGGGATTATAAACCATCAATCCCACGATTATAAACCATCAATCCCGGGATTTTCGGGACTAAAAATTGTTAGGGATCGCGGGATTGGATTCCCTACTGGTGACCCTTTATTTTGATTGGCTTGATAAATGAATTGGAGTACATTTTCTTTTCTATATGACTTGAATT
This sequence comes from Nemotelus nigrinus, assembly GCA_947369275.1. Taxonomy (NCBI): domain Eukaryota; kingdom Metazoa; phylum Arthropoda; class Insecta; order Diptera; family Stratiomyidae; genus Nemotelus; species Nemotelus nigrinus. The sequence continues at coordinate 192,641,940 of OX376372.1, forward strand.
TAATTTATATGTCGTGAACGTCTCTTACCCCGAATACGCAATAGCTGCACAATTATTTTCACTTACGCCATTTTTTACAAACCTATTTTTCACAAAAAAAAAATACGTTTCCTAATTCGAAATAAAATCTATTACAGTGCCACCTACATTATAGTAGCATTCACATCTCTACGATGACTTTTTATCATTCTCACGTTTGTCAGCCTGTAAATTCTGCACAGTTTTCTGTCAAAACTTTTTTTTCTTGTGTTCGAAAACGACGTGAAATAGAAGAAGCAGCCCCAATCATGAAGATGGCCGACGGTTCCACTATTTTGCGGAGGAATAGGCCAGGAACTAAAGCGAAGGTGAGCGATTGCTGAACGAAAATTCAATTATCATAATCGATGGTGTCGTGACATATTGAAAATTTCCGTTTCGGTGCTGTGCTAATCGATTATTTCGTATCCATTGTCAAGCTTGTCTGGTCACTGGGTATAGATGACAGCTGATGTCAATCGGGGCGAGTTTTTCTGAATAGTGAAGTGTCCTGTGATTTTTTTTAAATGACTGTTGTATGATAAAGGAAGTGGCTTGATTGATTTTGGTGTACTCTTTCAGGATTTCAGCCGTTGGCCAGATGAACCGCTCGAAGAAATGGACAGTACGCTCGCCGTACAACAATACATTCAGCAGCTGATACGAAGAGATCCGTCCAGTGTTGAGTTGATCTTGACGATGCCTGAAGCGCAGGACGAAGGCGTTTGGAAGTATGAGCATTTAAGGTATGACAAATTTTTCGAGAATCAATTGTTTGATGGTCGTTTGATTGTTTCAATTGCATTCTATGTAATACTATCGATCAGCATATGCAATGAGTGTGTGGATACATTAATTCTGCATGAGTCGACTGTGTAGCCATAAATGAAGCAATTCTACGTTATGAAAACATATTAAAATTATCGACAAGATGTGTGCTTTCTATCAAATAGGTTAAATTTGAAAATGTGTACATGTTATTTTCGGAACTTCGCGCTCAGTTACGTCTATATTCCACTCATTCCAAATGAAAGCCACTTGTATAATTGGTTAGTGAAAGTGCTCTAAATCTGTTTGACAAAGACTGTAATTATCGAAACTTCAGTTCAAATGAGTCTCAGTTTTGATTTGCTTGATATCTTATTCATTGATTGCTAATTCTTTGTGACTCATCTCTGAGTATATTGAATTTGTTTCGGTTTTCTTGAGTGTTAATTCCCTGAAACTGAATAAAAATGAAGTAATCCTGCTCGTTATTATTTTACTTGGCAATGCGTTTAATTTTAAATAAGAACTTGAAATTAAAAAAGAAAACCATATTTTGATTAAATTTTTGTTGTTTATATATTGTTTAAATTTGCTTGGATTATTGTTGAGTTTTCGTCCGAGTTGCATAAACCGTTTCAGTGCACTATTTGTCGATTCACCTAGTTGCCTTGGAACGTTGACAAATGGTAATCTAACTTCAAAGTGGCCCTCACACGTTCGTTTGAAATGATTTTCGCACTGTAATTGCTGCCGTGTCATTAATTGGGTAGGGGTCTCTGCCTCTGAACTCGATATTCCACATGTGAATTGCTTCGATTCGGACGCGTTAGGAGTATAATCCGTTAGTCTACCGGCCACAACCCAGCCAAACACGGTATTCTGCAACGTGAGTCACTGCCTTCCCTTTCGTATTTGTCCAATAGCAAGTAGCTGATAGTACCATTCGGCTCCAATCAGTATGTCTATGGAGCCTGGCTTATTGAAGTTGGGATCCGCCAACTTTAAACTAGGTGGTATTGCAACGGTTTCCCTTTGAAAACCGGTTTCTGGTTGCGGTGTGGCTATTTGCGTTACAATGTACGCATCCAATGTAAATGTAAAGTTGGTGGTTTTCGATCGTATGGAGAGCTTTACTTGTTGGTAAGCTTGCTGCAGATGTCCGCCAAGACTGCGAATACTAATTTCGACGTGTTTGGACTTGTGGTGTAACCTTTTAGCTGCTGCTTCCGTTGTTAAGTTGATTTGCGACCGGCTATCCAAGACGGCTCTGAATGTCACAGGTTTTCCCATGCAGTCCAATATGTCGAGGCACACGGTGCTCAGCAATACTTGTTATTTTGAGCATTCCGCTGTCCTTACCTTTTTCTCTCCTTGTTCTAATCCTGCGTTCTGGCCTTGGTTTATCAGAGCAGTAGCTGATAACTGGCTTCCATTATTGGTGGATTGTCGAGTTGTCCTCACCTCCTCGGGGTGTAGTAGTGAATTGTGTTTGCCTCGACATTTCGGGCATGCTTTGAAGATACCCCTTGCACTCCGGTGTCCCTTGCGTAGGCAGTTCCTACATAAATTCAATTGTTGCACCTTATTGTTGCGCTCGGCCAACGACATTTGTCTGAACTCCTTACAGGAAAAGATTTTGTGGGGTCCATTGCACACTAGTGGACATCAATGTGAAAACCCTTGTTGACTGGTTTTTTGTAGGTGTGCGTCGATTTACACCCAGCGCTTCTAAAGCCTGGAAGCGAAGTTCCAAAAAACTCAGGAAATCCTCCAATGATTGAAGCTCCCGCAGAACTTTCAGGGATTGCTCATATAAATTGTGCGTCGCTTTATCCAGTTTTTTAATCAAAATGTGTATAACTATGGGGTTCCATGAGCTGATATCTAACTGGGCGTTTTTCAAGCCCAGTAAGCATTCTTTGGTAACATCGTGCATCTTTTTGATAGCCGCCGGTGATTCGGTGACTATTGAAGCTTGCGACAGTAGCCTGTCTAACAAGGTGGATGCAATCAATCGCTTATTGTCAAAGCGGTTGTTAAGGATCTCCCAAGCAGCGGCGTAATTTTTGTTCGAGACTGTCATATGCCGGATGAGTCTTTCGGCCTCTCCACTTAAATGGGTTTTGAGGTACCACATCCTTTGGGCATCGCCAAGAGGCTCATTATGCACCATTTGTAAAAATAAATCCTGGAAGGATTTCCACTTGGCGAAATCTCCATCGAATCGAGGAATGACCACTTGTGGCAGGTTGGCTCTCGTTTGGGTTGACATCGGTTCTGTCGAAGTATTTACGATCTTTTCCTTTCGTGTCGCGAGGAATACGAGAGTCTCTTGTACGCGGTCTTCTATTTCAATGCACTCCTTTTCACTGTACCCAAAGGTTTTCGGATCGATTTCATTACTGAGAAGAGCTCGATGTCCTAATCGTACTTCATCCCAGTACCTCATTAGAGCACTACTTTTCATCTCGTAGTAACTCGCCTCCCGTAAGTGTTGACTCATGTCGATTCCATTGATTAGATGATTAATCGTACGTATAATGCTACGTTGCTGGTTTAGCAAGCCTATTGCAGGATTCGGTTCAGTGGAGCTCCCCGCTTGTTTGCTCGGTTGATTAACTGTACTTTTTGTGTCTTGCCGACCTATCGGAGCTGTGAAACCTTCCTTGCCGGATGACTTCACCGACACCAGGCTATGTAATAGTTCTGTCATGGAGTCTCGTGTCCTTAAATATTCTCCTTGCATCGAAATGAAATACCCTTTCTTAAAGTACGGATGATCCGAAAACGACTCGGCATATTCTTGCAGCACTTTGTCCGTTATTAAAAAGGATTTCCACAACTCCTCTAACTGGTCAAGCCTGAAATTTAGATAGCTTGCAGTTTTACGCGAGGATGAATCCTTTTTGTAATTTGATATTAGTTTCTCGAGCTCCCTTCCTTTGACGTCTTGGAGCTGCGTTAGCTCTTGTACTTGTTGCTCCAACTCTGCCATATTGTACGCAAAAGTGATCGAGAATTTTTTAATTTAAATAAGGAATCTGGCTATGTTCTGGCCTAGCTAATGCCCAGCCGAGTCAAGAACTTATAGCCTCCTTTTCACCAAAATCACGTCGGGGTCACCAAAAGGTTTTTATCGCAACTAAAAGGATTTTCTTCAGCCGCCCGCCTTAATTATTATTCAGTTGGATACAGAAATCCGCCTGATTACAGTTCAAGTGCGTTGGTCCAATACCAATGCACAGTAACAAATTTCGTTGTATAATCGCTCTGGTACATTACCAACACGATTCAATTTTTCACCCAGGAATATTAAAAAAATCAGCTATTCGATTATTTAACTTTGCTATTCGCTTGCTTGATTCCGACTGTGAGCCCAACTCATTACCACTCATTTCGAATAGACTTAAAAGTGCTTGACTGGCACATTTCCGATCTCACACAATCCGTTGACTGCGACTTTATCAGCTATCTAGTGATATTTTGTTTACTTAATATGGATGCTTCACTTGCCAAATCGATTAACTCCATACAACAAGAAGCTGAGAAAAATGATAAAATAGTGTATATTGTGTTTTAAAATTCTTCTTAGACTAAAAATTCAAAAATACTATGTAGACCGTATTACTGCATATGCATCTTTTATCTAACAACATGTGGAAAGTGTAAGATAGAATATCCTTAGAGCAATTGTTATTATTGCTACAATTTTTTCATGATTAATGCCCGGTCCAGATGCTACGTTTTGTGCAACGTTTTATCTGCACAGTCTTAAACGTTGTAGATAAAACGTTGCGTGTGGATAGGAAAACTGTGCAATTTTGAGAACTGCACGGAGATGGTACAGTTGCAGCGATAACTGAGGTGGTTAGGCATAGTTATCCGTGAATTGTGCCGACAAGTCGTTACGTGTGGACGATTAGCTACGTTTTTTATTCATTTTTAGCAAATGGCCAACCTTCGACAATGTTCACGGGAGTTTCTGACTGAGTTTATTGCCTTGTACGAAAGTATTTTACACATACAAGTATTTTCTTTTGTGACATATGGTTTCACTAATTCCAATAAATGAATATATGTGTCTATGTCCATTCTCAAGTAGTTCCGCCAATCATTAGGTTCATCACTTAATTCACGCAGTAATTTAATGTGAGAAAAGTGCTGTCTTTTTAGAAGCCATTTCCTCGACCACTGTGAACGCCGGGTACTTTGGAGATGTTCCATTTGCTTCTTTTTCTTTACGAGACAACATGCAAAAATTGACCAGAGTAGTACTTCCTCCATGATGACGCCACTAAAACTGCGCTAAAATAAATACAGATTTGCATGATCTGGACGTTTTGCAACGTTTTGACTGCGCAGATAAAATGTTAATCGCTTTGGCAAGTGAAAGAAAATTATTAATTTGTGATCATGGTTCCCTTCTTGTCTATAAATCAGCATGGGCAACGTATATCGCCTGTAAAGCTGATCAAAGTAGAGAATAATTGATACGGGAAACTATCATCGTTTTGCGGAGTAAGCCTCCGAAAGCAGAATCAAATTGAATTTTTTGTTGTGGGATGATTAAGCTTGTATTTCTTTACCTTGCATCTCAGTAAACTTAAAACAGTTTTAATATTTCTGTTTTGTCCGGTACATAAGTCTGAATAGGTTATTTTTTTTTACAAATTTTAGCATAAATTTTTATATACTTTACAAGACATGAAGAAATTTCCTGAGACCCGCGAGATCCTTCCGTTTCTGGCCAAACATGTGACTTATATTTTTATTAAGCTCATGACATCCGAAATTGTAAACATGTAGATTTCGCTCATAGTAAGCTACCGATGTAGTCAATTTTGGAAAGGGTAAAGCTTTTTCAAAGTCAAAAGAAAATACAAAAATTTCTTCGGATGCTGCCACCCGATCTGCAACTATATGACTACGAGCCTGTTCAGCCTTTTGCAAATGAGCATCCTTTTTGAATTTTGCTATCCTCATTTCCTCACTGTCCGATGACTCAATTTTTATTTGTAAAGAATCGCAAGTATTGCATGTATCTTTGGACGGTTGCTTAAAATGCAAATTAAATTTAGTCGAAAATACCTTGTAATAATATTTTTCTTTCACTGGCTCTATATTTTCTTCTTCACATTGCGCAATGTAGAGTTCGTACATTTTCTAAATATTTAAGTTCGGATTTAAGTATTTTCTCCATGGATTATAGGCTCTTGTATAGGGACTTATGTAGGCGGGAAATGAGTTTATATGTTTTAAAACATATGTATCATCGATTTCATTGCCTAGTACATGAACAATGAAACTTGTTCTTTACAACAACAGCTGTATAGTCGTCCATCGCTTATCTGATAAGTATCGTTAAAATATTTTTTGCAAACCGAAATATCATTTTTTCCGCTTCTTCGAAAATAATACGTGAAAGAATGTGATCTTGGAATTTTACTGTAATCATTCGGACGCCTTCTTTTTATATTTTTTATTTTAATACACCCAAGTTAGGATTCTAACTGATAAAATGCTTCCATGGCAGCTTTTCTTTCATCTGAAATGATTTTTTCATCGCACTTCTGACGACATCGACATGGCAGATTTACAAATGTTTTTTTTCCGGCATTAAATACCCACTTCTATTTCTGTATCTTAAACCTTTTATTCTTTTATGCTTTTGGACATTTCTGTCCCATTCAGCATTATTACAACTTCTCTTTCGTCCAACCGAATTAATTGTTGGAATTTTTTCGTTGCTATGATCAGATGACGAAACCGAATAAATACGAAATCGTTTTCTAGAGCCCTGCTTTCTGCCAATAATTTGTATTGAAGAACCATCCGATTCATTATTATATTTATTCGAATAATTCTTATTAATATCTTCCATTTTAATATTATAACGGTTTAATTTTTTTTCTTAAAAAACAAGACACACTAAAACTGAAATTTATAAGTTCTTGCTTCTGTGGCAATTCGAATACAACTGATTTATAATTTATATTTCTCGGACTTCAGCATGGTCCAAACCCTACTCGTGGACCACGCTGACTTACTTGATTTGTGTGGGTGATCACAGTTCTCGTCTAACGGATACAATGAAATTAAAAGAACTTTCAGATATCTTCAAAGCAGAGGGAAGAGAGTGCAGTGGGTGGACTAGATTTTTATTATGATGTAAATGCTATACATTATCGGATGGAGTTAATCAGATTGGCTTCTGAAATAAATTATTTATTATTCAATGGCTAAAAAAATTTTGTCATTTAGTGGTTTTAATACTTATTATTAGAGAAATTTGTTTTGAATATATACAGTTAGGAACTACTTAAGTGCTTTGATATTAAAATTTAATAAAATTCAGAAAATGGAGTTAATCGATTTGGCAAGTGAGACATCCATATGTAGACTGGAATCGGATCCGCATGGATATCTAGATACATTGTATTGTTGAAATGCTGATGCTTGAGTAGCTTCTACTTCGGCGAAGTGCAAAATCAGCGAATTGTGTGAGATCGAAAATATGAATACATACATTGTTGCAATGTATACGTTAATAGGGTAATGGTTGGGCTCTTGGACAATACAACTTATTACTCACAGTTATTATATTGCAACACAATTAATAATTAATTAATGCAATTTCTGAACACGACATTTAAATTTTTTTCTTAAGTCTACTTGGTTTACAATTTTGGCGTGGTGTCTTTTGTGTCAAGTAGTAGGGTGAGTAGAGATTGTACGAATGATAAGTGTATGTGTATGTATATCCACAGGGTTTTCTATAGTATATACTATTTCGTTAGACATTAAAGAGTCAAAAGTAAAGCAATCTGACTAGTATATACAAAATATATTTCAATGACTATTTGCAAAAGTCGTGGACTCCTGCTTTAAAGTTATTTCTTCCAAAAAACGAATAGGCATGACTAAAGGTCCCCATTCATGAACAGTCCAAATGGCCTGAGTCCATTTGACTTGTTTACGTTTGGTTTAAGTCGAATTTAGCTCGCCACTCACAATAGAGCCTCGATCCAGTCAGTCCATTCCATTTTCTATCATTAATGTAGAAAAAAATAAAGATAAACTTGAAGAAAAAATTATTTTTAATCTATTAATAGATCCAAAGCATATGGGGGAGTTTTTTTTCCAATTGCAACTTGCATCTACATAGAGAAACGAAAACCAAAAAGAAAGTGGCAAAAAGGATGGCTTGCCAAACGGAAGCAAATGAGTCACGTATATTTGGCAAAAGAACTCAAACTTGAGCCTTCTGATTGGCAAAATTATTTAAGAATGGATGATACGACATATAACACGTTGTTACAGTTGGTCACCCCATTAGCGAAAGGATACAAATATGAGGCAAACAAATCACTCCTCACGAAAAGTTGACCGCTATTTTGCGGTACATAGCAAGCGGTTGCAGGCTATATTATTCGATAACTTCCAAAACAAAATCGTGGCCACCACTATCCATTATGCTGAATTTTTCGATTAAATAAAATAATCACAGAAACAGTCAATGAGCTTGTCACAGTTCAGCATGCGAAGCAAGACTGCCACGTTGTTTGGACTCTTCAAAACACACGACTAGTCCATTTTATGGATTGTCGAAACTCGGCCTACTATTTCCCCATACACGGTCAAGCCAAAAAATGGTCCGATGACCTGAGTCCGTGGACTTTGGATCGATTGGAAATCCAATTTGGTTCTTTGAGTCCATGAGTCCTTCCGAGTTCTCCCACACACGGTGAGATTTTGGCCTGGCCTCAGGCCATTTGCACTGATTGACTGCTCGTGAATGGGGCCTTAACAATTAAAAGTATTTCGAGTCCAGACAGACACCAAAGTTTCTTATCTCCATAGTAGTTTCCTGGACGATTTTATAGTTCATATTCTTCCACTATTTGACATGAAAAAATTTTCCTTGCGAGACCAATTGTAATCAAGAAATAAGACACTGATTTTTTGTGTACACAGAGTATTTTTTGAAGATTTACTCAAATTGTCCTTTCGCTTCCTCATCATATTTTGCATTTGCACTATACATATTCAAATTTTTATTTTTGCAAACACAGTAAATGTAATAACTTGTTGATTTTATTTCTTAGATTTTCTCCGGCAGTAAAACCTATCGTGAAAATGAAAAAATATAATATCCACTTATTTTCACTGTAAAACATAATCAAAACGTTTCATAATTTTCGTTCGTTTTTATTCACAGGCAATTCTGTATGGAATTGAATGGACTGGCAGTCCGTTTGCAATCACAATGTTTTCCGGCAACATGTACACAAATGACTGCAACTGAACAGTGGATTTTTCTTTGTGCTGCTCACAAAACACCTAAAGAATGTCCAGCCATCGATTACACCCGACACACACTCGACGGCGCTGCCTGTTTATTAAATAGCAATAAATATTTTCCAAGCAGGTAAGCTCTCTACCTTGTTAATCATATATAATTCTTAGAACAAACTTATCAATCCACTGTCGTTTCAGGGTATCAATAAAAGAATCATCTGTTGCCAAGCTGGGTTCAGTTTGTCGACGTGTCTATAGAATATTTTCGCATGCACATTTTCATCATAGACGAATATTTGACGAGTTCGAAGCTGAAACGTATTTATGCCACCGTTTTACACATTTCGTAACAAAATACGACCTGATGTCGAAAGAAATCCTGATCGTTCCCATCAATGAAGAAGAGAACGCAACACCGGGTGAGAGCGAAGCTTAAACCATTACAGCAAAATAAAAAAAAACATATTCAAACAATAAATAACAAGAAGAAAATTCTCTGAGGCAAGAGCAGTAAGAATAACACAAACCGTACATAATACAATAATAATAAAAAAATATTTAAAACAAAAAATAACTACAAAAACCAAACAAACAACAAACCCAAGTCTAGTATATCTCTTGTGGTTATTTTCCTACACCCACTTTTTTATCATTAACTATTGTTTAAAAAAGTATTGTTAAATCCTGTAAATCGAAATCAAACAAAAACAAAAAGCAAAACTGAATACGAAACAAAATACTGGTTAAAAATATGTGACGCATGTAAACAAACAAATCTATTTGTAGAGAGCCTTTAAAATTTAATCATATTCGATAAAGCAACAAAATAAACCAACAAACTCATCTATCTTGTGTATGTTAGCGTAGTATCTCTCTTGATATTTTTTAAACTTAACATAAAAAGTACTATTGAAAGTATGAATGAACGTCTTTGTTCACAATACTGTATTATTTATAAAATAATTATTTGTCTTAAACCATTTTTGTCTGTCATTTTTATTTTCTCTTTACATATTTTTTCTTTGCGCTCATTTGATCATATCTTGAAGTTTTGTGGGCATCCTTCATTCAATTTCGCAATGTGTAGGTAAAACTCATCATATAGAAAAGTGAAACAAAACGCATGTATAGAAATAACATTATTGAAGAAAAAACTGATAATAAAACATGTAAGACCACAAAACGTTCATGCGTTTCTCTTTTGTGTTTGATAACGTCGAGCGTGGATTGTCCGAGACCTATTTTTTCGTCATTTCGCTCCAGTCCTTTTGTGATGAAAGGATTTGAACTAGGTTTGAAAAATAGGAAATTGTATGTGAAATCAAGGCAGAACAAGAATGCATTTATCAAGACGCGAGGTGAACAAATATTTTATGATGAATAAAAATCTATGCAAGTAATCAGTTACGAGGTTTTTTTTCTGCTAACTTAATTCGTTTACAGATTGAAATAAAATAATTGATTTTTCAATTCTTTTTCTTTATTGATTCCTACATCTGCCCACATTGCGATATCGTTACAGGTAATTTGGGTTTGTTGTTCGGGCCGGTTGGGACATTTTCAATTTTCCTCATGATAAGCAGCCCGTCAAGTACGCGTCCAAATACCACATGTTTATTGTCCAGAAAGTTACATTTCGCACAGGTAATGAAAAACTGGCATCCGTTTGTATCTTTACCGCTGTTTGCCATTGATAGTAGTCCAGGTGAATCGTGCTTGAGTATGAAATTCTCATCAGGAAACGTTCCACCGTAGATGCTCATAACGCCGGTTCCGTCCCCCTATCGAATGTTCAACTTTGAAAATATTGCCTTCTCTTTAAATTCGTAAATCTATCTTACATTCACAAAATCGCCACCCTGGATCATAAAATCTTTGATCACTCGATGAAAGTTTGCGCCTTTATAACCCAAAGGGACACCGTCTTTCCTGTATTCTCCTGTACAAAACTGCCGGAAGTTTTCACTTGTTTTTGGCACTGCATCGGCGAAGAGCTCAAAAATCATACGTCCGATATCCTGAAATCAAATATGTTTATTTTTATGGAAAACGTTTAGAAATTCATTCAACCATCAGCTAGCTTACCGTGGTGCCGACCGATACATCAAAGAAAACGACTGGATTAGTAGAGTTTCTTAGCTGCGCCTGAATTTGATTCCACGTAGGCATTGTAATAAAATTATAAGTATAACTCTACAGCTTTAGAATAGACTTTGGGATGTATTAAAATTCAAAACACTTTCCTATAATTTGATAGGTTATATTTATATTTGTTTACATCGGTTGACATATCAGAGACTTCAGTTCCATTTGACTCCTATTGAATACTATAGGAATGGTTCGAGAACGAAACACGGCGAAGTAATAACATGTGGGCAAAGACCGGTTGACATTTCAAAACCATAACAAAGTTTAGTGCGCGTAGTGCATTTTCAAGTGAGAATTCAGTGTTTTGCTAAACATACAAATAAGGATACGGTAAGTACAGTTTTTCAGTAATTCTAGAAAAGTTTTTAAAAGTAAAGGGGAAATTCAATTTTGCTGGCGCAGTCAATTCATCCAATAACTTTCGGAAAATTGCAGAAGATAATCTAACGTTGCGAAATTTCGTTCGCTTGTGACTGAGATCGAAAATATATTAAATTTTCAGTTTTATATGATCAATTTCAAATAAAATTTATTTAAAACAAAATCCGACTGTTAAAATAAGTGGTTGCTGAGATCGAAAAACTAAATGTAAACACAAAATAAAATCAGAAAATGGTTTGCTTGTTGCATATAAGAGCTACATTTTCAACACCGCCATTTGTTTTCACTGTTGCTGGTTTTTCCCAAAGGAAACTGGCTACAATTTGTGCTCTAAATGTTTTATAAGAGATAAAGGTATGTCAGAAGTTGGTATAAGCAGGCCATCAATACATAATTTCAATGATACCTAGCTCTTTTATGTATTTAGCATGAAAAACTGCAAAATAACATTATGACAGTATATACCAGAGACACCAGTTGAACGAATATAAGTTCACAGAAATATTCCTAAATTTGAAAAATTAAGTACAGAAATAATATCGTGGAAAATGTACCAGTTAATATTTCTAAGACTTAGTTCATGCGAGATCCCAATTTAATCCCGATTCGGGATTATCCTAAATATCGCGTCGTATAAACGGGCAAAATTGGAATTCGGATTTTATGAAATTCGAATTGCGTATAACCATAGAAACTTGGAATTGTTTTTGCGGGATGATTAAATAGAAACATTTTTTATTTATCTTGAAAATTTTTTATTTGACAAAGTGGCTTCGAAAGCATGCACTGATTCTCATCAGACACCAGCACACAGTGCATACTTGACTGGTGTGACCACTTGCAGTTGGAAATCATTGTTATTTACGCTGGTTGTGACAAATTTTAACATCTCCGACTTATATCTTATATCTGCTTTGATAAGCTTTGGAGACGATATACGTTGTCTATGCGATTATAGACAAGAAGGGAACCGTGATCACAAATCAATAACCTTAATGCATAGAAACTTGTTTTGCGGAATAGGTTACACTCACATTGAAAGTGTATTGTACAAATGTGACAAGATAGGAAGTTATGCTTGAAGTACAGTCGACGCAGCGTGGCGCAGCCATCAGTGACCAAGCGCAGCCAACGAAATCGCCTGGTTACACTATAAAACGTGACTAAGTGTCAGTGAAGTAGAAGAATTTTCAGTTGATGTTTGAATTTCACAGCGACATCTCTGTATCCGCCTGTAGCCTTCTCATGAATAATCGGACGCTCCTTCACTTGGGCTATCAGCATCTCTATTGTCACCTCGTTATCCAAAACTGCATCTTTAATTGACTGCATTTTGAAAGAATGCTATGTATTTTTTGATTTATTCGAGGGTGTTCTTTTCTATGCACTGTAAATGAGTTTAATTCTAAGTAAACTTAACCTTATATTTATGCCGAATGCTTTAAAAGTTTATTTTACTACTTGCCTTTTACCATAGTCACCTTTGAAATCTTACTTGGCTTTTAAACATTTTCCAATGTTATTTAAATTAAACATCCGTTTGTTATACTATTAGCATAATATTTCACTGATGGGCTTTGAGGAGAAAGCCAAATAGCCCTCGTTATAAATATGTAAGTACATTTGACTAGATCTGGCTTGTAGGAGAAAAAAACTGGTCTTTAAACCATAATTAAATTAAAAGTAATCCAACGACAACCCTCGTACGGGTCTAGGAGTTGAAGCTGGTGAGGAGCTTCTTCACAATTTTTTCAATCAATGTGAATACGAGTGTGGAATTCGACGGCTCACTTTATCCCTGATTTTTAACCACGTACCTAATCAGAGCTAGGTGAACTCAAAGATTGGTTCGCGGGCCTTCGTCCGAACTTGGATTCGAATCAGGGATCCCACCAGCAAGAAGTCAGTAATCTACCAACTAGACTACTCAAATATTTTAAATTACTATAATCAATATGCTATTAATTATCTTTCAAATTTGCTCTTAACTATCTTTTTATGTTACTTTTAACTATCTAAGCTATTACCAATAAAAATTGTTTTCGAATTCCTCAAAACATTAATAATATAAAATCAACTCTATTTACATTTTCGCATTCATTTCAAATCCCGCGCGTTTCTCAAGTAATTACAGCTGATTGCAACTCTTCGCTGCGACAAAAGTTGAATCCATTTCGACCTGAGCTGCGCCTGGCTGCGCATAGCTGCGACTTGGTGTGCTCGCTGCTATGGAAAACCCATATAGTCAACTCAACTGACAGCTTGGCTGCGCCTGGCTGTGGTAGACGACGTCGCAGTGTGCTTCAGCGGTTAAGGTTACGTTGAACATTTCAGTGAACGTACGAAGAAGGCAATGACATTTAGCGATAGCTGAAAATTTGGCAAACGCGTGTTTGTTTTTTCTGAGACTTCGCGCCAAATCTAGAATGGATTTAATAAAAAGAATAATTGAGAGGCGTACAAAGTATGTATTTTCTTGCGTATGTGCACATGTAGCAATGCAAAAATATTTTTATTGTAGATTTTATAAACGAATATTTGAACTTCGTAGGCGCAGGAAGCGCACCGCTAATAAAACCAGGTGCGATGGATGGTGGAGAAACGTGGTAAAAAGCGGCTACTCTGACGAAGAGATGCTGCAACATTTCCGAATGAGGGAAAATACATTCCTCTATATTGTGGAGAGAGTTAAAGATGATTTGGAACCATCACCTTTAGCTTTCACTCCATGTTTAAGCTGTGAGAAAATAGTTGCGATAGCGATATTCAAGCTAGCTAGTTGCGCCGAATATCGCGTCGTAGGTGTTTCCTTCGGAGTGCACAGGTCGACCGTCAAGAAATGTGTGGACAGATTCTGCGCGAGTATTATTAAAAACTGTTTGGAAGAAGAGATCTATTTATCGAAAACAGTGGCAGATGAGGTAAGAGTAAGTGATCACTTCGAAGAGAAGTGCAAAATGGGACCAATTGCTGGAGCAATAGACGGCACGCACATACCGATAACTCCACCTGAGGATGGATACAGAGACTTCGGAAATAGGAAAGGCTGGGCATCAATTATCTTACAAGTTGTTGTAGATGCTTCATTGCTTTTCAATAAACAATCCAGGATCGTGCCATGCCGCCAAAGTCTTCAAAGATTCCGCAATATATACATCTTTCAAGAATATAATTCCCAAGCAACCAAAGATGGCTGACAGCATTGAAGTACAACCGTTTTTGATTGGAGATCCTGCGTACCTTTTGTTACCCTGGCTCATAACAGGGTTTTCAGGGGCGAAAACAGAACAAGAAGAGTATTTTAACGCATACTTAAGCTCTGGTCGCGTTTTTTGGAAATGGAGCATTTTTATTCGAATTGGTTGGCGGAAGTAGATACATATAAGGAAATGTATCCACAACCGCCAAGGCTAACTTCAACTGGCTATGAGACACCCGGTGCAATATTGAACCAGCATTGGAAGAATCAATTGGAGAAATCGTATCATTTGCGAAATGGAACATCATTATAAATAAGTTTGATTTATAAGTGTGTAATGTAAAATTTTTGTGTAGAAATTAAATTTAAGGTACCCTTTAGTTAGTAGCTGATATTGAAGAACATTTTGGACAGCAAATGTAGAAAAAGAACTAAGTGCAATAAATGTTCTAACTCCCTTGTTATTATAAATTATATAATTGAAAACTTTAGCTGACTACAAAATATTGGCAATTGTTACACAACATATACATCAAAGGATAAGAATCGTTACACAAATTGCATGTTTATTCTTTATAGATAAATATATATATATATATATATATATATATATATATATATATATATATATATATATATATATATATATAATTTTACCCGTTTATACGACGCGATATTTGGGATAATACCGAATCAGGCTGAAATTGGAATCTCGAATAAACTAAGTCATTGAAGAAGATTCGTCAACTTCTTCATTGAATATTTAAGCAGCTTGATTCATTCAACTACACAATTTCTTTCGCCCTATGTTACATATCTCTCGGAAGTTTTCATTCTCTCAATGTTTTTATTTAATGCGCGCGATGAATTCGCATGATCGTGGAATAGTAGCTAAATCTACCTAGTAGAATCATGTGCCAAGTAAAATATTTGTCGACACCCCATAATCGTTTCCAGTCGTTGGCGTGGTTCTTAATGTATCCGTAATACTTATGCAAACTAATCTTGCAGTCTTGTTAACTCCTCGATATTGGTTTTGCTCTTCGCTGCTTTTTACCACACGGTCGCTCCATACACCAAAATCGGCCTCACTACACCAGTGAATATATAGTAAGTCGCCTGAGGTTTAAGATCACAAGTATTGGAGTAAACGGATCACCACGTGAGAAGTATTGAATGAGCCTTACCTATTCGACACTTCACACTGCATTGTTTTCCACAGTACATTTCGATCAATATTTTCGTATGCTTGCTGAAAGTCAATGTTAAACTTCTAGCATTTTTGAACTACTTATTTGACCGTTAACAATCAGTTAGCAGTCGATCGTCAAGATCTAAATCCTATTCCCAATGGCATTGTCAGAGTATACTTCAATTTTATTTTCTAGTATTTTATAGGATATACAAAGTATTGATATGCCACTGTAATTTTCACACCCTAATTTGTCTCATTTTTTATGGATTTGATGGATTTGCGCCACTCCTTTTGTTTTTGTTCTTAATTTCAGATATGCTAGATCAGTTTGTGGATGGCTTTTGCGGTGCATTTTCCACCGTATTTGGTTAATTCAGCTGGAATTTCGTCATTGTCGTCGCTCTATTATTTTTCTGGCTACTTCTGACAGACTCGACATCTTCCAGCTTTGCGTAGATTATTGGTGCTTCATTGGAAACTGCTGTTGGCTTTGTTAATATTGAGATTATTGAGTCCTTTGAAATGCCGAGCCTACTTATCATCTAGCTATCTTCGGGTATGCTATTGACGATTTTTTCTTTACAAAGTATTGTCTTGGGCTGATATCCGAGTCTTAAACCTTTCACTACTTTGTAAGCTTGTCTAGTTTTATTACTCGCTAAGTTTTCGTTAATACTTTTCAATTATTTGTCATAATGATTTCGTTTCTTACATCTAATGATCTTACTCGCTACCATTCGGAGGTTTTCATGTTCTTTTGTGTGTGCTTTTTCGATGTGGGAAGCATGTCGGATTTATGACTATACAGGGTCTGTATAATAAGTAACCGGACTGACCTCAGGAAATTTTTTATTGGCAAAATATGTACAATTTTTCTTTAGAAATCTTCAAAGTAGTACCCATTGGAGTCGATAATACGCTGATACCGGATTTTCCAATCCCCGAACGCTCCCTGGAAGTCGGCAACCTCGATGCTGTCTAGAGCCCTCGTCGTAGCACGCTGAACGTTTTCCAGAGTCCCGAACCGCGTCCCCTTAAGATGTCTCTTGATCTTGGGGAACAGAAAGAAGTCCGCTGGTACCATATCCGGGCTGTAAGGAGGCTGTGGCAACGTTGCCTTCGACTGTTTGGCCAACTGCTCGGTGACGAGCAGGCAGGTGTGCGACGGAGCATTGTCGTGATGGAGGATCCACGAATCGGCAATCTCCGGACGGACTCGGCGAACCCGGGCGGTTAGTCGACGGAGCACCTCTCTGTAGTACTGGCCGTTTACAGTTTGGGCGGGTGGCACAAACTCTTTGTGAACAATGCCTTCCACGTCAAAGAAAGCAATGAGCATCGACTTCACCTTCGATTTGCTCATGTGCGCTTTTTTCGGTCGTGGTGACGCCGGTGTGTGCCACTCCGAACCCTGCCGCTTCGTCTAAGGATCGTATTCGAAAACCCAAGTCTCGTCTCCTGTAATAACGTGGTTAAAAAACTCTGGTTCGATTTGCAGTCGATCAAGGATTTCCGAAGCGACAGCAACACGACGCTCCTTTTGCTCATCAGTCAGGTGTTTAGGTACCAGCTTCGCGCAGATCTTCCTCATGCCCAGATCGTTCTTAATAATGTTGTGAACGATCATCTTATCAATTCCAACCTCATCTGCGATAGCCCGAATGCTCAGACGACGATCACTGTTCAACACATCACGCACTTTTTGCACATTTGTGTCCGTGTGACTCGTTGATGGAGGACCGACACGCTGTTTGTCATGGACGTCATCGCGGCCCTCCCGGAAATTTCTGTGCCACTGAAACACTTGAGTTCTGGACAGAGCATCCTCATCGTAAGCCTCTTGAATCATTTGAAGAGTTTCCGTGGCCGTTTTCTTGAGTTTGACACAAAATTTGATGCTAACACGTTGCTCGATCGTAAGCTCCATTTTCACTCCGATGACGTAACTGAACACGCACTCCGCTCTCGCTCGATGCTATCTCT
Source organism: Nemotelus nigrinus (assembly GCA_947369275.1). NCBI lineage: Eukaryota > Metazoa > Arthropoda > Insecta > Diptera > Stratiomyidae > Nemotelus > Nemotelus nigrinus. The sequence goes on from OX376372.1 coordinate 192,659,930, forward strand.
CTAAGCGCTTGGAGGCAACTGCTGCAGCCCGGTTCCCTTTACCTAGACCCCCACCACCACTACAGCACCAGATACTGGTTAGCAGACGCTTTGACGGCGCGGGGCAGGCTCAGTCCGGTTACTTATTATACAGACCCTGTATCTCTACTTCAAGTAATCAGACGTCCATCATTGTCATTAGTTTCATCGTGAAGACCATGTCCTCTTTTCGTTTCCCGATGTATTTCTTCATTCCCGACTTTAGCATTAAAGTCACCGAGTATTATTTGGATGTCATTTGAAGGCAATGCGTCGAATAATCTTTTTTGACCCGAAGAATCCGTTTCTCCACTCTTCGGAGAGTCTCTATTCGCTCCTGCGTTCACTGCGATTGCTACAAGGCTCGATACGCAGCATTGTTAAGTTCAGTAGTTAGTTTGCAGTCAACGTCAAACTAGTTGTTTTGCTCTTTTCTGCAACTGGGTTTTCACATCTTCGTGGCCGTACCAATGATAGCGTCTTTGAGGTGTTGCCAGACGTCATTCACACTGACTTCCACTTCATGGCTTCTCAGATCATCAGTGATTGCATCATCCATGGCTGACTCGTAGGTATTTTGAATTTCAGCACCTTTCGGGCTCTCTGCATTGAATTTTACCTGAGTGCAGTTTGTTGGTCGACGAGCTTGAAATACTGCCTCTTCGGGAATGGCCCTAAACTCAACCTTTATGGTCTGATTTTAACGCGCCAGACACTTCGTACATCTGTTGTGGATACCTTCCACATCTGGTGGCGAGAATGTTTTAGGATCGAACTTTGCCGGTAACACTGATAGTAATGCGATACTGGCGATATTACTCGAATGGGCATTTCTTCGTATTTAGGGTTGCGTAGCTCAGAATGTCTTCCAACTTGAAGACCTCTAGTGACACTTTGGCACCCCTAAATTCTTTTGTTAATTATGTTGCTCACTAACTGAAGTTTGCTTGAGAACATCATATTTCTCATGTTTGAGAGCACATCTCAAAATATTAACTTTCATAAAATTGCAGCTAGCTTCCTGCTAGAGCTGGGCACGTCCTCTAATTTATGTCTTCTTCAGCCTCAAGTCTAGCGTTCGTTTTTTTTCAAGTTCTGTGAACTTTTATATTTTCTTTCAGGCATTTTCGCTTCCTGGTAATTACATGCTTCTGACTAAGACACCCGCTTACAGAATGGAGTTTTCACAATTCAATCTGGTGTCTTCATTTTTCACAATCATAAATTTCTGCAGCTATACTCAACTCTAATATTTTACAATTATACAGTTCGAATGAAGTTTATAATTGTTGCCTCAAATTTAGCCCATCGGTACTGAGACTATCAAAATTAAACGTTTTATAATCTATACAGTGGTTACCAGTGAAAACAATTCAATATAAATTTGTTTTATCAAAAATTTGTAAATTTTCATCATATATATTTAAGATAATAAATAAATAAAGAATTATATTCTATATAAGTATCCTAGTAATACTAAACACTTTTGTGCATGATGCTTCTAATCAAATTAAAACTATCATCTATATAATAAATAATGTTTATCTTACATCAATGATATCAATCTTATACAATACTCTCTAATACTATCCCATCAATAAGGATTACAAATTTTACGCAAAACATAATAAATTCGTGCAAGGACTTTCGAGTTTCTTCTAAAGTCATCTACTAATATTTAGTGTCAGGTTAATTAAAGCTCATCATTCTTCTTATTCCCATGAGTTATATCATTCTGTTTTTTCTTGTTCCGCTAATTCGTCTGGCTCTTCTTTTGGATCCAGCACCAAACTTTTTTCTAGTCAATTACTTGCCTCGTCCGTACTGTCTTGGTCGATGCACTGTGAACGTTTGAGCTGGTTCAATCGTGATGCCTTATTCAAACTGGCCAATATTTCATCGGTATTCAAGACAATAATAGGAGTGCAACCATCTGTAAGATTTGATCGACTGCATTGTCTTTCATAGATTTCGCGCGATACACTGCGAGTGAATGAGAATCGTGCCGATTCGGTTCTGGTGAGTTTCTTTTTCGGTGATTTTGGTTTCGGTACAGGAATTGGTTCGACAGGCGATTCGACATCCTTGAGAACTTCATCAGCTAGAGATTTAATTTCACGCCATGCTTCATCTAAAAAACAAACGATGAAAGTGAATTAGTATAGTTTAAAATATAGTGCCACATAAATAGACTGAAGGTAAAAGTTACTATGCTCGTATATATTTTGGAATTATATTCACACTGAATTGAATTTTAAGGTAAATTTCTGTCAAATCGTTCTTTATTTGAGACGAGAAAAGATCCCATGAAAAGCTAATCGAGCAACTCTCCAAAAATATAAGGGTAGCCAAAAACATTTGAAGAAAAATTAAACAGTTATAATCAAATTTGACTTCTAATAATAAATTTAAAAAATGCAGCAATAATGTAAAACTTTTTTATTTGATTTTAGAAAAGGCTATGATTTTTTTGGAAACAAGCTACTTGACTGCAAAAGACTTAAAAAATATTCAACACTAAAAATATCGCAAGATCACTACAAATATGTCGTTGAAACATTTCAACTTACCTATATGCTCCTCAATCGCATGCTCGTACGTCACACAAAACCGTATCACATATTTTCCTCGAACCATAGCTGGAATCATATGCATTTTACCGGAATGATTGATAAGGGCAAGCAGCTCACGATTTATTTGATCTGATGTTCTGCAAAAAAAGACACCTTCATTAAACTCCATTCGTGATGCAAATTAAAATGAATCATCATACCTCAGTCTGAAACAAACAAGTCCCAAGTGTACATCATTCCTCACTTCGAAACGCTCATCATCTCTGCAAAGCGTCTCGAATTTCTTCGCCAATTTGATATGATTTCGTATATAGTTCTGCAGCCCGATGATTCCATACGATCGAAAAACAAACCACAACTTTAGTGCTCTGAACCTCCGACTCAGTGGAATGCCATAGTGGCGATAATCGATGGCACTCGAATGTTCATGTTGCAGGTAAAGTGGATTAACCGCCAACGCTGTTTTCAGCGCCATCACATCCTTGACCCACATTGCCGACGCGTCGAAATTCGTCAACAGAAATTTATTTGGGTTGGTGTTGAATGAGTCAGCGTATTCAATTCCTTTCAAGAAGCGACGCATCTCTGGCAATATGAAAGAATTTCCAGCATATGCTCCATCGACATGAAACCAGATGCTTGGGTAGTCTTTACAGATGCTGCCAATTTCGATTAGGTTATCAAAAGCGCAAGCAGCTGTGGTCCCGACGGTCGCAACGACAAAAAATGGTGTCAGACCATCGGCGACATCACGTTCGATAGCTGCTCGAAGAGTTTCACCTCGGAAGCAACCGTGGCTATCAGTGTCCACGATGCGAAGCTTGACAATGGCCATTTTTGCAGCCTTTTCGATTGAAGAATGTGCTTCCTTGCTTGCGTACGCTACGAGCTGTGGAAGATAGACACTGTCATGAACCTCTTCGCTACCACGTTTCAGTTCTTTGATTGCACGGGCACGAGCTGTAATCAGGCAAACAAGAGCGCAATCTGAGGCAGAACCTTGAAGAGCACCGCCACCTCGACTATTCGGTGCATCGCTGAGGAAGAAATCTGGCAGTCCCAAAGCTTTTGCATACCAGTCGAGAACGATTGTTTCAAGCTCCGTTGCGGCTGGGTTTGATGCCTACAAAAATTATAATATAATTTCCAACAAAATAAATAATTCAATTCAATGTACCCATGAAAATCCAATCGAACCAAATGCATCACTCAACATATCACCCAAAATTGATGGGTACGAGTTACCGGCTGGGAAATATGCAAAAAATTTCGGATGATTCCAATGAACCACACCAGGCATGATTTTTTCTTCGACATCTAGTAAAATTTGATCGAAAGTTTCACCCTTTAGCGGAGCTTCACCTGTAATAAAGCACAGAAAGAAAATGATCAGTATAAGTTCGAATGCAATAAAAACAACAAAATGGTGATAAAAATAGAGAAACAGATATTTCTAGTGATGAAAATTAACCTAAACAAATTTGGATTTCGTACAGTCAATACAAAAGCTAAATATGTTTGATCGGTTGAATGGAAACAGCCTTGGTTTTAGATTGAAAATGATGAATGATCATATAGTTTGTATTTATTAACACCTGGTTTATATCGTTCGCAGAGAGAAGATGGTACTAGAATTTTTCGAATATTAAGATATGTTAGTATTAGATTTTTTTAAACACAAATTCTGTGAGTAGTTTGTTAAGAAAAAGAATAATTATGTACGATATTTTTATTTCAAATGGTAAATAGCAAACTTTGAACAATTCTTTGCGTCATTCACTGCAATAACAGTAGTGTTAGCTCTCGAAAGAACAAATCAGTTGGAATTCGGACTATTTGCCTTTAGCATTATTCTAAAGAAACTTATTTCTGTATTATTGCTCAATTAAAATCTTTTACTGATCGCTAAAGAGTAAATAATGATTGTTTTTCAAAGGCAAATACTATTTTGCAAATGGAATGGATAGATCAATCAGTTGAATGTGTTTATACAATATTTTACAATATAATTCAGTTTGGTAATCTTGCATTTGTGGGCACGTGCGAGGTATTTTAACTGGGGATAGGCGTAAACAGTGTCACATGGAAATTGTAGAAAAAATATTTTAAGGATTCAGGGCGAGTGGAGAAGTTTTGCGAAGTTTATTGATTGTTGATTGTTGTTCGTGATAGATTGAAATAATTTGTGAATGTATTTTTAGGTCTAAATTCATTGATGTTAAACCACCTTTTACCCAATTGATGCCAAAATTCAATTAAACACTTCTAAAAAGATTTTTAAAAGAAGAAGAATAGATAGCACCGAAAATGTTTTTAAATAAACATATTTACCTCAAATACAAAAATATCTAGTCCGACCTATTGGATGGGAGCAATTGGTCAGCAAAATATCATCTGCGAAATTTTCCAATTCGTCCAAAAGTTTTTGCTGATTCATCAGAAGAAACAAGCTTGATAGACCAAGTCAACCAGTAACAGCGGCAGAAAGATTCACACTAGCCCATTTGTACTGACATTCCACAAACGCTTCTAGGAAAGTAAATGTTAGAGCACAAACTAGAAATAGATGAGAATCTAGTGTCCATAAAGAAGCTCAAAAATAAGGCTAAAGCCTCAGATGAATAAATCAGTTTGGAAAAAGTCAAGCAGACTCAATTGACAAAATTAGTGTACTGTTGGTTGAAATAAGAAATCAAAAGATGCGATCCAGAGATCAATGTAAAGAGCGGGTGGTGATTAAAACTGCAATGACGACAGATCTAAGCATACTTATAGCCACAAAAAAGGTGCTGATAACACATAATGCACCTCCGCTAATAAATTGTACGAAACTCAGGCTCAAATAGAAGTGAAATATGGAAAGGAATGGTAACTGAAAGCACCACCGAAATATCAACTACAAGGTTGCTGATGAAAGATGCTACCGAAAACAAACTTTTTTCTGTGTAAAATCGGTTCCATTTGATTTGTATTTTACAGATTGGTCTCTAAATTTAACAAAAAAAAAAAGAAACAAAAATTTGGATTGTGTGCCGCTATCACACAGTGAATTCTATGATTTCTGTCCAACGAGAATATAGATGCACGTTTGGTGGCACTCCTCCGAGCAGATTGACTATAATGTGGCTCGTAAACAATTTGGCTGTGCGTAGGAAAATCGCAAGAAAGCCTTATGATCGTGATCTTTCAGGTCGGACGCAGGAAAATATCGCTACTATAGCTGCTGCCATGCACGCCAATTCTAGAATTTTGCCAAGGAACTTATCTGGCAGTCACTGCAGATAGTTCTGCATAAAGATTAACACCTATTTCCTTATAAAATTCAACTAACAGTCAAACAGGAAGCAGCAGATTTGTCGATTTATTTTGAATTTTGTCAGAAGGTTATTCAAATGGTGAAAGGGGACGAAAGCGTCTTGAACTACAAGCAAAATTGTTGAATATGGAGTGACTCTAACCCACAAATATTCTATGAGACGAAATCGCATACACTTCGAGTCACAATGTGGTGTGCAGTTTCATCTAGCTGCATTTACGGGCCTGAATTTTTCGAAGAAAACAGTTTTACAGTTTCGGTCAATGAAGACCGTTACTTAAAGATGTTGAAAGAGTTTTTTTTGCTCCTCTGGCTCTTTTACAGCTGTAAAGAACATAAAGAACATTGCAAGTCTTTTCCGCTATATTTTCTGCCCATATAAGCTTGGAGTCCTCAAGTCCTAAATATTTTGCTTTGTTTGGGAGGCTTATTGGAATTCCATTAAGCATCAGTAGATCCTGTACTTCTTCGGGAAGTGTAAAAGTTCAGTTTTGCTATTGTTAGCACTCAGATCACACTCCTGACACCATTACGACAGAATATGTAAGGAATGATTTGATCTTTCCGATAGTGTCAATATAAATTTCCCTGATATGGCAATAGCGATGTCAAATGCATACTCTATCACTTTACATGCAGCTTGATCAAGCTTTTTTAGAAGCTCATGAACTGTTAAATTCCAAAGCAAGGGAGATAGAACACCTCCCAGTGCACTGAAAAAACACATAGCGCCAGACGCCATAGTTTATAGACTTCTGGCGCCATGTACATATTCGATTTCCGGATTGTGATAAAATATAGCGCCACACGCCATAGTACATAGCGAAAAGTACATAGGAGCAGACGCTATGCTTATAGTCCTCCACGTCATGTACTATAGTCCTCCACGCCATGTACTATAGTTGTCGTACATGGCGTTTAGGACTATTGTACATGGCGTGGAGGACTATTGTACATGGCGTGGAGGACTATAGTACATGGCGTGGAAGACTATAGTACATGGCATGGAAGACTACAGTGCATGGCGTGTAGGGCTATAAGCATAGCGTCTGCTCCTATGTGCTATGGCGTGTGGCGCTATATTTTATCACAATCCCGAAATTGACTATGTACATGGCGCCAGAAGTCTATAAACTATGGCGTCTGGCGCTATGTGTTTTTTCAGTGTAGTTATTTAACACTACAAAATATTGAGTTTAAATGACTAATTACTTATACTAAAAACCTGTAGTGGAATTTGGCATGTCCGTGGATGTATAATAACCAGAATAGCAGGGGACAGCATTTGATATAAGCTCTTTTGTAGCAGGTGGTATGTTATGAAAGCTTCTAAATGCAAAATGCCCCTTGAACAAAATGTCTAATAGCTCTCCGTTTGTTCGTGTTAGATCCTTATTTTTGCGTTTTATTCCCTGACTTTAAAATTCATAGCTACTTAGCTGTTTTTATTATCCAGCGTTCTTGCAAGATATGTATACTCTAATGTCTCTTGCTGACACTTAAACATCCCCTCACACAGTATGGCTGCGAGTTCTAATTGTAGTTATCTTACATTATGAAAGAAATAAAATATGACAACTGAAGCCATATTACATGGCTCATCGTACTATGTAATATAGCGTGTGGGGCCATAATTTCTGCGCCATGTAATTATGGCGCTGGGAGCCATACTGCATAGCCCAGGGTACTATTTACATAGCGTGTGGGACCATAAATGCTGTGCCATGTTGCATAGGACCACGCGCTATGTAGATTCTGGCATTATGGCGCTGGGAGCCATATTGCATAGCTCAGAGTATTATGTACATAGCGTATGAGGCCATAAATAATGCGCTATGTTAAATAGCTCTGGGCGCCATGCAGATTTTTTTCAGTATGGTGTGCCTGTATTTACAACTCGTTGGATGGTTGAGCTGCCCGAACTCTAAGCAGCTGTACGAAAATCTTGAGCAGGTATTGTAAATGGACCTGAGCCGACTAATGTTTACTGAATATCAGGCAGAATGATATCATCCGGGCCTGGTGACTTGAATGGGCCAAAAGAATAAACGGCCCATCTTATATTGATAATGACAGGAATGAGAATTTTATGATTCTGACGGTAATGTTGGAGATGTCTCTTCACTACCAGGAAAATAAGTGTCCATTAAAATACTAAGCCTCACACAGCTGCTTTGAATACAACTATTATCGGTCTTTTGTATGCGACTCGAACTTTGAATTTTTTAGGGGTGGCGGAATATTTGCAGCTCGCTTTGCAGCTTTGAATATTTGCAGCTCGTCTACCTTACTCACGGCATATTTGAATAGCCTTGATTTCACTTTGTAATTTGATCAATTCGAAGAACCCTAATCTCACTTTTCCACTTCTTCCTCTCAATAAATTTAGTTGAGCTGCAGAATTTTGAAACAGCATTGTTAAATGCAGTTGTTAGGAGTTCACTGCTTTATTCAGATCGTCCTGTTCTGTGACCGCCAGAACGGAACGTGGTTCAGCTAATTGTAAAAAGCTGATCGGAATGTCTCCCAATCAGCGCATTTTCCTATTTAGGTAAAGCGTTTCTTCTCTATGTAGTAATCCTTCTAACGCAAATGCCAATTAGTCGTAATCAAATATAAAATCATACAACTCTAAAAACTTAAAGACGTAAAATCTCGACTTGCCCCAAATGTGGTTTCTAAGAATTCCATAGTTTTTCCTTCTTATAATGATCAATTCATCTTCATAAATAACCGATTCCAGGCATACCAGACCGATTCCTGCTGCGTTCGTTATCAAAATATTGACTTCAATATTTTACAGTTTAAATAATGTGCGCGGGCGCAATTTCAAATTGTAAAAGCAAGCATCGCTCTCACATTCTATGAAAACTAAATAAACATATTCATAAATCTCAAACAGGACTTAAACACGTAAATTTTATTTATATACACAAATAATATTCATGAAATCACTTGAGCTTGACGAAAATTTTCAATTATCATCCTCAAAAACTATAAGTGCTGATTCGAAGTAACGATTTAGAAAAAAAGATTTACATATTGTTCAATCGATCGAGCGAAGAAGGAAGGATTATATAAGATACTCTCCATCTAAAAATAACTCTTTGATTTCGATCAACAACTAATCACTAGACCACTTAGCGCAATCCCACGCAAATTGGCATGTCGTGTGCTGTCTTAGTGTACTACACAGTACTTAAAATTAAATTTCTAGTGATTGTTATGACAAATGATGAGATTAAGTGGGTGAGTACGGGGGATTTACATTTCGATTGAGGCAAGTAATATTTGTCAGTAAAAAAAAATGTAATGTGAATGAACTGTCATGAAGGAAATTCACTTTCGAAATGATTGGGTGTTTTGATTATAATTAAATTGGATCTCGTTTGTTTCGAATTTCTCTTTTGAAGATGCATTTTGAATAGCAATGTGGAGTTCAAATCTAATGCACTAACGCACTTTTCGAGCGGGCATTTCTTTCACTGATAATTTAATTAGAAAAATTGTCATGCTTCCTAATCTTAGGATGTGACCAGACTTATATTTGAAGATGGGACCAAAATCACGAAGCGTGTCTTTAAATCTAATTATATCACTAACTCCGCTTGCATTCTCTGTAAGTCAACATTCCAAAAAGAATTTCAAAATCGATAAATTAATTAAAGTATATCTGCCATTTGCAAATATCTGTTTCTTACATAAAATCAGATATATTTTATTGTAACTTTTGAAAAACTGCAAGGATAATTCTTAAAAGAGCAGTTTTTTATTGCTTTCAATGTCTAGAAGGTATTGTTTTCCAACTAAACCATCAATAAAAAAAAGGCTTAAAAAAGCCAAACTTCAGACGATTTCACAAGAATTAGTTCGGCACATGGTGTACAGAAAACAAAGAACATAAATTCTCTTCGAGCTAATGTTTATGTATTCCAGATTTTATCGTTTTTTTCTATTGCTTACTCTATTATTGTTTCGTTCCCTAATACAATTTACTTTGCAATTTACTTTAATATCAACAACTCTGAACTCGTTCAAGTCACATAACGTTCTTATTTTAATTTTATTTATATTTTTTTTATCTCATATTCGAATTGAGTCGTAAAATAATTTCTTATGTTTCATTATCTATTTATATTGACCACTTTGACCACGCATTTTTGCATATACGAATTCCGAAGTAAACAATAAAAACGAGCGTAAAGTTTCAGTAGAGAATTCTTTGAAAAATTCAAAAATCTAAAAACAAGCACGTTCAAGTTTTGGTTTAAAAATACTGGAAAGATACTAGTTTTAACCATTACACGCTGGTTTTGAGCAGTAGATTTTAAATGAAAGAGTTTAATTGTTTTGCGTCATATCGAGGCTATTGTGAGTGTTATTTTTGTTTCAAATAGAAAATCGTTCAATTTTCTGATTTATATCAGAAGCAAATTGATTGATTGCAGTCTATTTTTGAAAAATTGCTAGAGAGAGATCGTGTTGCATCATGGTAACCAGAAGTATTTGTATTTTTTTTTGTGATGTAAAAGCTTGAGTTGGGGCTATAAATTCGAAAAGCTATCCCGATCTTTTTAATTTTTTTTTTTTGGAGCTCCAGGACGATGCCTGGCTTTTTAGTACACCTACTGATTGTTAAATTTTCCAATAGATGATAGGCTACGATAAAGTTTGAATCAAGTGTAAACTTCAGAATCTGACCCTAAAAACTATCAGCTAATATGTCTGTACTTTATCTAAAAAAAAATAAAGTGAATCATAAAATGTTGCAGGCACTTCTGTTTCTATGTATCAAAATTATACTACAATAGAAAAACACTCATAAGTATAAACTCTGCACTGTTCGAAGAGAAGGATGCTTAAAAATGATAAGCGTTCATTATAAAGAAGATAAAGAAGAGCTTGAGCTAATTTAACTGCATAGTTGTTTGAAGCGACGACTACTTGACGCCAAGTAGTGTCCAATGTGCAAGTACAGAACGAATCAGGATAACCAAAAGGCGGACGCATGTAGAAGTATGTATTAAAAGAATCGTGACAAGATCGTATCATAAAGCCTGTAATCCGAGAAGTCCTTTTCAGGCATGAAAATTGAATATCAATTTTCAATCAAAGTTGACGCCAATATTAGTAAAATGCAGATGAAAATGGTGCTATACGATTTACAATAATATCCACTAAGACGCACAGGGGGCACCTTAACGACTCAATCTCCTTAAACGTATTGCTTTATTCGACCGAATAAAAACAAATCCACAGTTAATTTTTTCAATCAAGTTGTCATGGATGCAATTGTTAACGTAGTACCAAAACCATAGACATATAAAGACCAAAACCCAAAGCATAGTTTTGGTTGCGGAAAGTGACTTACTCTTCGACAATTCAAATCTTAGTCCAGGGAAAAGATGGGTACGAAGAGAATATCAGCTGCGAAGGTTGCTTCAAAAAAAGTGTAAACTTAACAAAGCTTCCAGAAAACTTAAAATGGGACTAACCGAACACAATGTCATTCAATTGTCATTCAACACTACAGTCATTCAATTTCAAAAAAATATGAATTGGTTTAAAAGGAAGTAAAAAAAGTCAACAAATCTACCATAAGGGAAACTCCACTGAGAACTCCCGATGAAAACTGGGCCAGAAGTAACGAAGACAAAGCCACTACGTTCGCCGTTCACCTGTATCAACTTTTCACACCCCCATTCCAAAACACACGATCTACCTTCTGAATTAAATGTCTATGACACACAGGTCATTGAAACTTCTGGTAATAAAGTCTGAAATATTATCGTTTAGGAAACTTGCTTCGGAAAATCTTCAGGTATTGACCTCATTATTACCTCATGCTCAAGCAGCTATCGCCGATCTGGTACACTTTGTTTTCTTGCCTCTCCAATGCTATTTTCAGAATCGGATATTTCCGAGACGTATAACCAAATGCGGTGATATGATTCTTGAATCGTACAAAGGTCCGTCTCAAGTTAAATCATATAATCCTACTAGTCTACTACCTATCGTCTCTAAAATACAGGAGTTTTTTTTTTACAAAAAATGATCCTAATACTGGAGAATGCAAACCGGATTTCTGTGCATCAATTCTGAGTCTAACATTCAGATTCCGAAGCCAACATAATACTATTTAGCAAGTTCATAGAATTGTGTCAGCACATAAGAAGTATAAGTATAGCATTTACAGACAAGAAGTACTGAAGAGCAGTTTTTATAGATGTTCGTCAAGCCTTCGACGAAGTCTGGCATCATGAGTTGATCTACAAAATCAAGTCTATTCTTCCAAAATGCTTTCATGAGGACCTTTGATCTTACCTAACTAATCGGACATTCTAGGTTCGACACAAAAACTGCACAGCCACCAAAAACATCAAGTCAAAGTGAAGTTCCCTAAGAGAGTGCTTTAGGACCTGTGCTTTATAAAATATTTATTTCAGACCTTCCAGTGAGAGACGCAAAACCCAAGCAGACGATATCACTATTTTATGCATCAACTCAGATTCAGATATGGCACCTCGAATCTTGTAAGCGCACACGTCACATATTGAAGGACGGTTTATAAAATGGAAAATAAAAGTGATCGAATCTAAATACGTTTAAATTGTTAAAACGAACTTGTTCTGAAATAAGTCTCTACAACATACCAATACCTCAAAGTAACGAAGTGAAATATCTCGAGATGCACCTTGACGGGAGGCTCATCTAGAAACGCCAGATTGAAGCTAAAGATAAGCAGTTGAGGCTCAAATTCATCGGCTTCAAATAGATGCTCAATAGTAAATCAGCAATTTTACTTGACTCCAAAGTGTTTATTTAAAGTGTTTTGTTTTGAAGCCGATTTAGATTTACGACTAACATGCATGATTCTTTCGCAACGCTTTTGATGGTTCTCCCGCAAAGGACCAAAGCATCGATAAAAGTAATTAAAATTGTGTTTAGCAACGGTATAACAATTGGTCCTCAAAGGGTTTAATACAAATGTGGCGAAGCAAGGTTGCACGCCAGATTTATAAGTGGGAAAAACATACAGTAGATTCTAGGAAGAGAGAAATTTCCCAAAGCAGTGACCGATATTGAATAAGATGAAAACAGGGACATAAAGGAAAAATGTAAGACTTTTCACAAAAAAAGTTGCAAATGCAATCTCGATCTGAAGTGTAATTGGGGTCAAGAAAAAAGGAAAATAATTCAACTTCTAAAGGTTATTTACAAATGAATAACGACAACAAGGGAATTCCAAGAAAAATCTGTTAAAAGTAAGGATGCAACTCAGTAGTTGCAGTAAAGTGAAGAAAATGATTGTGAAAATATTATAAGAATCGTGAGGGTTAAATGGTAGAGAATAAAGAAAAATAAGCGAACATTTTAAGGGCAGAACACAAGATGAGATTTTTTTTATAACTGGAAAATATTAAAGCATAATACCTAAGTGTGAGTTTTGAAGAAAATGTCGCTACACCAAATCTAATGAATTTTCAGAAAAAGAACCCATAGAGCGATAAAAGCAAAAGCTGAATATTCAAAATATCTGATTCACGGAACAAAATTTTCTAACACTCAAACCCTGAATTAGCACTTTAAAAAATGGAAAGTTCCTTCAAGCTGAATGTATACAATATGCTTAACCCAACAGATCTTAACCTCATATGCATCTGGAATTGATCTGCATGTAGAATCAAACTATACCTGAAAAACACCATAATTCAATAAATCACGCATTGCATCATCCATTGACCTAGATTCTCCACAAAAAAAAACATTTCAATATGAAACAAATTTAAGTGGTAATTTGCTGGCGAATATGGTTTATTTTAGGTCAACTTTGGGTTCAAGTTTTCATTATTTTGGCGTCTAAAGAGTTCTTCCGGTAAAAGTCCATCAGTTAAATTAAGCAGTTAAATTTACAGTTAAATTAATTTTCCCATCACGATTAATATGGTAATCACGACTAATATTCACCAATTAATCAAGAATTTGAATTTTAAGTCAAATTTGTATTAAAAATCCTGTTTTTCACGTAAGCAAGATATAAAATTACTTTGGAAAAAAGACCAAAATAAATCATAGCGCACAAAACGCAAATCCATTTTGAAGTAGTTTTAATTCTCACAGAAACATTGCCTCAAGTTAGAATATTATCAAACAATTCTACTAGGTGTCACTCGAGAACGACTATCAGAAAATTTGTAGTTATAATGAACTTTATTTTCTTTGTAGACTAACAGATTTATTTTCCCGAGGAACTAACATATGTACTCGTATATATTTTTCCGAGAGACTCGCCTTGATCCGATGCTCAGTTTGCCTTTAAAATGATATAGGTGCCGACTCCTAGAAGTAGCCAAACTGGCATACTTTACTTTAAGTGGGATAAAATATTCTAGAATCAATCTTAGTAAACCCATTAAGCCCCTTTATGTAGAAGTAACCATTCATTAGTTGTTTTTATTGTGTACCAATATTTTTCCTAGCTTGTAAAAATATTTTAATTTAAACCAATTTTCTCCTTTTGAAGCTAGATTTATTTTGATTTTGACATATATCGATATTTCGAGGGTAATCTCTTCTTCAGTGTCTAATAAACACTGAAGAAGAGGGCAGATTACCCTCGAAATATCGATAAGTCAAAATCAAAATAAATCTAGCTTCAAAAGCAGAAAATTGGTTTAAATTAAAACATTTATTATTATTTTACTGGAAGAGCTATTATTTACTAATAGAAAGACTTTTTGTAACCGAACACATTTAAACCACTTTCAATTTGTTTCCTTTAAATATTATTAGAGATAATTTAAAAAAATGTCAATACTAACTCGGAATAAGTTTCTTCAAATATCCGGGATCCAATGTCGGTGCAACATCGCGTCCATGAACATTTTCACGATAGTCACATATGTAATCCACCATTTGTTTGCCGTATTTTCGAAAGTTTTCCGTATCCATTTTTCTTAACTTTCTTCCAAATAATCCTTTTTCAGCGAATGTATCACTTATTTCTTTTGTTTCAAAAAACGACTAAATGTTTTTCAAAAAATTTCACGAATTCCGCAGCAAACCACTATCAACTTTTTCAAATCACAAATTAAATCTCATTCGCACGACAGAAAAATTCACTTTGCAAAAAAAATAATATATCTCCTGTACTTCTACAAAACTTTAGTTAAACCGTCGTTCCGTTATCTAAGACTTAAATTAATATTGATTCGACCAGCACCTTGCCTTATATATCTTCCTGGAGATTTCCAGTGAGTTTGCAGACAGTGACGATTGTCGTGTAGTGATTCGTGTATATCGTTCGCTAAAACGCTTTGCAGAAATTCCCCCCGGAAAACCCACCTGCTTCGTCTCCATGAAAATAACAAACGATAGAGTTAAAAGGTAAACGATAGCGGGCAGCAGCGAAGCCGGATGACGAAAAACCCCATCGTGTAATTGAAACACACCTCTCGCGGGGCCATGATCTCTCAATTCGTTTTCCGATCTGCGTGCGTCTGTATGTACAACGAACAGTAAAACGTTTTTGCTGATAGAATTATATTCATACAAAAAGTATCTGTACAACATGCTAATTATATTTCATTTGTCTGTATGAAAGAGGAAAATCTTGGAGAATCTCCAGCTATTTGTTGGCTCTTCTTATTCTCTTCTTAGCAAAGCACCTGCATGTAAAGGTGCGATACGAAGCGATATTCAGAGATTCGCCGATCGAAGTAATAGTAATTTTCATTCGCTTGAGGTCATCATTCTTAGCTCCCCAGCTGAAGCTGCAAGATAAGTATCTGATATGTATTCAAACAGAAATGAATATGAATTTTCCAATTGATCGATAGGAGGATACTATGCGGTAATTGTATTTTACATAAAGAGTTCCTGGACTTTGGATCATCCAAAGAACACCAGCGAAGCGGACATTGTCATCTTAAAATCTTTTGTTTAGTAAATATAAGATGATTTCTTAGCAATGACGTGTTGAAAGAATAATTCTGTTTGACTTCGGAATCGCGCCAATACATAGTCAATAAAGACTTTGGAATTTCGTGAAAATTTGGAACTGGTCAATTTTCGCGGTCACATTTGTTTGATCTTGTTCACAGATGGTGAAGTATTTTTTCCATTCATGCAAAGTATAGAGAGTAATGATTTGACAATTTTAGAAAAAAAATATGCAAAGTCATGGATATGCTGACGCGAAAAGATAGGAATGCACTAGTGAAAGCCTCTAAGTGTTTGCTTTTCGCAAATCAATGATGATAGTTTAATGATTAATTGTTTCTAAGTAATTGGAACTTATTTCGTAAGTCATGGTGTTAGAAATGCAATAGAAATTTTTCCTAGCTTTGCCAAGACATGAAATTTAATATGCAAATATGTATTTTAAATGTGGTCAGATTTGGAAATGTGGTGCGTGGAAATGTGGTCAGATTAAATGTTTAATAAAAATATGTCGTGTGCGCCATGTTTTACGCTTTCGTATTTTATTATATAATGCATTATATCCTCACTGATCACATCAAGCAATTTTTGGTATATTTAGGCTTTGTCTTCTATCGAACTTTTGTGTCGTATTATATAATTTTATAAAACAATTTAGGTGACAGCATCTGCAGGCAACACCTAGAGTTGGTCAAACTATCAGCGGTAGTGGAGCATGAACTCGAAGTAGTGCAATCATTCAACTACCTTAGGTCAATTGTAGTAGCCGATAACAAAATGAAGGAAGATTTACACGGGTAGCTGCTCTAATTCCACAAAGCCTACTGCAGTCTGCCAAAGCTCTTCAAACCCCGAAATATGATCCGAACATCAAAGCTTCTGTTGTACAAAACCATAGTCTTGCCAGTACTCACGTATAGATTTAAGACTTGGGTGCTCAGGAAAACGCACTCTGACCTCTTAGCCGGGTTCGAGAGGAAATCGTTGGTCCCATTTGAGTTGTACGCTATCTACCTAGAAGCAGATATCATTACAAAGATAAAGGTCGGTAGACTCCGGTGGACAGAACACCTAGCTCCTATCAGCGAAGGGGAATCTGCCCGGTATACCCTTTGTGGCAGATTTTTCTGCAGGCAACAGCATGGGCAACCTTATGTGTGCTGGGAAGATGGCGTTGAACAGGATTCTCGGAGCTTAGGGTTGCCTAATTGGATGACATCGGCTCACGATTGGAACCAATGGAAAAATGTGCTGAGTGAGGTCAAGACCAAAGCCTGGTTGTAGCGCCGATGATTACGTTAATGCTAATGAAAAAAATTTACAAAACAATTTTCAAAAAAGTACCTAACTCTTTCCGCCTGTTGTAATTCAAAGCACCCATGCACTATTCCGAGAGTAAAACGAAATTCCAATAAGTACTTCTTTTTAAGAAGATGAATTAGTATGAAATGAATAAAATATCTATATCATGAGCGTTGCAATGTATGCGTATTCGGTTTTTTTCATGAAACATTGTGATCGAAGTCAACAGCTTCTAGAAATATTATAGTCCATATTTCAGTTCTCCCATTAGTGCCCGCTAGAATATTTTCACTCCGTTTAAATTTATTGCATATTTATATACATACATATATTCCTTCATTTATCAATTCTTCGATTTTTTCTACATACATTTTATAAATACTAAAAACTCTGTAAATTTCCACATTCTTTATAACATTGTTTCCTTATCTACTCGTTGAATATCTCAGGATTCCTCATCATCAGATATTCATGCTAGCGGCTTCACTTGCAACTATACTTAAAAAGTAAACACTCATAACGCTTAAATAGAATTACTTCAACGTCAGCATCTCAACTTTATTCCCATAATACGTTCATGCATCGATTAATCTGCAATTATCTTCGTTAAATATCAAAATTATTATTTTTATTAGTTTTCGAAAAATTCCGATTCCTTCACAAATTCGTAGGTTATGATATAAGTGTGCAAATAAAATTAACCTAAACTTAAATTTAGGCTTGTTTCCGAATATAGAGTGTTTTTTTCGAGGGTTCTGATTTCAAACTTGAATAAAATAAAAAAGTAGCAGTCGGATCGCCTTATTTTTTCATAGCAAAATTTGGCTCTATACGTTTACTTTTTGGAGATGATCGCGTGCGAATCACCGCCGCAACTACCTCTGAAGAAGCCAATTCTAGAGGTCCGAATTTCGACTAGTTTTTGAAACTGAATTCGTATATCGTCAATGTCATGAGCCATCACTGAAAAAAATCCACATGGCGCCCAGAGCTATGTAACATAGCGCATTATTTATGGCCCCATACGCTATATACATAGTACTCTGAACTATGCAATATGGCTCCCAGCGCCATAATGTCAGAATCTACATAGCGCGTAGTCCTATGTAACATGGCGCAGCATTTATGGTCCCACACACTATGTGCATAGTACCCTGAGCTATGCAGTATGGTTCCCAGCGCCATAATTACATGGCGCAGAAACTATGGTCCCACACGCTATATTACATAGTACCAGGCTTCAGTTATGGCTGCGAGTTATAATTGCAGAATGACAATTGTCCGAATGATAGATTTAACTGTTACAACTATATTTTATCACAATCCCGAAATGGACTATGTACATGGCGCCAGAAGTCTATAAATTATGGCGTCTGGCGCTATGTGTTTTTTCAGTGATGTTGGCTTCTAATGCATCGTGGTTTGTCAGTGTAGACCAACGATTTCACGTATCCCAACAAGAAGTATTTAATCCAACAGAGTCAAATCGCACGATCTCGGTGGCCAATTGACAGGTCCATTTCTCGAGATATTGTGATTTTCGAATTTCGTCCGCAATAAGCCGATGGTTGCGGTCGCTGCGTGGAACGTAGTGCCATCTTGTTGAAACTACATCTGCCTTACATCCATACAACGCAAATTCGGGACCAAAAACTGGTTTATCATCGCTCGGTGCCGGTCACCATTGGCAGTAATGCGCTCGCCGTGTTCATCTTTGAAGAAGTATGGCACTATGATGTCGGTAGCTTAGCTCGCTAACGCGTCAATCCGAAGCAGCGAGCTACAGCCCGCGGGTTCGAATCCCGCCGTGTTCATGGCTGTATTTGTTCGTCTTGTGTCGTCTTAACAGTCGGCGACTGGGCATAATACCAGCGCTCCATTAATTAAGTGCCACATTAAAGCTTTAGTAGCTTTACTAGCGCTTTAGAAAATAAGAAATAAATGTGGAACTTAAAAAGAATAATGGAATAATTGATATCGGCTTCTCCCATATGTGTTTCCCTACCGCCATCGCTAAGCATTCGCTTCAAAGGGCGATCCCCTGAGCTTTGGCATTACCATACGAAAAAAAACTAGCTTGCATTGCGCACCATACAGAGCTTTTTTGTGGATGCAACCGTGTCTCTATGACTTGACGGGAATTTTTCTCGCTCCAGGTGCGGCAGTTTTCCTTATTGATGTAGCCATCGAGCCAGAAATGATGTAGCCCTTGTCGCTGAACGAAATTTTCCTGCAAAATAGAGGGTCACATTCTAGTTAATTTTCAGCCTATTCTCAAAACCTGAGACCCATTCGATGGTCATGCGGCATTAAGTTTTGCACCAATTGGGTCTTGTAAGCCTTTAGACCGAGATCATTGCGCGAAATTTTTCTCAAAGTGGACGGACAAATCTCAACTTCTTGGCAACTCAGATTTGTTGATTCACCTGCGAATCGACAAATCTGACAAATCTGCTCTCAATCTTGTCGTTGGCTTACGGAAGCTGTTGCGGTGTAAACCTGTCTATGCCAGTTCGTCAGGCCTTACTGAGAAAAACTGATAGTGATATTAGCAGCTGCTATCAGCTCATTTGACAGTGGTGATTTTCAAAATGTGGCACCTGTAAAAAAACCCTTTATAGATCATGTGAAAGTATTTTCATAAATCATATACGACTGCACTAAAAGAAATGAAAAAATCATTTAATATCTAATGCGTCTGCTGAAATGAATGATTTGACTGCACACGCATCATTAGGTGCGATTGTTTGGATTTTAGCTCAGATCAGAGACAGGACAGCCAGGTCGCCAGTAAAATAGTTCAGACCAAGTAGGTTGCTGCATTCACTTAAGCTGCTCTATTTACTAAAGTTAGAGCCGGTTTAGACGAGCGGTTGTTTGCTAGATCCAGCACGAGTTTTTAGGAAAGAGAAGTGAAGGACGGAAAGGAACAGCGAGGACGAGTGATATAGTTGGCCATCGAGTAGGGCAGCGATTTTTCTGTCATTTTCTTAGAAATAATTAGAGGCTCAGGCATTTTTTGGCAGAAACTAGTCTGCTACGAACATAAAAACTGTGTCCTAGCACAGCAAGAATCCGCTCGTCAAAACTTGCAACGAGCACCATCGGCCAGCAAACTCTGTGCTGGCAAAGCACAACATTGCTCGTCTAAACCGGCTCTTACTAATTTCACAGTAGTTTTTTTTATAAGCTAATGCTCTCCAAACATGATCATGACGTATAGCGCTAATTTTTTAATTGTCGCTAATTGTCTAACGTAGCGTTGTAAATGTTTTAAAATCTATGATTAAATTTCACCAATTTCATTGGTTGGTGAAACCGTTACAGATAGTAGTTGCAATTTCACCTACAATCAATTTTCTTTAATTTTCCGCTCCATTGGGAACCCCTGAAGCTTTTACTCAAACGTTTTTGCAACCCAAAAATCCACAAAACTTTGTTGTTTGCAATGCTACTAAACTATTCAGAATTCTATAGACCTACAAAAAAAAATAATAAGCATGCAAAGGAATGCTAAACCCCAGCACAGAAACAACCAACGAAGACCAATTTTCTGCCAAGCAGAATGATATCGGGCAAGGTAGCTATGCCTTGTCGCACCCACCGCTAAACTGAGAAATTGTTTAAAATTGATTTATCCGGTTCATATGCTCAGTTATAAATTTAATGATAAATATTAAAAACCTTCTTCTACTCTTTTCTCTCGATTTAATGAGACAAGCTAGCTTACGATAATCAAACCAAATCCATAAGCAATGAAAAGTTACACACACATATGCTGATAGTATTGCAAGCTATGTCAAATCTACTCTACTACTATGTCGTTAAAATGGCTAAATACGCATGATTCACACGCAAAACGTATCTCGAAAACTCCAGCTGATGTGACTAAAAAAAAAAAAAAATATTGTAAATCACAAAAAAAGAAACGATAAGAGCCATCTGGTTAAAATAGTAAATCTGCAAAATTTAAAATGGTATCACGATATTCAAACAATAAGCTAGATTAGAATTGTACTGCTCAAGATAATATAAAATACTTTCAATTGAAATTTAAAAACCCTCAAACCATTAAAAATGGATATTGAACCGTATAAATTCTATACATAAAAAACGGACTTATGTCGATTTAATTTTTTTGCTACACACTTATGTGGTTTGAATTAAATAATTTTAAAGTGGAGTTAGTAAGTTAATTTCATCATTGAAATTTTCTAATTTACTTATGCCCAAATATTTTACGTCACTGCTGGGGACGAATGCTTTTATGTATCTTGTTGCCGTGGGACCAGATAAGATGAATTTTTGTGTTTATTTGATATGAAATATTATTTGATCTCTGCATGATGCATAATAAAATATACAGTGAAATATATAGTTCTAAAATTAAAAAAATATACATATGTAGGTATAAAATGGGTTTTTCGTATATAAAAGATATACTATCACACTATAATTCATTTCCGATTGAGATTAAAATTATTTCACACTCACCTAACAGTAAGGTTTATTGACATATAACCAGTGCTGCCATTTTAGCATTTTGAATGCTAGATCTAGCATTATTTTTTCCAAAACGGCATTCGAAATTCGGAGTTAGCATCTAGCATTATTTTTAGCATTTAAATTTAGACTTCGGAATAATCTGGCACTCATCTATTTACAATCTCGCCCATTAAATTTTAATTTCAAAGTCCAAAATATAAAGATTATAAAGTCATCTATATTTCTTTGAAATGGCAGCATTCAATTTAATCGTGATGATGCTAAAAATCAGTAGTGGGGTCCCATCTACTTCAGACTCCCAGGAGCCTCGGGCATCTACAAGTTCAAGTTTACCAAAGTATGTGCATATTAGTTAGATATTTTTTGCTGAATAATGTGTATTAATTGTTTTGTTAGGGCTTCAAATGCAAGCAATCGTACGGATAACGCTGGAGAAAAATCTTCGTTATCCGACACTAATACTTTTTCTTCACATAAAAATAAATAATTGTTGCTGTTTTGATTGAGTGATTCCAAACGATATTTTGACAAATATTGGTAGAAATGAGCTTTACATAAGAAAAGAAGATTTAGATATAACTCATTTGTCTTTAATAGATTTAGAATCATTTTGAAATGTAAATTTTAAACTTCTAATTTGGTTTTGTTATACATACGAGGGTTGATCAATAAGTAATGATAATGAATATAAACTAAGGTGATTAAACTTAAAAGATATATTTATTTTTCAACATAGTCTTCTAATAAGTTTATATACATTTAGGCCATCTTTTTTCCAAACCCAGGATACCCTTAAAAAAAAATTCTTTATCTGAACTCTCCCAAAATGCCATAACAGTGGCCATCACTTCCCTATCATCTTCAAATTTCTTACTACGAAGGTGTTGTTTGAGCCGAGGAAAGAGGTAGAAGCCACTGAGAGCTTGGGTGTTCAAGCAGTTCGAATCCTGTTTCTTTAATTGTATCCATCGCAACTGCAGCCTTGTGACCCGGTGCGTTATTTTGAAGAAACAGAACTCCGGCTCGCAGTTTGCCGTGTGTTTTCTCCTTCATTGCCTCTCGCAGTCTTCTTATTTGGTCAGCTTAGTAAGAGCCTAATATAGTACCTCCCTTTTCCAAATATTCCAGCACAATAATTTCTTCAGCGTCCCAAAAAACTGATGTCGTAGCCTTTCCTGCTGAACTTGACACTTTGAATTTCTTCGGCATCGATGAAGAGGGTCGCTTTCAGGTCATTGATTGCATTTTGGTTTCTGGATATAAATGGTGAATCCAGATCTCGTCCATGGTCACCAAATGTGACAAAAAATTTTCCTGATCTGCTTGGAACTTTTTGAGATTCATCCTTGAATTGTCGATTCATTTTATCTTATCCTTGTCTGTTAACATTCTTGGACAGAGACCTTCTTCATATGAATTTTGTTGGCAAAGATTTTTCGAACACTACCATATGAGATCCCTGTGACCTCAGCTACATGCCTGAGGGTCACAGTTTGATCTGCCAACACGACGTCTTTGGCTTTTTTTACGTTGACTTCAGTGAGGGATGTGGATGGACGTCCTTCGCGGTGTTCATCTTCAGTGTATGTTCTTCCCAACTTAAACTCCTTGGCCTAGCGTGCAACGGTGAAATATGAAGGAGCAGAGTCCCCTAATGTTTCCACTATGTCCTCGTGTATGCCTCTGGTAGACAATTTTTTCAAACAGATTTTCAAACAAATTTCGTTTTTCCCCATTTTGATGTTCTCTCTTCGTCCGTTCGTATTCAAATGAATGTAGCTCCTCCTAGAACTGTGTTATACTGGAGCTAGTGCTTTTGGCACTTTGAATCCCTGGGATCGTGGCCTATTTATATGTTTTTTTCATGCTGACTTTGTGAGTATATGTAGTGGTAAAATTTTTAATTTTTTTTTAATTTTATGCGAACTGGAAATAACTGATTATCATTACTTATTGATCAACCCTCATATAAATGTACATATTGTTTTCATATTGAACCATGTTTATTTCAATTAAATAAGAAAGCATTATTTAGCATTATAATTTTACAAGATCTAGCATTATTTAGCATTAAATAAAATTGAATCTAGCATTATTCCAAAAAAATAAATGGCAGCACTGCATATAACCAGGCATTTAGATTGACCTAATCTTCAATATTTACTATTCAACATGTATTGTATCCAGGATTGAACTAGGAACGCACATGACACTCACCAGTTAAGCACTGTTAACTATTGAATTGCATAAGCATCAAGCTGTTTAGATGAAAGTATTAAATATATCGGGCAGTTCTCTCTTTTTGGGAACGTCACTTTTAATGACATTTATTGTTCAATGTAACTTCTATCGTTACTAATGATAATTTACAAGTGTGATCGTAGTTTTTGAACACCATTCGCGAAAAATTCCTTATCTTCAGAGACGAAAAATTTAACTTGACTGACAACTACTTCAGTTTTGGCTTCCTTTCCTTTAAAAAAATTCTCAAGGGAATAATTGGAAGGTGCTAGTTTTAGGGAATATGGTTGACGTGACAGAACCTCTCTGCCTAGCTTCGCAATTTGTTGACGAGTTAGAAAATTAGTAGGTCGTCTGGCATTATCATTATTCAGCATGATGTGCATCCTATGGAACATCACTGGTTTCTTTTTGATTGCTTTGTTTAAATATAGTGCCGAAAGTTTTTAAAGCATTTCCAAACCTTTGTTTCTTATGTCTCTTATTTAGGTTAAAAATGGATTTAGCGATAGGAGAGACAGGTTCGCTATAAGGCTCTCATTTATAAACTTGCCTTAACTTAGAATATGGTCCAATAGCTGAGCTGAGTTAGGCTATTCCATAATCTCCTATGCTATCAAAAAAAGATCTTGTCGATCATGGTCTTAGCAATAGTGCGTGGATTAAAAATGGCCGACTTAAAATACCTGGACATATTCAATATCAAGTGAATCTTCCAGACAATTTTTGTTTATCATATCCATACATGGGAAAAGGTATAGCGTCATTCGACCAATGCAAAAGCGTCATATAATACACATCCCTATCCGTCAATTCCGGAAAATTAATCATCGACTTGTTTCAAATATAGACTTCCCAAATTAAAATAATTACGGTTTTATTCACTTGCTCCCTCCACTCGATTCGCACATTGTACAAAAATATTCCAGCTCTATTTGTTTATTATACTAAGTATTTCCTATCTAAAATTGTACACATTGCTCAACGTTACGTGTTAATTTTCGAACCCAGATTCCAAAAATAGTCGGATGAATCGTAACAGGACAATCAGAAACACATTGGAAATTTCGACAAAACAATTAAATTTGGACCTTATTTTGGAAAATTTACAAAGACAACCAACCATCACAAAATAGCAATTTATCTTAAAAGTAACAAACGTCAAATTAGTAATTAGAAATATGTGATAGTCGCAAATTACGTAATTTATTTTCTTTTGATTCTAGAACAAAAATAACAACAAATGCAGAAGTTTTGTTTAATCATGTGTAGCAATGTTTATTTAGATTCAGTTCGCACGTAATTATTTTCATTTGAATGTAAATATGGATATGAGCTGGCAAAAATTAAAGCATATGCTAAAATTAGTGAGAGCGCACAAGTTTGCATGACTGTGAAAATAGCTTGTGTGAGTGCAAATTCAACGTAACTGCAACCAGTGCAACGAATCAAATATCTGATGTGAATTTTAAATATTATTTACTTGAATTTACTAAGCGAAAAATATTCACACTTCACACTAATGATTTTTAAAGTTTTCCTTCGTCATGTGAAAATAGACGTAACTGTTTATACGGTAACAGAGGTAACGGTTTAATGCATTCACTGAAGCAAGTGATGGAATTGGCGAATGAAATTTTGCGTTTTAAAACATTTTCTTTGCTCTGCAAATGCTGTTTCTAGTGCCGTTTAGATAGACAAGAATGAAATCTAGTACTTTCATGGTAAAATAAAGAGTTGTCCATGACTTCCCAGTACTAAAGCTAGAATAGATATCTTGCAAAAGTATGGCACGTTCTCTAATGGTACTTATTGCAATCATTTAAAATTATCTCTCCTCTGAATTAGCTACCGCTTCCTAAGATGCCTATGTTTACCCCTTGAAAGAATTTCAGTATCATCATTTACGATTTGCTTGATAAGTAGAAACATGAACATGCATCAAAACATAAAATCGTAATTAAGATAGGCTGTGATTCTTAGATTATACATATCTTTCTAAAAAAAACTCTCTGGCTTTTAGATCATCGGGGAAACATTAATGGAAAGCAAAATCTTATAGAATAGCAATACCAGTTAGTCTAGGTGCATTAATCTAATAAAAAATTGGCACCAAGAATTGAATGACACCTATGATCAAGCATCATTCTCACTAATATTCGTAATGATCACTTAATTTACAAATATGATTCATTCCCTAGCCATTCGAAACTTAAAGAAACCCCATCAAACAGCGGATCCAAAGTACGCCAAGCACATTTGCGTCATGAACTTTGTTAGCACGTTCAAAACACCACATATCAGGCATGCTCCATTCAATTTATTGGTTCGCATGCTACTATTACCAGCATGTGAGCGATGAGTTGTAGATGGGTGATGATAAGATGTGTCGTCTGGTGGGCGCATTATTATCAAATGATGATCACTAAAAAGCTACTGCTTAGATAAATAGGCGCTAAAAATTTTATTGTTGCGATAATTTATTGTTGCTATTTTATCGTTTTATCAACAAAAAAAGTTTACGATTTACGTAATTATCTGATTTTTATAATTGAATTTAATAGGACTTGTCAAGAAAATATTATGGGTACACTTACTTCGTTTTAATTTGTCACGCCAACGTAACTTCTCGCAGCTAGTCTAAAACCAGCAGTTTATTCTCAGAAGCCATTTTCAATGGCTTTATGAAGAGAGAAAATATTTCTGATCTTAAGAATTCAATTAGGATGCTAATGTTAGCCCATCTCGTAGACTTTCCGAAGCTTATTTGGCTGTTGAGTGGCATCCCAAATCAGAAACATTACTGCCTATGTTAAATCAAATGTTAAGTTAGTTCTTATCGTTTAACCGAAAAATCATAAACAGCTTCCGCCTTACTCTCTGCAGCAGTCGCGTCCTTGAATTAAATTCATACTCCACACCTTCTTACCAAGATAACACCTTCTTTCCAAGATTATGTAGTCATTTTTGCGTGGCACGTTTTGATTATAATATTAAATGAAGAAAAATTGTTAATAGAATTTTCTGGTAAAATCGACACTTGTTCTTATTGACTTTGAGCGAGTTACAATAGGACTTTAATGCATCATCAAATTGAAATTTGCAAACTCTCAAAGCAAAACTCCTTCTAAAACTGTGTACTTTTTAAGGGGGTATTATGGTCTAGAAATTTGATCAAATCGATTTTGTTTTGCATATTTTCAAAGTTTAGACCTTTAAGAATAAGCCTTTAAAAGGATTTTTGGAAATTCGAATTATTTTTGGAGTTACAGCTTTTTTTGTGACACGCCAACTAAACCAACAAACGCGATCAACAACTAATTAACCGCTCCGAGCTACGAGTTTCTCAAGGTTCTAAAGAAGTTCGAAATGCTCGTATGGCTGAAACAGCTCTCGAAAATCTCGCTTTTTTTAGTTAAAGAAGGAACATTACAGTAGACGGGGATCTCTGGTTAAAAAAATCTAAGTATAACATACCATTAAGGGGGCAAGATGGTTTCCGAGGCCGAAGAAAAGCCGATTTTTGCGATTTTTTTTCTCAGCTTTGAGTGAAAATAATTACTAATTTTTTATAACACATTAAAGAACTATATTTTGAGAGTATGTAAGAATTATTGTACAAAAAAATATTAATTTTTTATCCCGTGGTGGCAGTAGATAAAAGGTGCTTCGAAAAAAAGGCGTCGTGCGGTGCGTAAAACCTGGCCTGACAGTGTTATCTGAAATTGAAAAATCGAAGTGATTTACTTGATATATTAGTTTTTTTCGCGGATGAACGAAATTATATTGAAAAATATGCGATTTCCGATTTTTGGTGCGGTTTTTAATTTGGAGGTACCATTTTCACATAAAAAATCAGCCTATGATTGCCTGTAAAAAATAGTAAAATTTAAAAAAAAAACGATCGTTCATCCGCGAGTATTTATCATACTAAAGATGTCCGACAAAGTTCATTGAGATCGGTGCATTAATTTTTGAGTTATGTTACGCACCGACTTCAAAAATGTAGTTCCGAGTTTCGAGCTAGACTATTTCGGTTTCTCGTGGAAATATACCTGGCAACACGATCATAAAATAACCGGTATCTCTGCGAGTTTTAGTCCGATCGCCTTGAAATTTTCAAAGGATATTCCTGAGATGTACTTCCATATAAAAAAAATAATTGAAAATTTTTTTTTGTTTAAGTTGGAAACCATCCTGCCCCCTTAAAAGACTCAAACTGCTCGAAACGAGACTCCAAGTTTTAATCGCGTTTTTCTCGAAACTACTTTTTTTGGATACGGTTGACATGATATCTCTAGTTGTAACGGATCGATTTACGTGAAATTTTGCACAAAACCCTCTTAACACTATTAGTTTTGGTCTGACGTAGGGATAGGAAATGTCTACTCTTTCTAAAAAAATTCTTAAAGTTGAAAAAATGAGGCAAAAAAACTACTTTTTTTTTACATGGACGCCATTTTGTGAAAAAAAAGTATTTTCAAATCGCCTATGTTAGACGAATTTCACATTCTTCTTTTTACATAATTCACCAAAAATATATGTTTCAGACCACCAGGAAGGTTGGAATCATGTCAACCATGAGACAAGTTTTTTTTTTGAACCTTCACTTCGTCGGCCTGTATCTACATCAATTTTTGTTTTTATTTTTTGAATACATTTTTGTACTTTCAAAATGTTAATAAAAAACTGATAAAATTTATATACCAAAATTGTTTCTGGTTTTTTTTATTGCGTCCGTAAAATGACCTCAAAATCGAGCCTATAGACCAGAATACTGCCTTAAGCTATCGATCCTTTCGCAAATGCTGTTTTATCGGAATAAAAGTTGCCTTTTTTTGGCATAAAATGGGAATTGTTTGTTCAACTAAAAATGATTGTCAACTGCTGCGTTTGAAAGCTTACAAACACACCTTTAAAATACATGTACCATTGTTTTGCCAAACGCGAAAATAGTACCCTAGAAAAAAGCGGAAACTTAATCCTCTACTCAGTATTTAAAATCTAAATGTCTGACGTTTTCCAGCCAAGCTTAGCGAAGAACACAACGGCTATTATTGAATCATCATATTTTAAACAAGCTCGGCCAGCTATTCCCGCTGAATTACAGCGTAGCTCAGCTATATTTGGCTCGTTGAATTTTTCTTTAATATGATTTTATTTATTTTATTCTTTCAACACATTTTCCATCACGATAGTATACATCTTAAAGCAATACACCTTTAAGTGTCGAAATCAGTTGTCGAACCAATGCTTCCACTGTTTCACTGTCGAGCTAGGCTCATTCATTTTCCGAAACCTAATTGTTACCCTCTTGGTCTAGGGAGGATGTACGAGTGAGGGCCCTTTGGGTCTCATTTAGTCCGTCAAAGACGGGTTATTTGCGTCATTTCCTCACTCTGCTATCGAGCCGCGGAGTAAGTTTCGGCTCACCGAACTCAACCCTGATTGTCTATGCAAAATGGCAATTTTCAATCTAAATACTTACCTAGCTTAAAAACTCACTAATTTGTAAATTAAGAAAAGAAGGCAAATATTCGAACAATTATTCATCGATATAATTAAAGAAGATGCTCTTGCACTTATTCCAATCATCCAATCTTTCGAACCCAGATTCTAAAAATAGTCGAATGAATCGTACAAGACAATCAAAAACACATTGGAAATTTCGACAAACCAATAAAAACCCCCAGTTACTGAGTTTTTGCGATATTTTCGCAACGCAATCTACTATTTCAATAAATCGAAGATCTCTAATAACCGTAATCTATTCCGCAATCGCGATTCTTCAGTTAAATAATTCTATATTCTATTTCAATCACTGTATTTTCACACGATAAAACTACACCTCGTGTCGTCTGATAATCATGTGCGTAATTTGACTATTAATTTAGGACTGACTTTATATTTGATTGAAATGAACTTCGCCTGCTACTTTTCACTGTCTCGAACTCAAAATGTACATCCTTTTTCGTAGCCCATGTTTCGTCCTCCATATTCAACAATTAATTAACTTTTATCAAACGTTTCTAGGGTGGAAGCTGGCAGAGAGCTTCATTCATAAATTTACAATCAGTGTGTTGACTGTACCTGATTAACTCAGATACCTATTTAAAGCTAAGTGAACTCAAAGCTCGGTGCGGGGTCCCTCATACGAACTTGGATTCGAACCAGAAACCCCATACACAAGGACCCAGTGCTCTGCCCGCTAGGCTACTCAAGCCCCACAGTATTTTACTGAATATTAAAGAAACGCATATGCTCACTATATTTATTTATATAAAACTCATTAAACAGAGCAATCTAAAAACAAAATGAGAATAAAAACTACTCCGTTGAAATATCAAAACCGTATTTCTTAAATGGATGAAACAACATAGGCAGAGAGCCAAACTGGTGCTCATCATGGCTTCTGAACCTTCCGGGTACAGGAAATAGATGAAAATGAACGAAAGTACAAGCAAAGTGATCGTTAAATAGCGAATGATCGGGCGATCAGACACTCGCAAAAAGTGAGACACGCAAATTTAGAAGGATACAATTCGTAAAAAATACATTCATCAAAGAATACTCTGCGGGTACTCGTCGTGTGGATATTCAAGAAAAGCAGACGATCATATAAGGACGATAAGAGACGTTAAACTTGTACAGAAGGCACGCGTCGAAGAGACCACATATGGAAGCAATATTCAACAATACTACGAAAAAGGGAAATAAGATCATGAACAAACGTATCGATATCAGTTGCAAAGTGCGAGCAGCGTTGGAGGAAACCACCTACTTTCGATGCTTTAGAGACGATCAAAGAATCATGCAGCTCAAATTTTGATGATGTCATGGTGAAATTGATGCCAATTGATGTACATGCTCCAAAAGACCAGCAGAGAACAAGTATTCAAAGGTAATGGAATCAGTCTTGTTCCAAAAAGACATTTCGAAGCACTTGGAAACATTAAGAATAAGGAAGTTCGCAGAACACCAGTCTTTTAAAATTAAAAGATCAGATTGTAGTTAGCTAAGTACAATCATAACGTGAAGTGACAGCATGAAAAACGTTAAGGTTATCATCATATAATAAAAAATCAAACTTGAAGTTACAAGTGAGTTCATTGCTAAGCAAAGTAAAAAGAAATGGACTAAAAATGGAACCTTGAAGAACACCAAAAGTAGTACACAAAGGGGAAAAAGATCATTCATTACAAACAACACGGCAGATGTGATCATCGGTGTAGAAAAAAGATCTGGAAATACCAAAATAAATTAACAAACCTGAGTGAAGGTAATTGAATTTGATCTCGGTTCCCTTCTTGTCTATAAATCAGCATAGATCAGCATAGAAAAAATTTTTAATGTTAATAAAAAGTTGTTCAATTTTAATCATCCCGCAAAAACATTTCCAATTTGAAACCTGAGTGCTTTACTTTGTCAAATGCTTTCGAGAAGTTAGTGTAGATCACATCAGCTTGTCCTACATAAAACAGGTATCGAAGTTGGTGAATTCGACTAAATGAGTGGTCGTAGAACATCCTAGACTGAATCCATGCTGGTCTTTAGAAAACAATGTACTGTGAGTTCTTTCATAAACGATTCACCAAAGCAACTTAGGTAAACAAGAGAAAAGGGATATACAAGGTGGCGTAAAAGTTTCTGGCCTTAGTATTTCTTGTAGAAAATTTCATTGACAAGAGATTGGTTTAATGTTATAATTTTACTATAAAGTGCACACAAACTAGGTAACATAATGTATAATTAGTATAAAGATTGTCGTTTTTATACAGTCTAACATCCGCTTTGAGAAACTTTTACAGAAATTTCATAGATACTCTACTGAAATTGCGTCCCACTCAAATTGCATGCGTTGCATTAGCTCCGTCCTATTTTTTGACCTGAGATCTCTAAAGACACTCTCCTATAACCTGGACCACACATTTTCAATGGGGTTTAAATCAGGAGAATTACCAGGCCAATCAACCGACAAATTAGGAAAGTGTTCATAAATCGCCTCATAATTTTCATAGTTGTATGCGCCTTGACTCCAACTTGCATCAAAATCACTTTCTTTCTGCCCATAAATTGAAAACGGAGAGGGTATTTTACCTGCAATTTTTTCAATTAACAGGCACTCCTTGCTCAACAAAATGATGTTGGTTTTTTCTCCGACTGCACACTCCGCTAGCTACCATGACTTTTAAGCCGAATTTCGGGGTCTGTATTATGGGAATATTTGCGGGATCGCAGGTTCTCACTGTCCTATTCTGACGATTAGGCATTGGATGCATTTGAATCCACGGCTCGTCCGTTAAAATGATGTTTACACGCCACGGGCATTTTTATCAGCAAATCTAAGGTTTTTCAGCTTTTGACAGAAGTTTATTCGGTTTCGAATGTTCTTATCCGACAGTAAAGGTTTGATGCGTAGTCTGTAGGTCGGTCGCCCCCCAGTTATTGGATCGCTGAACAGTTACTACACCTCGAAACTTTTTAGGTGGCCTCCGGGGAGCTGTTAAGCCGTTCCGTCACTGTTCACGTTCCCACTCCTGGTTTATTATCAACCAATGCTTTTATTGCTTCTGTGGAAAGCATGGAGATCGACCACTTCTTTTCAAAAATTCTACGCTTCCTTCTTCGGCCTTGCACCATTTTCTCACGGTGTTCTTATGGACTCTCAATGTTTGCGGCTGTATACGCTTTTGAATTCGACTATTTACCATTATTATGGGAAAAAATATAAGTTCGATCCGTTGAACCAAATTTTTTCAGGTTTTGACGAAAAGGTTGTCAAAATTAAGGTCCTTGGATAAATTTGCTGCTTTCACTTCAACTAACGAAATCTGAATGAATAAATTTATGTTTTCAATATTCCTTTCATTATACCACAGATAGCACCTGAACTTAATAAAAAATACTTAAGTAATACCTAGTGAGTCTGCGTGTTTTACTAGTGATTACACATACGTTCTAATTAAAAGCTATGTAGGTTTAAGAAAAATTAAAGAGGGCCTCGAAATTTTTAGATATTTTTTTTCTCCGTAAATTCATTCGGGTTGATATTTCATGTCGAAGATCAGAAACTTTTGCGCCTCTCTGTAGTATCTAAGCTTAAGGGGGAAAATACATGTGAAATTGAAAAAAGTGCTAATTTCAGATTGATTTAAAAAATAAATATTGTTTATTCAGAAAATTTTTAATATCAAATCCTTAAAGCACATTTTTAATAATTTTCCATCATAAAATGGCGGCGATGCGGGGCAATGAAAAAGAACATCAAAAAATGCCTCGTACTACTTAACGCCTTTTCCGGAGAACCTACAACATTCAGAAGAAATAAAATATGCTAATAAGATGTATAGTTCATAGGTGAACCAATAATATTTAGAAAAAAAAAAATGAAATTTTTACATTAATTTTAGATTAAAAAAAAAAATCGATTAATTTTCAAAAAAATCGCGTTTTAAACATTAATAAACAAATTATTTTTCCGAAATTATAAAAACTTGTAAGTTCAACGAGTGAATAATACTCTTTTTTAGATGTGGTATAAATTTGAGCCGGATCGGTCAATATTATTTGAGATATTTTGTACAGAAGTTGAAAAAGTTCTACTTTGAGAAAAACGCGTTTAAAGTTTGTGGTAGATAAAAATCATTGATTATTAGTTTTTATTATAACCTTTGTATATTATAAAAATATACAAGTGTAAATGTACCTCTGTACAGATTTATAAGCATATGGTAGGGATACACAATTAGAGAACCATCCATAGCGCTGAAGAGAAAGTAGGTGGGGACGCGCGGCAGGTGTGCTCGACCGGCTGGGGAACGCCGCGCTGCCTATAACTGACTTTAATTCGAGAACTAATACGAATATCGCTTCAAAACTTTTTTTTGGCGTATTTTTAGAGCATTTAGAACATTTTAATGTAATAAAAAAAATCGATTTTTTTATTAGCAGTTACATGTATTCCCCCCCCTTAATGTATTTGAGTATCATATGATTTGAGCGAGAAAAATTTATAAGACTTATAAACGTCGTCAAATGTTCGACATGAAAGGTATCCATATTTGGCCCGAATCGTAGCTGGTAATAAAAATACGATTTCGTTTGATCGATTTTTTGTTAAAAATGCTTTGGTCAACGAAAAGAAGAACTCTTTCAAGAAACTTCCTCTTCTGCCAAAATCGCGAGCATTAGCAACTTGACGATCTAATCACTGGCAGAGAGACATATTCTTAAATTTTTGTTCTTAAATTTTCAAATAGACTCAATTAAATTTTCAAATTAAGCAAAAATCAATATATTCCCAAAGCTTATTTGGTATGCAGGTAATAATTCGTTGTATTAACTTGGCTGAATGTTAAGATACCAAGGGCATTTTTTTCGCTTGCGCGCCATACCTTACAACACGAAGAAAATTAAGACTTCAAAAATGATGCATGCGGTAACCCAGGGACGATTTAATAAAATTACCATTACTGTAACTCTTGGGAGAACAATCGGGTCCACTGCATCTTTTTTTTACAAAAAAACAAACAACGCCAACATTTGTAGAATTATTCATTTAATGACTAAGCCTATCGTAAAAACACTTGTCTAGTCTTTTTTTAATGATGATTTCCGGACAATTTTAGTTCATATTGAATATTTCTTGAAAAAGAAACGAACTCTTGACGATCCAATTTCTTAATTGTTGTCTTGTTTGAACTAGCGTATGCTTGGCTAAATTTTAAAATAAATTTATTCAATTTTTTCTCGAAATATTGCAACTGAATTCTAATGGAACAAAAGCTTGTGAAAAACACTCACATAACCTGAGTGATTCTTAATTATTTATTTTACATAAAACTATTCAAAAATCGAAAAACGATATCAGTGCTTAAAAATATTTTAGTATACCTTTTGGTTATTTATTTATAGATCGGTGAATCAATCCGAGAGCCGTTTTTCGGTATAATGCATTGATGTCGTTAGCCAAATTTATACAATATGTACAAAAAATTATTAGAACTTAAGCACCAAATTAACTACTATGCTCTATACGCATAGTCTTGAGGCTTGTCATATTCATCATCAGCAAATTCAATCCATTGCCGGAAAACCTGGAGCAATCAAAATAAATTACCAATTCGTTATGTTCTATTGTACTCATAGATATCGACACAAGAGATCGCAAAAAAATCCTAGTGTAAGGTCACCACCATAACTTGAGGCGCATAACTGTCCGCTTCAGAATGGGAGATTCCGCGAATTATCTGTACACTCAAAATATCTTAAGTAAATTTGACGTCATCTTGCGGAATTAGTCAATGTACCATGCATTGATTTCGATTGTTCGATTTTTTTTTCGCTCATCTGTTCGTGAGCTCGTAATAATGAATTGGATTTGAAATGAATTTGACGATATGAAATTAACATGTCAGTTGATTGTATTTAGATGAATACATAGAGAATCCTAATGGTATGAAGTTACTTGGTAAGGTGATATTTAGAAGTGTTTTCTCAGCTGATGATATCATGATTTAGAAATGTTGGACTAGAAAGCTGATGGATTAGAAATCTATCGATGTTAGAGAATACGCTAGTAGATCTTCTCTAGATATAAAATGAATTATTTTATTGTGCAGCTATAATTTTGTCGCCGAAAAACCTTTATTTACTTCTGTGAAGACATTAATATCTAAAAAAAAACCCCTAATAATTAATTTAACATCGAAAAATATCTTCATTTACGGTATTTGCGCATACGTGAAAGGCGCTTGTCATAACTGCGATATATTGGGCGATTAATCAACTGATGGAAAATCAAGTCATGTAAAGTATTTTTTGCCGGTTTATATCCTATAAGTATTCAGTGTTTATATGGCATCCAAGAGTCGAAGGAGCGCCCAGAAAATCGGAAACCAAGTTCTCAGATCTTCATCTAAAAAGACATATTCATATGCGCTTTAATTAATTTTATTTTTACCGAATTTAACGAAATTCAAAGCAAACTTAATATTCCTCGACTGACTTTAAATAGATACATTCTTTTTCATTTCTATAAATATCCATCCGTGGGAGAAGTGAATATGTGAAATACATAAAATTAAATTGAATTCTACCTCTTTCTTGCGTTTTCGATCAATCAGTATCACATCTTCAATCAAATTTATGGTTTCTCGAATAGAAATTTCTACAATCTACTCACCCAATTCCAACAGTCATCATATTCAAAAGAGATAGGAATGCGTAGGTGCTTTTTACCTAAAGTAAGACTTCACAAATCGATTGTGTTACTATAGAAAAATATTCCTTTTAGACTGTAAATGGTGTCAATTGACTACTATAAAAAGCAATGCTTGTCGTAAGCAAATATCTATATAGTACAAGAAAAACTCATTGTGCTGTATAGGTCTAAAAATCCAAGTGAAAAATTATGTGAAAAACTGATTTTGTTTTTAGTAAAATCCCTCTGCATAATTTTAATAGTATTAATATGAATAGTATTGTTAATTTTAACTGCAATAACATTATGCTTTGATAACCCCATTTATATTTAATATTATTTTT
Organism: Nemotelus nigrinus; assembly: GCA_947369275.1. Classification (NCBI taxonomy): domain Eukaryota; kingdom Metazoa; phylum Arthropoda; class Insecta; order Diptera; family Stratiomyidae; genus Nemotelus; species Nemotelus nigrinus. The sequence continues at coordinate 192,696,374 of OX376372.1, forward strand.
CTTAACTCATGTAAGCAAATATAATATAATATATTACGTAAAAATCATCCCAAATTTCTAGAAAAAACTCAATTTCATCAAAATTGGGATTTGAGATAAACACTTCAAAATCAGCAATATCAATTCTAACGAAAAGTTTAACGATCTATTTATTACTTAAAAGAAAAATAAGAACAAAGTGCTAAAGATTTTCACTATTTCAGTAGAAATAGCAATTATTTCATTTACCAGAAAACTGATAATTATCGTAAACAATGAAACGTGTGCTTCCTATTCTTATAAAATGAAAGCAAAGGGATGTTGACGAATTGTTTTGTTTAATCGATCTATAGCTAAATATCTATCTTTTTTGTTCATAATGTAAATTTTGGCATTGGTTTTTGTAATTGTAGCTCTTTTCTGTGGTCATAGCAATTTAACATGAATGGCTATTTTTATTTTAATGGGGGTGGAATGAATGCAATTACGTCTTCTACTCGAAAAAGGGGAAAACACGAGCTAGATTCCGGAAAATTATATTCAGACTGGAATTAGAATTGTTTAAGTTTGTACTAATAACAATATTTTCGATGGAAAATATAGTTATAGATGTTACGAATATAAAATAACAAAAAATAAAATAATTTGAAAATATATATATATCGTTGATAGTTACAAAAAATTTAAAACTTGTAAAGAAATCGAATTTTCGCATCAGGAAACAAAGTGATTTTAAAAAGCAAAAACTCCATTTAAATGCTGTCTTTAAGTCAAAAATTGCCAGATTTATGTCACTGAAGCAAAATTTTCGCTTACCTTAATATTTCGCTCATCTTCCTTATCAGTTCTCAGATAATCATCCAATAAACTATTGTTATTCCTCCAACACGTTTTGCGACAAGCGCTAATTCAGAAATAAATAAATGTCCGTCGGAACCAACAGTTTTAATAAAATCTGAATTAAAACATTTCATCAAACGTAAGTAGAAATCTTCCTAGTAGAACGAGTAGATGACCCAGAGATATTTAGATACTAGATCACTCCTACACAACAAAAAGGTCTTTTGGAAAAGCCTCAATTGTTGAAATGTGCAGCTACTGAGCTTCTATTCATTCAAAAAGTTGCTCGAATTCCAGCTACAGTTGCTTTTATTCGCTTATAGCAAAACATCTTATCCATGAATTAATTCTTCATTGGTGCGACGAAGATCTCTTTCGCCATCAAAAGATATCTTTCGCCAAAACTGACGTAGTCACAACGTTTCTGCTGGATCTTGTTGTTGCTGGTCATTTAATTCTATTACATATCTAAAGATAATCAAATAGGTCTATTACATGCATATATGAAATGATAAACATTAATTAGATTTACGAATTCAACTAGGTTTAATTCAACATATAGAATTCATGTACCAAATCTTAGCTCAATACTTGGATAGAAATTCATAAATTATTGAAAAATGGTAGATAAAAAGTTTAAGGACTCTTAAATCAGATAAAAAATGTAAAGATACCTGCGAATTTAATGCACTTAAACGCCAATATGTGCGTTTTTTTGGGTCTCGATGAATAGCAGATTAGGATAGGGAACATTGCAAACAACAACAATTGTTCGTCAGTTGCTGTTGTTTTATATGCTTGTTTTATAAGCACGGCCGCGACCACCAACTCAACCAAGAAATAATTTCTGAATATTATTGAAAGGTACTCAAAAGAACATGTCTTTTGAATTAGCGTAAATTAATTGATTTAACTGCATGGTTGAGCTATTTTCTTTCCTCCCCGAAGCGAAGCGGATTTTACCACTATCTCTATTATCTAAACCCAATCGTTAACGTAAGTAGATAGAAAAATTGATTGAGATATATGGCGCATCTCAACTCGTCTGCGAAAAAATTAGCGCATGGTATACCAAATGTTGGCCATCCCTGGACTAGTGCTAACATTTTACCATCGTCATATGGATTCGAAGCAATTCTTCATCATTATCAACGTGGCACAACAGCCCGACGTCGGGACTTGGCCGCCTGGATCGATGTTCTCCAATTGTCTCGGTCACGTGACCGCGTCCTCCAGTCTTGGAACCCCAATAGTTGCTCGGCGTCCGCATATACCGAGCTCTCCCAACGAGCTCTTGGTCTTCCTCTTGGCCTCACTCCGTCGACTCGTCTTGCGTTCATGACACGTTTTGGCATGCGATCGTCATCCATGCGTTGTACGTGCCCAGCCCACTGTATGCGTTGTAATTTGACGATTTTGGAGACTTCCAGCTCGTACAGTTTGTACAACTCATTGTTGTACCGGATGCGTAATCCATCTCGGTCGCGAACAGTCCCGAAAATCCGCCGTAGAACTTTCCGTTCAAAGGTGTCGGTCATATTTTCAGAGGCTTGGGTCAAAGTCCATGTTTCGCAGCCATAGCAAAGCACAGGTCTTATGATAGTTTTATAAACGCGGAGCTTAGTCTTTCTGTGCACATATTTCGATTTCATAATGGGGAGGACCGAGAAGAATGTCTTACTTGCTAGCTGTATCCGTCGCTTGATTTCGTCAGTTTCCTTGGCGTCACTCGATAGGCTGCTACCCAGGTAAACGAAGTTGTCTACGAATTTGATGCTAAGGTCCCCTACGTTGATGGTCGTGTGTGCTGGCGTCCTTGTCCTAGATTGCATCATAACTTTCGTTTTGTCCTCGTTCATTCGTAGTCCAACTTCTAAGTCTAAGCAGAAGTTCTTCTGCATCGGTCAGCTTTCGAGTCATGATGTTGATGTCATCCGCGTACGCTGCCAATTGTGTCGACTTAAAAAGTAGCGTGCCGCTGGTGTTCAGGTTCATTGCCCGAATAGCGAACTCAAGTGCCAGGTTGAAGAGCGTGGGTACTATTCCATCGCCCTGCTTCAGGCCAACCAAAGTTTCAAAAGGATCAGTCAATCTATTTTGGATCCGGACCTGCGAGACGGAGTTGGTCATCGTCATCTTTATAAGTCTCACTAATTTGGCCGGTATACCAAATTGCAGCATGATGCTATATAGTGCACCTCGGTCGATGCTGTCATATGCTTGTTTAAAGTCGACAAAGATTTGGTATACGTCGACGTGGTATTCCCAGCACTTTTGCAAAATTAATTTGACCGTGAAGAGCTGGTCGATTGTGGAGCGACCAGATCTGAAACCGCCTTGATATTCGCCAATGATTTCTTCCGCGAACGGTTTAATCCTATATGCCAGGATTTTTGACAGAATTTTGTAGGCCGTACAGACTAATGAGATGCCTCTGTAATTCTTACACCGTAGTTTATCTCCCGTTTTATGTATGGGACAGATGATGCTTCTACGCCAATCGTCTGGGATCGCCTCAGTCTGCCATATTCGCAGCAGTAGTTGATGTAGCGCACTTAATAAACCCGCCCCACCAGACTTGAGTAACTCAGCTGGTATCTCGTCAGCGCTCGGCGCTTTGTTTCTTTTCAGCGAACGCAAGGCGAAATCAACTTCTTCTACTGTCGGGGGTTGTGTGGATCGCGATTGACCAACGGTATCATCATGGAGCTCAGCTTCCGCTGCCAGGATGTTTGATGGTGGATTCAGAAGCTCTTCGAAGTAGGACGCCCATCGTTTGCTAATACTTTCGGTGTCGCTGATAATACTTCCATCTTTGTCTTTAAAGAGGCTAGTTCTGGGTTGGTAGCCTGTACGCTTGCCTGGTGCTCTTACCAGCTAGGTTTGCATTAATATTCAGCAATTGCTCGTCAAAGTACTTCCGTTTCTTACGCCTAATTATTCTATTGGATATTCGCCGTAGCTCGTCCTATTTTTCCTTTTTGGCTCTGGCTAGTTCTGGGTTGTCCATTGTCTGTAGGCCTGGTTTTTTGAATCAAGTGAGTTTCTACATTCTTCGTCAAACCATTCATTTCGCGCTCGTCGGGCTTTGTATCCCAGAACGTTTTCTGCCACATCCTTGATTGTGTTTTTGAACTTTTCCCAGAACTCGTGGACAACTACGTTGCTGGAGTCGCGCAGCAATGGTGAAATTCTTTCCTCAAGTGCGGTCGTATATGCCTGAGCCGTATAATCGTTCAGCAGATTCTCAACCGCGAAGATTTTGGAAGGGCTGAATCTCGATTGGTGCACTGAGGTGAGGTGATGATCGGAGTCACAGTTAGCTCCGCGGTACGACCGAACATCCATCACACTTGACGCCCATCTCTTGCTAATAAGGACGTGGTAGATTTGGTTGACGGTATGTGCGTCTGGAGATTTCCAGCTCTGCTTATGAATGCGACGGTGTGGAAGGTGTACAACAATGTTCCTGCTGCAAACGCAGTCAATTAGACGTTGGCCGTTATCGTTGCATTCTTCGTGGAGACTGTCTCCTCCAGTGGTCCCCCGATGCCAACTTTCATTCCCGACTTTTGCATTGAAATCTCCCAGCAGCATTTTTACATCATTTGATGGAAGTGAATCGAAGAGAGTTTCAAACCAGGCATAAAACTCATTTTTCCCAGAGTCTTCTTTTACTTCGGTGGGAGCGTGCACATTGATGAGCCAGAGGTTAAAAAATCGCGCCTTGATGCGAATCGCACACAGCCTTTCGTTTACGGGCTTAAAGTCGGTAACGCGCGGCTTGAGCTGCTTATTCACTATGAATGCTACTCCAAACTTCTTGTGGCCCGATGGTTTGCCGCTTGTAAAAATTGTGTGCGATTTCTTGCCGTTGATCTCGCAGCTTAACCAATTTGTTTCCTGGACTGCAGTAATGCTCAGTTTGTACTGTTCGACTTGATGAAGGGGGGCCTTTTCGGCCCCCGGTTTGTTCAGGGAGCGTACATTCCAGGTTCCGAGAGAATAATCCGTTGTGCGTTTGCGTGGTCGTCGTTGTTGATCCGTCCAATCCGAGGCTTTTGTTCCAGGTTTCTTGACAAAGGAAGTTTTTACAAGGATGAATTTTCGGCATACCGCTCAACCATTTCCATGGAGGGCCTCACTGATAGTTGCTTCAGGAGACTTGCCTTGTGCTAAAGTTCATACAAATATGTTGCAGGTCTGACAACGTGGCTAATCCCTTCTAATGACCTGAGACGCTTAGGTGTAATTCAGCCATCAGGCTGCAACTATACAAATTTTACTGAGGATAGAGTTACCTCGTTGCCTCAAACCCTCCTCCTTTCTCGGGGCTTGGGACCGGCATATCACAAGTTAGACTTGCAATCGGCGGGCTTCTAAAATATCTTCAGAATGATGAGCTCCTGAATGAAATCTAAATTTGTGCATTTGATTTCCTTTTAACAAGGGAAATTATTCCCGACCTGCAACTCAGTTTTGTGAACGGGCGCTCTATTATGACAAATTTAATTGCCTGCATAAACGACCGGAGATGTCATATACTTAGTATTCGACAGAGTTCCTCCCCAAATGCTGCTGCGAAAGCTCGGCCGCATCGACATTCTAGGTAATTTACTTATGTGGATTCCTCACTGATAGGAAATTTTGTGTACGAGTGGGTTCCAGTTTTTCAATCTTTAAATCAATCACAAGCCGAGTGCTACAAAGATTGTTTTTAGAGCCCTATGCTTTTTCTAACATACGTTGCGGATATACCACTTCGCATCAAAAGCCAAATATGTATCGTGTTTTCCTGATGATAGAAAAATCTATGGAAAAGATTATAAAAAAATCTATAAAAACGCACTTCATTTAACGTCGAGAAGTTTGTGGTGCTTCACATTGGAAGTCATGATCCAAATCTTCAATGCACTATTAATAATTCTGTGCTAAAAAGCTGACCTCGCATAAGGATCTTACAGTAATTATCGACAGTAATCTTGTCTGAACTGAACACATCTCTTCATGTCGCAAGCGTGCTTTTTCATTGTTGTGCATTTTACGTAAAGCTTTTGCAGCTGTATTGTTCCTGAACTTTGTGAAACTTTATGTCACTTTCGTTAGATCTCTTTTTGAAAACTGCGGCTCTGTCTGAAAAGCTTCACTAATTTCGGAACGCCTTGCTACACGGATGGCATTGGGAAGCGAACAGAACTTATGGTGAACGTGTTTCCGCTGGGTTGGGTACAAAATCTCGTATTACAATATCACGTTTACAAAATCCCGATTACAAAATCCCGCATTTCAAAATCCTGTATTACGAAATTCCGTATTACAAAACCCGTATTACAAAATCTCGTATTACAAAATCCCGTAATACCAAATCCCGATTTAAAAATCCCGCAGTTTTGCATAATATAGAATTAGAAAATTCTATATTATGCAAAACTACGGGATTTTTCCTTCAGCTCTTTTTTTATTGTAGCTAAAGCGACGATAGCTAAAATGAATGGAGGGGAATCAGAGAAGAAAAATTTGGCCAAGTACCAAAATATTAAAAAATTATTAGAAAAAGGTCTGAAACTGAAATAATCGATTATTTGAGAAGAATCGCGAACAATGTCTTTATGTTGAAATTTATTCCTAAATAAAAACTTAAATCACTATGTTTTTGTTATTTCATTATATGAATAGGTTTCATTCCACGAGATTTTGAGTTTCGAGATTTTGACTTTCGGGATTTTGAATTTCGGGATTTTGAGTTTTGGGATTTTTAAGTGCAGGATTTTGTATTTCGGGATTTGGGAATACGGGAATTTCGAAACATACGGGATTTTGTTAATTCGGGATTTTGTGATTCGGGATTTTGATACGATCCCGTTTCCGCTACTACTCTAACTTACAGAGCACTCAACAATTTGTTTGGAATCGTTTTGTCACAAATTTTTAATTCTTATTTTTCACCTCTAAAAATAAGTCTATTACTCTATCTATTAGTCTACATCAACTATTTTATTTGAAATTTGAAATTTTCGCAGAAAATACTTACCAAGATCATATAATCTTTAATTTATTCATATAATCTTTTATTTATTTTATATATACTTTTTACACATCTTTCTTGTTAATCTATTCTGCTTGTTATGTTATGCATCTTTGGCCAAATTGCATGGTCAAAATAAGCTACATAATTTGTCCTAAATACTTCACTAACCAACAAATACTATTACAAGGTATATGATTTATTAATTTTAGATGATTTATTTACTACTTATATTTTACTGCTTTTAGCACTACATCTCTACTGAAGTTCTGCAGATATTTTCTTACCTAAAGCATGTGGTTTTATTTGCACATCGCTCCGGCTGCTTCAACTACTTAGCAGACAGGAAATTGATACTAAATGAAGTACCTCTGCGCGGTGCTTTACGAGTTTTAGTTTTCTGTCTCCTGTTGCTAACTGACAGGCTTATACTACTTGGGCGATATACTGTTAGTGTTAAATTTCACTCTTATTTGACTTTGATGGCAATATTTTTATTATTCGAAATTCAATTGTTTCTTTCTCCACGTAAAAATATTCAGCTTTATGCTTTTGCATTTGAAAAAAAAAATATAGTGTTGCATATATGCATTTGAAAAAAAAAAACATAGTATACCTAAACCTACCCACGTGCTGTTATTTGGATCATCTTCAAGCAGTATCCGTGCAATTGGAATGTAAATTGCAGAGTGTAATGATTAATTACAGCTAAGAAAGCAGCACAAACAGAATGTTTTTTCTAATAATTATCAACGAATTTAAGTTTAGTTCATTTTCTACTCTTCAAAGCTCCGTTTTCACAATATTTACTAAACATTTCCATCTATAAATCTACAAATCATGTATGTATGTGTATACAAATCACCTCTTTCTTCGATCTGACATTCATCATAATCTTCACCGCGCTCGAATCAATACAAGTACCTAAATGTATTTATAAACAATTCGTGGTTCGGTAAATATATTTCGCCGGCAGGTGTGAAATAGTCTTCCTAATCACACTTTGCTGGCATAGTAAAGTCGAAATTTAAAAAAATCGCGGGATTTTCTCATGTTTGCTGCGGGAATCCCACTGACCAATTTCGCATACATATCCATCCCCAAGTTCAATATAGGAAAATTGTAGAGAATTTCGGTGCCGAATTATATTCTGATATTCTTACTATCCTCTCAACCTAGTCAAACATGCATCGTATGGCTTTCAGTGTTTATTTGAACAAGCTTTTTTCTCGTTTTTATTATTGCACGACAGTCGAACACGGAAGTGATATCTTCTAAGTTAATTGTCTTGTGTGGCTTGGAAATACCGTGTTCTGACCGACTTGAGGTAAAACGTAACCTTCATATCGCTTTTGGACATATTTGGACATGTAAGTGCTTCAATTTCGCAAATTTTTGTGCAGGTCGACTCGGGCGCAGTCTATCTTCTAAGTTAACTTTTTTCTTCTTTACTTCCCTCTCATTCGACAAGTAAACGAATATTAATTGTACTAACCTAAACCCACTTATTCAGTCACAAGAAAGCTATAAATTTTTCACTTTCATAATACCAGTGTGTTCTTTCGGGTATTTTGATTGCTTGTAGGTGTATATTAATTATGTGATGATGCCTGCTAAAAAATGATTTGTTAGAATTGTAATTTTTTCTCACACATTTTTGAGAAAATTGTTTATTTGCGAAATAATTGAGTTTGGGTTTTTTGATAAGATTTATTTTACTGCGTAAGACATCGAGAGATATAATCATAATTTTATTCACATGAACATGTTACTATCTATGTTCGATTTGATTGAGTTTAGATTGAATGGGTTTACTTTTAGTTTTTTTTTAATGAGTTTTTAATTGCAATTTTTTTAAATTTAAGAATGTAAAGGCTTAGCAGAATTGCTATAAAGTATTTGGTTTTTTATACTAGGTTTTAGTACCAGTTGGTAGACATGACTCAAGAGTAAATGATCGCTTGTTACTTGTCAAGAAGTATAGAAATAGTGATTTTTAACTTTAATTTTTCCATTACTGAAATCGAAAGTACTGTATCACCTTAAACAAATAGAAGTCAACAGAACGAACGAAACTCAACTCTTAAATTCAAATGAATAAATTCATTTCAATAAATATAATCTTGGTAATTCTATTCTAAAAAATCATCAAATCTTTGTATCACACTAATTTTGATTAAAAGGTAATCTAATTTTTAAATAAATAAAATCATTTCAACATCACGTATACATGTAACATTAAAATACATCTATTAAGTATTATTCATGCGATTCGAGCTGCTCTATTTTTTCCTATGAAATTACACTAAGTGAATGACATCAATATTTCACATTTATTTATTGCTCGGAGAAGATCCTCGTTTACGCATCACAATCGGTGACCGTTTTGGAGATTTGTTGTTAGTATTTCCGCTGGAAATGTTTTCATTTTCAGGCGAAGGTGACGAACCTCCTCCACTTCCTGAATTTCTACGAGACGCTGAGAGCCGCACATTAGTGTCCAAATGTCGAAACCTATTTGGAGTTAAAAAAAAAAGTATGTTCCTAAAATATAATTTGAATTTTATTATATTCACCGTAGCGATACGTTACTCCTTGATCCGTCATTGTCGGTGTTAAACAAAAATGCCAACGGCCAACTAATCCACGTTGAACTACGAGCAGGCGTCTGAATCATTGGTGCTCCATCTAAAACTGGTGAAACAATATCGGCAGATAAGCGTGGCGTTCCTGCTTTATTAATTGCTGGATTGTAGATCTTCGGATCGCTAACCATTCGAACGAAAAATGATCGTTTTTGTGCCAAAGTTTCTTTTCGTTTACGATCCAAGATTTCTGTTACTTCATCGGCTTGTTCTTTCTCAAGGATCTCTGCAGCAAAATCTTGAATGACATCCCAGGCATAATCAATATCTTCTTCTGTAGCATTCTGAGCAACTGGACAGAATCTGATTATGTATTTTTCATTGACGGAAGCTGGGACCATGTGAAGTTTGCCAGATGCATTGATTGTGCTCAGAAGTTTTTCGTTGAGCTTATCGGACCCAATGAGACGAAAACAGACAAGACCAAGCTGTGAATGAAACGGAGGAATTAGTTTATTAATAAAAGGGTGGTGATAATTTGTAAATAAAAATACATAATTAAGTTCAATTTTTAACCCATTCCAGTAAAAAAATTAATTGTTAATTTTAATTAATTTTTTTCGATAAGCTACTAAGAAGCTAAGAATTAATGAGTTTCCCTTATATGTGTCACTCTATGTCACAACTATGCAAAAGCATTCAAAAGGATCAGAAGCAATATCGCTCTTGATGATCTCTGCTAGATGTATAATTTGTCATAAACTATCCTTATCCACAGACTTTTTTTAACGGAATCATTTTGAGTTTAGTTCTATTGAATGTTGCTTGAGTGACGTCCAAAATTCGTACCGAATCTGATAGAGTATTCTCATATTTCGGCCGATGTCAGGAAATATATGCCATTTTAGTCATTCTAATAATTAGAACTAATTATTTTTATTATTTGAAACTGAAGTAAATGAACATATGAGCACTGAGATATTATAACCATTGTGGTCAACATTTGGGTCGTAATCAAACTCGCCTTAAATATTAAAATATTTCATTGTACTTTCATTTTACACTCTGACTCTTGCAGAATCAACAATTTAAATCAATACTTTGATGTCGTCAGGCCCGTGATAAGGAGTCCAGGTCGAGTTTCTATGAAAATATTTATAATACCCTCAATCTTGCTTTGGAATGTCAAAGAATTTGCAGGCTATTTAGAATATTTTCGAATCAATTCTTTCATGGATTTGAAATGAATTATTGATTTCTTCCATCCATGTATTTATTATGAGCTTGAGTAGTCTAGTATCAATGGTCCCCAAAAAATTAATGGAGGTACTATCATTTTCCAAGTCTGAGAGCACGACATTCCAATTTATGTTGCATTGAAAAATCCAAATCAAATTTACTGAACTGTGTCTACTGACATTACTTCAAATATTTCTACATTCTCCAGTAAATTATGACGAACAGATGTTGGAAACCGATTGATTCTAAATAATGAAGACAACAATTAAAAATGTCTCGATAACCATCTAATTTCTAATGTATAGCAATTTTCGTTGGCCATGAAAAGTACATAAGCCTGCTTAGTAGCCTAGTAATTTCCAGTAAGGTATAGTGGTTATCAATTGGCTCACATAGACACAGGAAAGTCCCATTGTGGTACTACGGATATACTATTCCTTAGGCACTGTACTCTGGAAACCATCTAGTTCCTTCACTCAGAAAAATGTCATTTAATAGAATCAAATTTAGATCAAAAGTTGAAATCACTTTGAAATAAAAAGCGAATCTTATTTGAATTCCACTTTATTGTAAAAATTTTCTTTTCAAATCAAAATTTTTCATCATTGAATTAAAAAGAAACGTATATGGAGCCAAATCATATTTGAAAATTTTTGAATCAAAAATGTTCAAATATGATTTGGCGCCATATACGTTTTCTTTTTAATTCAATGATGAAAAAATTTGATTTGAAAAGAAAAATTTTATAATAAAGTGGAATTCAAATAAGATTCGCTTTTTATTTTAAAGTGATTTCAATTTTTGATTTAAAGTGATTCTAAAAAAGTGTTAAGTGGTGAAATTTTTCTGAGTGTTTGATAAACTACATAATACCCTTTAAGTCTATGAAAAATAGATCAGTCAGATTTGAGAAGAGGGGCTCCCTGAGCGAAGCCATTCTTCTCTTCGCCTGAGCTGCACGCTGGCACATGAGATGCAGCACGGATTCCTCTATATTCTCAGAGCCACCGACCCGACACAGATCATTGAACCTTACAGCCAATCTATGCATGTGCCGTCCTATGAGACAGTGGCCCGTGAAAAAGGTGAATACACTGCGAAGAGTGCCACGGGCTACGAAGAGCATTCCCGAGAAAAGTGGATAGCGCTCTGTTCTTGAGGACGTGATCGATAAACACTGACACTCGATATCAACATCCAGTCCTGCGAGTGCTTCACGATTTTATCAGACCTGGTGCTGTTAAAGACCCCTTTCCATGTCTACGAAGATACCTCTTAAGAGCGAGCGTGAAGAGTGGCGTGAATAATGGCGTGAAGAGCATTTCAACAGATTTTCCTTTGGTGTAAGCATGCTGTGACTGCGCGATTGTCCAAGTATCAATTGACTTTTTGATAAGCAACTAAGATGAATCGGATAATGATCGCTCGTTTTAGGAACAAACAACTCTTTTTTCCCCGCTAACTGGCGGAAACACATTAGAAGCGTAAGCGCGCATTATATATCTACTTCAGCAATAGTAAAGTTATAAAGACAGCTGAATCTCAGCCGAAAGAACGCCATCAGGGCCGGTAGATTCGAACGGTTCAAGGGAGCTATAGAAGTGTGAAATACTAAGACGTTCCAACAAGCTAAATGCCTACTAGTCAATAACGAAAATTAGAGTATCGTTGCTCAAATTCATCCTGCATACTTAAAAGTCTTCAGTTTTGTTACATAAATTGACCAGTCATCGCGCCTTTTTGTGCTATTAAACTCTTCTTTATGATGGTGATTTACACATTCCACAATAGGGGCTTTGAATTGGCTTTAAGCTGAGTGGGCTGCCGTTGGAACAGAATTGAGTGTGCCAGCAAGGGTGGTACTCACTTGATCCCGATCTTGATAATAATCCGTGCTCTTCGGAAAAAGTTCCAGTGAAGATCGGACTATGAATTGGAACTCCGTCTAGCCCGCTTTCTTCCTAATAATAAAGGCTACCTGATGAATTGCGCTTCGGCCGCCTACATTAAATCTCCTGGCTTGAGGCCTGGCGTCTTCGAAAATTGTTCAAAGGCTTCATTCAAAATTCGTAGGCTGATTTTTAAGTTGATTATGTTTCTCATTAGGGCAACTTGCCTGCACTCCTCTAAATGCTTGTAAATCGTAATTTCGTAAAAATTTGTGGCCATGTTAAGGCCCCCACTCACGAGCAGTCCAAATGGTCTGAGGCCAGGCCAAAATCTCACCGTGTGTGGGGAAATAGTAGGCCGAGTTTGGACAATTCAAAAAATGGACTAGTCGTGTGTGTTGAAGCCTCAGTCCAAATATCGTGGCAGTCTTACTTCACACACTGACCTGTGGCAAGCTCATTGACTGTTTCTGTGATTATTTGATAGTGGTGGCCATGATTTTGTTTTGGAAGTTATCGAAAAATGTAAGTCACATGAATGTTTATCATGTTATTTGACCCAAAGCCTGCAAGCGCCTGCTAAGTATCGCAAAATAGAGGTCAGTCTTTCGTGAGGAGTGATAGTTTGCCTCATATTTGTGTCCTTCCGTTTGATTAATGGGGTGACCAACTGTAGCAACGTGTTATATGTCGTATCATCCATTCTTAAATAATTTTGTCTATCAGAAGGCTCAAGTGTGAGTCCTTTTAGCAAATTTACGTGACTCATTTGTTTCCGTTTGGCAAGCTATCCTATTTGCCCCTTCCTTCTTGGTTTTCGTTTTTGTTGTTATGTAGATGCAAGTTGCAAATGCAAAAAACTCCTCCATATGCTTCGGATCCATTAATAGATTAAATTAATTTTTTCTTCAAGTTTACCTTTATTTTTTTCTAAATTAATGACAGAAAATAGAATGGACTGACTGGATCGAGGCTCTATCGTGAGTGGCGAGCTAAATTGGACTTAAACCAAACGGACTCAAGCCAAATGGACTCAGGCCGTTTGAACTGTTCGTGAATGGGGGACTTTAGCCAATCCTAAAACCCATATATTTCAAGCGCCAAAATTCCTCAGAATATTTTTATCTACTGTATATAAAACGATAACTCTGAAATTATAAACAAAATAGGGGGCATTTCACGTGAAGCGGGCAACGAAAAAAAGTCGAGGCTAATGATATTTCTAGAGAATATGAACGTGGGTACTCAATTTATTTTTTCTATGAGGTTTTAGTTGCCGAGCTATAGGCTTGTGAATAATTGACAAAATTGATGAAAGGTTTTTTGGAAGCTGATTCTGATACCCGAAAAAAAATCTGAAACCCGAATCAAACTGGCAGAGTCTGATTAAATTCTACCCCACTAAAAACTTTCCACGTAGCCTCTATTCAAAACTTTAAGCTAGCTATTTAGATCGGTCTTTCGTATCGATTTTAACAACCCGCATAAAGATGAGCCAATACGAATATGTTGGCAGCCAGCTGCTTTCTTCTGGAACTCTGCTTAGCTGCAGTGTGCAGCATAAACGGTGTTAGGTTAGGCTTAAGTCAATCCCAGGATGCTCTCTGTTTCTGCTGAAGAGATTTAGTTTCTGTAAAACAGTATTGTATGAATAGAAAAAGGTCCAGTGCGAGTTTTCTTATTGGAGAATACCTAGTGTTTGCTAAGATAGTAAGACAATGGTGACGAATGTTGGTAAAATAGAAAAAATAAGGAATTTAGTTGATTTCATATTTTATGTAGGAGAGTGTGGTTATTATATAGCATTAAACTGTTTTTGCAAAAACCGTTTTTCGAAAGTATTTTTATTGACAAATGAGCTGTGGAGATGATAATGGAGAGACTGCAATAATATAAGTAAAAAAAGATGGTTCAGCAAAACAGCTTTTTATAAAGTAATTTATAAGTAAAGAAAAAAAGTTGGTGAAAAATTTGGGAAACTTAATTCAATGGAAAGCTGCACATATTCGTAATAGCATTTTGCAATTAATGTTCATAGGTAGCTCGTGTCAACAGTTTTTCCAAAATCAGAAAAATGAGTGCCTACTTTCAAGAGATTTTTATTTCATTTTTATTTTCAAAAATTTGAGCACAAAAAAGTGAGCTGAATTGATGTGAAAATCAGAATTTCCATCTGCCTCTCGCCAATCGACTTCTATGAACTCTCTTTATCGGCCATCTAGCATAAAAAGATTAAGTTGACCGTTCTAGTATAGCGATCAAGTGAACAATCTGTTCCGGGTAGTTTTATAAACGATTGCTAAAAGTGTGAATAACATCTCGATTATCTCCTAGCTCAAGTATCAAGTTCTAAGTATATTCCAAAAAAAAATTATGAATTGTATTACTCATAAGTATGGTGACACCGGGGCCCCTTTTTCAAGCATCGTGTATTACGTATCGCGTGCAAAACTGTCATAAAAACATCAATATAGCAAACCAGATAATGACACAATATTTTGAACTGACCTAACACAACCCAATAATGTTCTATTTTTATCCATTTAACTGTTTCACTTTATTACTAAGTGGTGTGAATAACTTTTCTTTATAATTTCTGGTAAACGCTCATCACTCAATTGTATTAATAAATCTTTCTATACATTTATATGCAAATAATTTTTTTAATTCTTCAAATTTCAATATTCACTAAGCCTATATTAGCACACTTATCTCGTCCAGCAACATATTCATATACCACATCCTGAAAATTTGATGATTTTCGTCTTACTGTTAAATTGTTCTAACAGCTCATCGTTTCCTCGTCGTTTCATTATTTATATTTGCCAAAGCAAGTAACATTTCTGTGTCAAATATGAAGTAATGATTTATACTTGCGTATTACTTGGTAAGAAGCACACTATATATTAGTTACGTATTACGACCAGCCAAAATAAACGCTACAAGATACTAAAAATTGCATATTTCAGCATATTTCACATATCGCGTGGAGACGACAAATATGCATTTATTCAAATGGAAGATGGAAAAGTCAAATAAATATCTATGTTTAGCTGAATAAAAAAATTCTACATAATTTGCACGTTACCTTGACTTCATTGCAGATTTCGAAGCGTTTATCTTTCAGCACCAATTGCTCGAATCGCTTAGCCAAATTGATATGATGACGAATGTAGTTTTGTAGTCCAGTTATACCATAGTTTCGTATGACAAACCTGTTTTGGGGAAAAAAACAGTAGTACTTGATTAAGCGGTGCAAGTAATAAATACTTAGGGAAAATTCAAAGAATGTCACTCTAAAATTTTAAATACTTCGTCATTTTGCATCTTTTGCACTTTCATGCACCGTACAGTATTTTTACTAATTTTCGAAGAAAATTAGTATTAAACTCGTTTCGCCGAAAATGCATATTTCTTTGTATATATATATATATATATATATATATATATATATATATATATATATATATATATATATATATATTCTTTGTATATATATATATATATATATATATATTCTTTGTATATATATATATATATATATATATATATATATATATATATATATATATATATATATATATATTCTTTGTATATATATATATATATATATATATATATATATATATATATATATATATATATATTCTTTGTATATATATATATATATATATATATATATATATATATATATATATATATATATATATATATATATATATATATAAGCAAAATGATTAAGGGAGATAATCTCTGGAGTGGCCGATCCGATTGAGCTGAAATTTTCGGAGAAAGTAGATGTATATAGTATAGCTAGAATTCAGATATCTTAAACCTTTTGGCGGCGGCGAGCGTTTGAGTGAATTTTGAGGTATTCCTATATTTCCAAGCAGTGTAAATTTTTGTTAAAACAAATGTTTGAGAATGAAAACTTATTATGTTTAAAGCTTGTCTATGTTAAAAAGTTGGAAATTTTGAGCCGTGTGTGGGTGCAGCGTGCCTAAAAGTAGGCAAGGATTTTTTTTCAAATTTTGATTTGTCATTACTTCTGACAAAAACATGATCATCGCAGAAATTGCAAAGCGTATTGATGTTGACTAAGATTTAGCACACATGAATTTTCAAGATAGTGCGGATAACCCTGTAGCTACGGCAGGCTCCTGAAAAAAAATCCTTCAAATCATTGACCCTCCTCAAAAATTTTTGATTTTTGACAAAAAATTCAAATTATTGATAAATTTTGACCTTTGTCCATCATGTCAAATTGAAATTTTTAAAATTCCGATTTGCACAAGAACGTTCTGGTCACAAGAACTGACGACCGGATTATCCGATCATAATGAAATTTACAAGACATGTTTTCATTAGCTAGGAACAGGTCTGATAGAAGTGATTTTGAAATGCGGGCAACCCTGCGGCAGTGGTACCATCTTGAAAAATCACTGAGAAAACAAAACCGCTTTTTAGCCTATAACTTCCGATTCAGCCATCAGATTTTAACAAAATTCACAAAGTACTTGGATCTTTACATTTGGTGAAAATTTGGTTGAAAAATTGGAATAGATATGCCAGCTATGGTGATTTTTGTGTCCTAAATCTTGCAAATTTGCTCAGCAAAATAAAGCTTTTTTCCCTATAACTTCCGGTCCAGTGCAGAAATCAAAACGAAGTTCATGCAGTAAATGAACCTTAATGTGAACTAAATGTCGTAGGAATTTTGTACAAAAACCATGAAAGGGCTGCCAGTTATGACCATTCTTGTAATTTTGTGGAATTTCTTTACTGAGCGATTATGTCATTAGATTTGCAAATGGGAATGATACTGCAATGAAAATTAACAACAAATATTAACGCTTTAAAAATTTGAAAAGTTTTGACGGTGGTAACCCTAAAATTCTTTTCAATTTTCTTTTTCAATTTTTAAATTTTCCGTGTTTTGAACCTTTTTCGGATGGCATCCTCAAACAACGTTTAACCGCTGAAACTTTCGATGAAATCCTCCGCTGAGAACGCAATTCAAAGGATAAGTTGATTTAAGTATGAGCTTGTTAAGGTAAACTTATTGCTGCTTCGTTGGGAAAGTGTTGCCAGCACTGAACATTTTCATCATTTGTGTTATAGTTGAGTTTTGTTGCTTTGGATACGGAATGGTTGATATGATTCTACAAAAAAGTGTATTACGTCTTTCCACATTTTTTTGTCACTCAAAGACTATTTCTTCGAAAATTAGTTTTCTAGCGGTTTTGATGCGCTAGACTTTTTCTTTGATTTTTTCGCTCTGAATTATCTATTGTTTAACGGTTGTATCGCTCATTTAAGATAATAATAACTACGAAGAAAAATTTTCAAGTACTACGTATTTATAGGACATGAATTCACGATTCATTCATCTCCTAGTCATAGTAATTTTGAAAGGCAATAAACACTATTAAATACAACATATACTTATCAAATAGAAAAAAATAATATATCCACCGTGACTTATGTACGTAACATCAGTCTATGTGTATGAGCTAACTCCAGTGACACCGCACCAATGTAAACAAAAACATGAACACGTAAGAAAAATACACGAATTCTCGATCAATAAAAACTCGTGGATAGTTATTTCTTATGTTATTTCTTGTGTGTACCATTGAATAAAGTCGAAATTCAATTTTTCTATCATCGCTGGAGAACTCTTTAACATGAAGTACCGAAATTATAAAGGCTGGACATTTTACTCCATGGACCACAATTTTTCATTCGATAGTTTAGTAAGCAAAAGAAAAATTCAATGTCGATGGTAAATATGCAAACTATTTTCGTTCTTCCTCCCCGAAGGTAAATTGCGCCGAAGGCAAAAGAACAACGAAGAAATACTAGGCTTCGAAGTGCAATAATGACGAATTGAGTTGCACTATTTACAAGCCTAAAGAATATTTTACCCAAGAAAGAAAACAATACTTTTCGCTGTGGGCAATGTCTGAGTTTCAATCAATCGATCAGCTAACCGTAAGTTAACAATGAAACCAGAAATATTTCTCAAGAGAAAAATTATGATGTGAATATTTGAAGCTAGGAAGGAAAAAAAGGAAAAATATTTTTTGAGATGCTGGAAAAGATGCTGTGGGACTTGGTTCAGTGATGTTAAAAATTAAGATAGTCATCGATACATCGAGTTACATTATTTAATGAAGAAATAATCGATGAATTATAAAATATAGCCGTAAAATTGATGTATCGAGTAATAGTTTTATTTAATTTGAAAGCACCATCCATTCGAATTAGTGTTTAAAGTGTCTTCTTTATTTACGGAACATTCACTTATGTGCTCTGATTAGGAGGCGAAGGTCACAAAATCAAATTCAGGTGCGTAACTTTTTTGATAATGTAGAAAATTGAATCAATCACACGACAACCCTTGGTGGATCTAGGGGCTGAAGATGGTAGAGAGTGTAATTCACAAATTTTCTATCAATGTGTATACGAATATAAAGTGACACGACCCTCTTTACCACTGATTTATTCTAGGTACTTATTCAGAGCTAGGTTAAATTATAGGTCGGAGCGCGATCTCCTGTTCGAATCTAGATTCGAACCAGGGCTTACTCATACAAAAAGCCAATGCTCTACTTACTACATTACACGAGTTTCAATTTAGTAACATACCTAAGGTAAAAATACCGATCAAAGTAGAATTTATCAATGCAGGAAAGGCCCTCAGTCAAGACTATTGCTTCAGTATCAAATGATATCATTGGTTAGAAATAGCTCACCTCACCATAACTAATGAAGATTAGTCACACAAACACTTAATCAAAAACAAATACAGTGCAAATCTCTAATTGAATGGATGTATTCTCGCTCGCAATCCTAAAAAATTTTGTACTTGTTGGCGGCAGTCGTCAAAGATTAAACTTTAACATAAACCAGATGAATTGCGATAAAAACAGCTGTATTTTGATCATTTCCTTGTTGTCACATGATCTGATCATCATAATCATCGCGCTACAACCGGGATCCGGTCCTGGCCTCCGACTGCAGTTTTTTTCATCAGACCCGATCGCGAGCCCATGTCATCCAATTGGTTACCTCTAAACTTCGAGCGTCCTGACCAACGGCATCACTTCAGCGCAGACAAGGTCTCCCACGCTGTCGTCTGCCGTAAAATCTGCCAAAAAGGGTTTTCCGAGCAGGATCCTCTTCGCTCATTCGAGCTAGCTGTCCTGCTCACCGGAGTCTACCGAGCTTTATCTTAGTAATTATATCTGCTTCTAAGTAGATAGCGTACAGCTCATGGTTGTAGCGTCGCCGAAATCGCCCTTCACGTGTGGGCCCAACGATTCTCCGAAATACTTTTCTTTCGATCGCGGCTAAGAGGTCAAAGTGTCTTTTGCTGACCACCCAAGTCTCGAATCCATACGTGAGTACTGGCAGGAACATGGTCTTATACAGCAGGAGCTATGTTGTTCGAGTGAGATTTCAGGATTTAAAGAGCCTTGACAGACTGTAGTAGATTTTGCTGGATTTGAGCAGCCGCCCGCGTATTTCTTGCTCCATGTTGTTATCGGTTGCTACAATTGATACACTACTTAAAATTCATGCTAAACTACCCTGAAGGTTTGGCTAACTCTAGGTGTTCTTCCTACAGAGGCTGCTACCATGCGCTTTGCCTTTCTTTCATCAATCTGCAGCCCCAACTTTTGTGCCACTCGCTCCATCTGGATGAAGGATTCTCGTACAGCTAGCTCCGATCTTCCAATGATGTCAATATCATATGCATAAGCCAGTATCTGGCTCGACTTGGTGACGATAGTCCCTCTCGTTGACGTGCCAGCGTCCTGGATTGCTTTCTCCAATGCAAGATTGTCGGAGCCCATTGAAAATGTTGAACGGTCTTGATAGCAATGCAAACCTACAAAAACGTGTCAGCTTGTTTGGGTTGCTGAATCCTCTCATGGCTTTATACAATTCTACCCAGGCTATGCTATCATAGGCGGCCGTAAAACCTATAAATAGATGGTAAAGTGGAATATTAAATTTCAGGAATTTTTTCATCGCTTGTCTGAGAGTAAAGATCTGATCTGAAATCACTTTGATATTGTCCGAAGATTGCTTTAGCAAATGGAGCTATCGGCTCTTGCAGGATAGAGGAGAATATCTTATAGGAAGTACTCGACAATGTTATACCACTGTAGTTATTACCACACATACCACACATTATTATTATATTATACATTATGTATGGATCATATTATACCTTTGCGCCATTCTTTGGAATTTTTTCATGTTCCCATACGTGCAGTATAATTTCATGAATTGCTTGGTGAAACGTAAGGCCTCCATGTTTAATGAGCTCAGCTGATATGCCGTCTCTTCAAGGGCTTTTTTAAATTTTAGCCGACTTATGGCTCTTCCTACCTATTCTGTGCTTGGTGGCGGCAGCATAATATCTTCTTCTTCCAATTGTGAAGCTTTCAATAATTCGTTAAGCTGACCGTTTAGCAATTCACTAAAGTGCACTTCCCATCGCTCCAAAATGACTTCAGGATCGGTGATCAGATTACGCTCTTTGTCATTACAGCACTTGCGACAGGTTTCGGACTATTTGGGTGAACTTCCGCGCCTGGTACGGACATTGCTATCTTGCTCTTTCTATTTCACAGATCAGGTCTTTTTCACAGGCTGCTTGCTATACAAAGTGCCGCCACTCATCTACTTGTCAGAACCGGAGACTGGCACATAAGCCTCGAACCCTGCGACCAATCGTTGCTCGTGCCGTCCTATGGAGCAGTAGTCCATAACAAAGCCCACAGCGCGACGTAGAGTACTCCTAGTTAAACCTGACTGGTGGCGTCCACGGGAACCTAAGACTGTCTTACTATCGCACAGGATGTTTCAACTGCCCAGAACTTCGTAGCGTCCTCGAGGTATTTTGCCTAATGAATGATTTGGTCGGTATACCCAAATGATTCGCCTCACAGTTGCATCGAACACCCCTATGTCCAGGTATCCGAATCGATTATACTGCCGAATGTCTCGACATCTCCCTCAGAGATGCATTATATTCAGCGACAATCATACACCCTGTACAAGGGACTTAATAGCCGCTTAGTTAACTGTAAATACCAGTATTGACTCTGAATATTCGATTACACAGAACCCAGTCGATTGCCTGAAAGGCATTACAATGGTCTGGTAGATGAAGGAACAGCTTTAGACTCACCTTTCAACTTTTTGAAGCAAGCTTTGTTAGACAGCCTTAATAGCAGACTGCCATCAGAACGTCACCCCTAGCAACAGAATTGGCTCAACCACTGCGGTATAAAGCCAAGCGACAGTATGAGTCTGCAAACTCAAAATTCGCTCCTAAAGCAGCTCCTTTTGCAGCAGAAAAATTCATCGAAAGCCTATCGTCCTCTTTCTGTTATATTGACGCTCCATAGTAGCTTCGAGTCGAGGATTAGCCTCTAATATTTGACCCTCTGGTTCGCAATCAAGCCGCTCTCACTGCTTCAACATGAAGGTATGTCTAGACAGTGATTTAACATATCCGAAGCTATGGCTATGTCGTCTACCTACCAGTTCTACGTAGACAGTGTACAACTTATGGTTGTCTTCACTACCTGCTGGTATGCCTATTTTTAAAACTCGTGATAAATGATCCGTCGATAACTATTGGGGCATCGCTATTTTATCTATTGCCTTTAAACTCTTTGAGAAGATAGTTTGTGATAAAGTTATCTCTATTATCGAACCTCTTCTTACTGACTCGTCTATATGGACTTTGATAAAGCTTTAGACTGGCTTGATCATCAAACTTTAGGACATAAACCTCTTAACATTCGTATATCTGCGGTCTTATTAATTTGGCACCAGTCTTATCTTTGCCATCGAGCTCCGTTCGTCAAATTCTAAGGTTACTTAATATAAAACGTTTTTGTGTTTTCTGGCGTAATGCAAGGCAGTCATCTAGGCCCGATGCTCTTTGAAATCTTCATTTCTGATGTATCAGAAATATTACTCAACATATCCCCTCTTTTCTACACAGATAACTTAAAACTTCACCACGTCATAAGCCGATACAACTTTTTAAACTGCAATCTCTCGCCCATACATCGATTAAAACTTGGCGAAAGCATAATTCACCCAAAGAGATGAAAATATAATATTTTTATGTTAAAAAGATGGGAGCCTTATAAGCGCCAGGAGACCAGCCAGATTCAAGCGAAGACTCCACACGTTCTACTTCAAAAAGATTAAATGACAAGAAAGTACATTAACTGATATCAAATATGAAGTTTCGGAAGTTTTTCGGGACCTTACAATCAAATTAAACCAATGCTTTATTGAAGTTACTTGGAAAAGTGTACGGTAACTTAAATATATAAACATACACGGTATTTGCCTTTTTAAAAGCTAAAACCATAAATTAATAATATTCAGCTAACACTATAAATTAATAATATTCAAGCTGTAGCTACGCTTTATGAAAAATGAAGTACCTTAATTCAAAAGTTACTCAAACAAAAAAAACACGACTCAATATATCCAAAAAAGAACAGAGTAACGTCAAGTCACGTACTGAGCTCATTGTAACATTTAAATTTAATCGTTTGACGTGTCGCGCCCAACGTGGGCAGATGATAAATGGATACGGATCACTTCCTCGTGCCTTTATTTTTGATTCACAGGTTTTATTCAAAGAAATGTAACTCCCACAATCTATATTCGTTTGCGTCGATGATTTACCACGAATTCTATATTAATGCTAAAATTTCAAAAACTGGCGGATAGAAAAGACCGGAAATCTATGTAAATCACAAGATTCAAATCGTAAATCAAATGAACTTATTTTTGTATTCTATTGAATTCCAAATTAAATTTTAAGATAATTTCCGATATAACTGAATTATGAATGCTGATTTAAGCTTATTGAGCGCAATCGATGACAACATTGGCTCGTTTAAGATAAATATATGTTTGATTTTCGGAAACATATTAACAGCAAATTCACTGTAAACAAAAACTTGGCAGAAACCCGTTGAATTTGATGATGTACTTGTTTATACTATATTTACGTTTACCTTAAACAAATGTTATATGGTCATGTTTAATTGAAAGGTTTTAGTTTTTGTTAAATTTTAAAGATTACTATTTCACATCAAAAAGTACATTCCCTGCTCAACAACTAACATTTTCAACTTGACTCCGTTCAAGTTAGCTCATCATACTTATCACTATGCATACTTACCACAACTTCAACGATCGAAATCGCCGACTTAGTGGAACTCCCCAATGACGATAGTCGATAGCTGCATCCGAATATCCGTGTTTCAGATACAACGGATCAACGACCAGTGCTGATGTCAGACGGATTCGATCTCGCACCCACAACGTCGAACAGTCGAAATTCGTGAGAAGCCACTTGTTCGGATTTGTATTGAATGAGTCAGCGTATTCGATACCCTGTGCCAAATTCATAAAATTAATAACGTTCGACAATTGTCTATCTACATATCGTAGGTTCAGTTCAGCATAAGACATTCTAATAAAATACAATCTAAACATAGGCTCGAAGAATGTTCGAAAATCGAACAAGTGCGAAACGATTTTCCGGTATGTAGTCGATTCGGACGTCATGCTGTTTTGCTGGAATCATACTAACCTTAAGCAATGGCTTCAGTTCCGGGCAAATAAAAGCATTGCCAGCATAGGCGGCGTCCACATGTAGCCAGACGCTGGGGAAACGTTCTTGAATGCCGGCACCGATCTCGTCCAAAGCGTCAAACGAGCATGACCCAGTTGTTCCCAGCGTTGTTGAAACGAAAAATGGCACTAGACCTTGGAGCTCGTCTTCTTCCATAGCCTGTGAAGTGTTGTTAATAGTTGTTGATTCAATATTTGTATTTTCAATTGGATAATTCAATTAGCATGTAGTTGTGATCTAATAGTTCTATTGTACAGTTTAATCGATGAGATTAGAAGATGATTAGTCATTCTGATAGGAAAAATAATTTCTTGATG
Organism: Nemotelus nigrinus; assembly: GCA_947369275.1. Taxonomy (NCBI): domain Eukaryota; kingdom Metazoa; phylum Arthropoda; class Insecta; order Diptera; family Stratiomyidae; genus Nemotelus; species Nemotelus nigrinus. The sequence goes on from OX376372.1 coordinate 192,720,940, forward strand.
TAGGTTTGTTTTAGAGACGCGTTAGTTTGATTCGTAAACATAAATTTGCAATGCTAAATAAAATGATAAATAATGGAGCCACTCTAAAATAATATTTTGGAGAGATAATATTATACTACCATCGAATTTATTTAGACCCTCGATTAAATTGGCAAGTATTTTTGGACGCGTCTACCTTTGTACCAGTTATAACGATTTGTGTGTAACTGCAACCAAAATAAATCTGCAATTATCCTCTTTAGTAACTTCCCGTCGAAAAATAAGCAGCAAAAAATAAGCAATCACTCCTTTGAAAGAACTTTGATGAGTGGATATGCGTCGTAAGATCTCAGCAAGTCATCGCTGCTGCAGGAACAAGTTGAATCCAAAAAATATTTGCAGGAACCTAATCAAGAAAGAACAGCAGATCCGTTTATCAGGTGGGCTGAAGATAAGCAAATAGATTTAGATCAGATCTTTACGATAATGTCGAAAACACTAGAGATTGTTGCAACTTCTATTTCCTGTCAAAGGATGTATTCGACGAGTTATCTGCTCAATGGTCTTATTCACCGAAAGTGTCAAAAATATTATTTCTAAATGTTAATTTATGTGTAGAACCAACATAATTTGTGGAGATATGTTTTTTTTATTTCGTGCAATAAAGTTGCATATGTGGTCGTCAATCGTTATTTTTATGATCTCTATTTATTCATTATTTCCTTTGAATCAAGACCTCAAATGTAGTCCTGGTCCATGTCTACATGGTCCATGTCCTTGTCCATTTTTCAATCAAAAACTGTTTAACACAATTGATTCACCCACACTGATTGCCTCATCCGAAAGAGTGAGACGAACTTTGTCGACATAACAAATTGAGTCGTTTCTCCTGTTTAATCGAAAATGCGCTCTAGATTATGAAAAATAACTGAGCCAAGATTACCAGTTGTTGGATGATAATGGACATTGTCATTGAGTATTGAAATTTCGTAGCTCAGAGAATGTTTTGTTTTGTGCTCGAAAAAATAGCCGAACAAATAGATACCATTATAAAGGTGAAATTTTATAGTAACCAACCGAGTGCGAAGGTTTTTGCCTGGAGTGAAACTACACTAGTATGGGTCGATCAATTTTTGAGGGAATAGAGCTATAACAGATCGTGAAGAACACCATCCAGATTATACTTAGCAACGTTACAACGATACTTAGCAACGTTACCCTACAGTTGCTGCAATCTGTGGTGTCTCTCTTTTTTATATGAGATTGAGTAGTCCAGGATACCAAAAATATGATTTCATTTTTTGCCTCCACAAGTAACTAATTTACTGGTATACCATCAGTCCTTGGCGAGCCGTTTGATCACACAAACGGGTTTTCCGCCGGTTGGTGGTGTAGCTCTCGGATTCATCAGCAACAACGGGGCTTGTAGCTGGTTGTCTTCTTCGTTTTTTTGCAAGCTCACCAAAACACTGATCCCATCGCTCCAGCTTTCTCAATAATTCAGAAATCAGATTTCTCTTTTTGTCTTTGCATGCCTGGCTTGATGCAGATATATATTGTTCGATTTGACGAACCAATTTCTTTTGGCTCGGTTAATCGAGTTGTCCGTTCTTCAGAGATCGCGATAAATCTTAACAGGTGCCCACGTTCTTTGAGATCATTGCATGCCTCACTACGCAGTATAGTTTGCAGTCATTATCCAACCAGTCGTTTTGACCTTTTCTGCGACTAGGGCCTAAAATATGTGTGGTCGCACCACTGATAGTGTCTTTGAGGTGCTGCCATAAGTCCTTCAACTCTAAGGCTACTTAAACGATCAGTGATTGTAGCCTCCATGGATGAATGGTAGGCATTTTGAGTGTCAGGCTCTCTGTGCTACATAAGCAAGGTAGAGGTCCAAGTCGATATTGGCTCCTCGGCATGATCACATATTTAATTAGCTATTAAAGTAGCGCCGATCTATCAATGCATGGTCTATTTGATTGAGAGTGGTATCTACTAGAGATAGCCACGTGTCTTAGTGAATATCTTTCTGCACAAACCAAGCGACCATTTCTTGAGCCACTTCTAACTGAAAGAATTCTCGTGCAAGCTAACATAGTGTGTGTATATCGACTGCTTCCATAGATTAATGCTAAAACAACCCAGTACAATTTTCACGTCATATCTGGGGTAGGTATCAAAGAGTCGCTCCTTCTCTTCAAAAAAGATACCTTTTTTATCAACGGTAGACTCCTTTATAGGGACATAAGCGTAATGAAACTGATGTTATAGAATTTACTTCGCACATGCTTTTATATATCGCTGCAAAACCGATTATCACAGTTTTAATTTTTTCGCTGACTAGGACACCTGTCGCAAGCACGTGATAATTTAAATGATAGCTGTAGTTGATGTTGTAACTGTTTTTCTCCAAAATTCGTTCCGTTTTTGTTGCTGCTAGCTTAGTCCTGGTATTGTTTCCCAATGATAATCACCGGTTTTGGAAAATTTGTTTTTTAAAACAGTTTTAATTATTCTGACAGTACGAAAACCTCTGTAGTATTTTTCTAGTGAGCGTCTATAACCGCTTTTCTCGTAAATTGCCGTAAAACGGAAAGATTTCCAGAAGAAGGGAAATATACCGCAGGATTGTGATTTATTGAAAATTATATACAGAGCGCAAGCTACTCCAAACATTCGAGTGTGAAACTCAAATAAAGTTAGTCCGGTTGGAACCATTTTTGACGTTAAGTTCCTTGATGGGTGTTATATTTTCTCAAGTAAAATATATTTTACTAACGATTGCTGGTGGGAATATAAAACGTTAGACGAGCTTGTACACGAACAAAAAAGTTACTGGAAATATTTGGCTAACAAGTCTTAAATTTCTTGAAGGTTGAAAAACGAAACACATGGAATTTTTTTGCGTCGATCTAAAGTTACCAAAAGCGTTCTGTATAGTATTCACGAACTAATAAAAATTTATATTTTCGCCAATTATATTACCACAGCGGTCATTACACTTTGCTGGATCTAGTTAGAAATTCTTGTGATAATTTATTGTAATTATTCTGCATTTAATAATCAGTATTGATTTTGATTCTTTTATATCCAAGTTGGGGCAAAACTTGCTGCCCTTAGTATTTCTCAATAAAGTAACACGAAGAGTGCCTTAGTAGGGGTGAAGCGGAGCGCACCAGTTACAAGTAGTGCAGCCATTCTCCGCACTTTTTCAAGCTGCCGTTTGCAGGTAGCCTTAAAAGCACCCTGCTACCAGAACGCCACCCCAAACAATAGAATTGGCTCATCCACAGTAGTGTAAAGCCAAGCAACAGTACGAGGTTGTAATCCCCAATTCGCTCCTATGGCTCTTTTACAGCAGTAAAGTGCATTAAAGCCTTCCGAGCTCTTTCTGCTACATTGTAGGTCCATAGTAGCTTCGAGTCAAGGATCAGCCCTAAGTACCTGACCCTCTAGCTCAGGTTAATGGAGACCCCATTCAATTTGGGTAACTCAAAAGAAGGAACTTTGTACTTCCTTGTAAACAGCACTAGTTCCGTTAAAAAACGTCGTAAGTGCGGGGCAAAAACGTCGCTAATCGAGTTACTGGGTGTGGATCGAACAGTGACATAATTGTGAAACGACTTAAATCGAAGCGTTGTAAATCGAGGTACGCCTGTAATTAGGTATGCGCCGTATATATTCAAATATGAAAATAGAGTGCGCGTTGCTGTCAATGGCAACCATTACAGAGGGATGTTCACTGATTATTTCTAACTTTGCTTGTTCTTGATCTAGAGGAAATATCACATGGAGCTACCGCAGCAATTTAATTATTGAGGGACCAATTCAGTGGCAAAATTATTTCCAGAATGGACTTGTGCACTGGTCACCAAGTCCAAAAAATTTAATATTTTTAGACTACTTTCTTTGAAGGTATGTTATATCTTTTACCTATGTCGATAAAAAAAACCAGCATTTGAAGTATTGAAAATTAACACTACTAGAGTTTTGGCAAGGATAAGATTCCAAACGTTCGAAAATAAAACTGATAGGTGCACTATGTTAGAGGTAGCTTCCACCACATTTGCCTGAACTTGTTTTCAAATGCTAAATTTCATGAAAAATATATCAGAGATATAATTTACATAAATTTGATAAAGCCACAAAATTAAGGCTTTAAAAGATGTCTTCTCTGAAGACATCAAAACTTAATAGCTATCGTCTTTATTTATATTTTCAACATTTACAATTTCAATATTGATATCATTTCATATTTGAACGACAAAAATTGTGAGATGATTTTCGTCTAATATGGTGGTCCAGGCAAAATAGAAATCTAGCAGCCGAGTTGGTCTGTGTTTTGATTGGGTTATTAAAGACGAAGCTATACTATAACTAGCCATAGAAATAAAAGTGGTGTTTGCACACAGTCTTTGGTATGTTTTTACCCTAAGTTTCAATGAATCAATTGGGTAGATCTATAGGCAACATAAAATTTATTTCCATGCAATTAAACCACCCAAACTTACATTCAAAAGGGTATCACCACGAAGACTAGATTTTTCATCCGGTTCCAAAATTCTTAGCTTCACGAAACAAATCATAGCTGCCTTCTCAACGCAACTGTGTGCTTCCTTCGAACAGTAGGCCATTAACTTCGAAAGCAAATGTCCCTCCTCCACAAAAGGGTGTTGTTGTTTCAAATTTTTTATGGCTTGAGCTCGAGCCGCAAGCATCGTGACCAGGATACATTCCGATGCCGAAGTCTATAAAAATACAAAAAATGCTGATCATTAATCGCAAAAGTCAAAACAATTGTGAAACTTGCAGAAAATTCTGATGAAAACGTAGGTATATCTTTCGAAACAATCGAATTTCCAAGAATTTCGTGAGATCAACCGATCAATTGATTGGTACTTCAGACTAGTGAATACCCGCAGACTAAAGTTTTCTATCAACAATCGAAAAACATTGACACCTACATACCTGTATTACGCCTCCGCCTTTGCTGCCTTCTTTCAATGCCAAGAAATTATCCGGTAAACCAATTGCTTTACCTGTTTGCAATAAACAAAATAAAACAATTTCTTAGCATTCGGCACTCCAATTGGATATTTTTTAATTGAGTTTTGGCGAGAATATGTGTAAATGTATCGTGTAGGCATTAACAAAGAAGTCACAAATAAAATGGCCACAAATCACTATATGCAGCAACATACATATTTAAAATATCCCATGTACGAGCACAAGAAAATCTCTTGGCCTTCATGACCATGATTGTTTATTTATTTTGATTTCAGGGAAAAATCGTGGATAATCCTCTTGAAAAATCGCGGTTTTGACAGGTAGCTGAAATTGTTTAGATGTACCTACATGCATACATATGTATGTATGTGCGCGCATAGCACTGGATAAATTCCAGATGCTTTTTACAAAACACTATTGACTCTTTTGTAGCTCTTCACTGGCGTCAAAATAAACAAATTAAATCTAATTACATTCATAGATAATTTCCTTTTCCTACCTCAATTTGATATTTCCAGGAATGTTACCGGACGATCTTGCATGTTTTAATTCTTTCAAGTTTTTGGAAACGGTAGCGCATGATTAATGTCGGAATACTTTTCATCGTATCAAGGTGCTCGGTGTATGGATAAGTGGAACTTTTGAGGCCATACAATTTTCGTGTACATTCATACAGCACTTACACAGAAATTATAAAAGTTCTGACTTACCTAACCAGTCAAGGACAATAGTCTCTAATTCTGTACACGCCGGGCTGGCGGCCTGAAAACATAAATCAACCATAAATATTTACATACGATTTTAAATAGAACTAAATCCAGCTATCAAACTTTTTTAATAGAATATGACATGGAACAATAAAATCGTATTCCAAAAATAAATTTAGTCTAGTATTTCCTGAATTATCTACGTCGCCCAAGATACACAAACTTTTCTACAGATTGCTGACGAACAATAAAAAAGCGGGTGTGTTTACACAAAATAAAACAAAGAATTTCTCATCATATGATCGATCATACCCAGGAGAAGCCAATGCATCCAATTCCGTCGCTAAGCATGTCTCCGAGAATCGATGGAAAGGAATTTCCCGATGGGAAGTAGGCGTGAAATCGCGGATGCTGCCAATGTGTAACGCCTGGCATGATTTTCGCTTCGACGTCTTCCATGATTTTCTCCCAGGGTTCCGGTTCTTGGGGGGCTTCGCCTGAACGATGAATCGCAATACAGAGATCGATTTGAAAATAGTAAAAATGATTGGCGCTGATTAATTTCAATTCGAATTTATTGAATGTGGAAAATTTATTGTCAGTACCTGGAAGAAGGTGACGCAAATAGCCTGGTTCCACGCTCGGTGTTACGCGACGATCTTCTAAAGTTTCTAGATATTTGCAGATATACTCGACCATTTCGGAGCCACGTTGACGAAACTCTCGACTGTCCATTTTAATTGTATATAATCTTGTTTCTAATCTGAAAATTCATACATGGAATTGAAGACACAAATTTTCGATAGGGAAGTGTCTGCGTACATTTTTATTTTTAATTTAAATAAAAAATAGTATATAAAACAAACTGCCGGAATAAATAATGTTTAATACGAAAAGAAAAAATTAAAAAATATTTTGCATTAATTGCAAATCATATTTCATTGCACTCGATATTTTAAAATAATGATTATGACTAGTACTTGCGCACCAATTTGAGCTTCACATTTCCAGAAAAAAAGATAAAAGCATAAAATTTGACTTTAATACGGACGCAAAATAGTTTTTATAAAGTCAAAAAAGAAACTTGTTGCGATAATTAATTAATTTTTAATTTTATTTTTCTGCCAATTTTTTTTGCAACCTCATTTTTCTCATGTGTAGTATGGTTAAAGTGACCATACGTCCCGTTTTGAACGGGACTCTCCCTTTTCTCTGTCACCTGTCCCGATGTCCCCAGACAAAGCTCCGGGACGCAAAATAGTCCCGTTTTCCGAAACCGCGCGAAAATTTCAAATTATGACACTAAACAAGAAAACCACAGTTTTCGCTCCAACGGTTGCGCGTCGAAAATTATCCAAACATATTTCGATCCGAAATTCACATGCACGCATACGAAAACAGAAGCTATTGTAGTAAATGTTTTAGCACGTACAGCGATCGACAAATTAAAAGATGATCTCAATTAATCAAATTGTATTACAATTTTAAACGACGCTTCAAACCACGGTAACAAGAAAATATCTCCTCTTGTAGTGCGCTTTTTTCAATCTTACGAAGATGTGCAAAAAGATGTTAAACCTCCAAGACCAACCAGGTGCAACTTCTGATATCATTGTTGGTTATTGACACCAAGTGCTATGCAGATAATAATTTGACAAAAAATTTGTGGCATTTTGTGGCGACAATGCCAATGTCAATTTTGGGGGTGTAGCTAGGCGAGGAATTGATAATGTGCTCGCAAAATTAGAATCATCTCTGAAAAAACCGTTGATAGGTATTGGATGTGGAGCCCATATAATTCACAAAGCAATAACAAGTGCTGCAGATGGTCTACCTTCAGATTACGAAAGCGTTATTGTAAAAATATGTTAATTTTTTTATATTTATACGGTTCGAGTTGAAGCTCTAAAGGAGTTTGGCGCTGAAGCTGAATAGCCCAGTGAAATCCTGCACAAAAAAGGCGAAACTTCGGAAAAATTAGGGGAAAGCTGAATTTTGGTGTGAACCTTGGTACTGGTGTGTTCAACAAAATGTCAAAAGTCCCCATCGATCCGAGCGCTGCGTCACTTTTTATACGGGGTCAAAGGTCACCAAAAGTGACCTTTCCTAAATATCTCAGTAACGGTCACGTCTTTCGAAAAACAATGTATGACGAATTTGTAGCTTAAAAAATTTCCAACAAAAAATATTATATAGTTTTTTCCTGTAATCATAACCGTTTTTGAGATATTTTGATCTAAATATTTGATACTAACAGCATCCTCTTTCTGAGGGCATGTAAATATTATCCGATTTTGATTACGACTTGGCATGTTTGTGAGTTTGTTTTTTTATGTTTAAGAGGCGCATAAAAAAAAAACAAGTAAACAAACTTATCTACCATACTCCAGGGTAGGTGGAAAAGGGTGCTCCGAAAAGTTACCACCACCCCCCACCCCCCTTTGCCACATAACTTGTAGGGACGTCTGCTCGCTACTCTCTTTTCGGAAATAAACTGTATTGCTGCATCATTGGTATGGGATTTTCCACGAAGAAGCAGAACAAGACAACAACATTGCAGGTGAAAATAGGTTTTGTAACATATCATGGCGCTAGGAGTATGAAAAAGCAAGATAAAAACATGGCATAATTCTGTAAACGCTCATTCTTGACATTATAGGGGCTCAACCCGCTGCAGACTATCCCCTAATAATCAGTTTTTTACCAATCCTGTGATGACTTCGTTGCGCCAAAGGGACATGACACGTCTCGAAACCAATTTGCACCTGAAATTACGTGACCTTGCCCTGATCGTTCATGGGATAAGACGGTATGGGAAAAAAACTAAAAAACCGGCTATTTCGGGATGGTTCGTTTGCGGGGGTGGGTAGAGTGGGGGTAGGGTTTATGTGTATGGCTAGTCTCACGATGTCAATAATAGACAATTTACACGATACAAAGTGATCTTATCTTGTTTAACAGTGCGCAAAGAGTAGGCAACGAGCCCATTTCTGAAGATTTTTGATGGATACTCAAGGATACCATTTCATGGCAAAGGGGGAAGGGGAAACTTTTCGGAGCACGCTTGTCCATCTACCCTGGAGCATGGTAGTTAAGTTTATTTACATGGTTTTTTCATGCGCCTCTTAAACATAGAAAAACAAACTCACAAACATGCCAAGTCGTAATCAAAATCGGATAATATTTACATGCCCTGAGAAAGAGGATGCTGTTAGTTACAAATGTTTAGATCAATATATCTCAAAAACGGTTATGGTTACAGGAAAAAGTTATATAATCTTTTTTGTTGGAAATTTTTTAAGCTACAAATTCCTCATACATTATTTTTCTGAAGACGTGACCGTTACTGAGATATTTTGGAAAGGTCACTTTTGGTGACCTTTGACCCCGTAAAAAAGTGACGCAGCGCTCGGATCGATGGGGACTTTTGACATTTTGTTCAACACGCCAGTACTAAGATTCACACCAAAATTCAGCTTTCCCCTAATTTTTCCGAAGCACCATGTTAGATTTCCCCGGACTAGAAATAAAACATCACCAAATGCTCGGCTATAATAAAATCAGATGGCTTGTACTTATGCCTGCTTTGGATAAAGTTTTAAAAATGCACCAGCTGTTGAAAGATTATTATTTGAGCAATGTCCCACATTATTAAAAAAATTTTTCAATCCCACATTATTAAAAAAAGACATTCAAAAGCACTGGAATCAATACAGGGGATATAATAAAAGGGATATATTGACTGTAATAAAGATACAGAAGTATTTGACGAATTTACATTGATTTCAAGCTACGTCACTTCTCAAAAAAATAACCGAATGCGATAATTTTAAAGTTTCCACAGAAACTCGTTGGGTCGAAGTATTCAACCTCTTTCTCACCAATAATCTTCAACATGAAAATTTTTGTATTCTAATGGAATATATTTTATGTCTACCTGGTACAAATGCTCCAGTAGAAAGAGTTTTTTCTCTAATGAATAAATTAAAATCTTATTTAAAATCATCTCCAACTTTATTAAAACAAAATTTGTTCCTCTGAGAAATATAAATATAATTAAAAAAAATATGTTGCATATAATTTAATAATTACTGTCAAAAGAACTTTGCTTTATTATTTTTACTAAGCTGGTGAGACAGTGATTGATTTGATTATTCACAATTTGTTATAATAAAAACAATTATAATGAATCTAAATATAATTATAGTGAACATTAATTGTATTAAGTTACACTTGTTTTAAATAAAGAACATTAAAAAGTGGTGTTTATTTTCAATGTTAACCTGCTAACTGACGTATATAAACCCATGTCCCGTTTTGAGTTTAAAAAAAAATGGTCAGTTTAAGTATGGTACATATGTAGGAGCTACGCGGAGTCGTAACCAAGCAGAAATTAGTCTGGACAATCAACACCTTCAAGTCCCTCAAGAATGCTAACCGTATTTGTACGAATTTATAAAGTTTGTCTAGTGCTAAGTCACGTCTTGCAGTTTGGAGGAATAGCTAGAAGCAACCATGCGTATCCGAAAGACTATAGCCCGATTAGCCTGACTTCTTTCCTCCTCAAAGTTACCGAAAGACTTTTAGATCTTTACATCAAGCAGAGATTTGGGTCCGGACCTCTATCGAGAACCCAAAACGCGTACATGAGGAAATTTGTTAAGTCGGCTCTACATATGGTAGTTCTTGAAATAGAAGAGGCACTTCGTTACAAAGAGTATGATTTGAAGGTCTTCTTGAACATTCAAGCGCCTTCAATAATGTGCATAAAATCACTCAAAAAAATTTTGGTTGAATTTTACCCTTATAATAGTAGGAAACTGGTTTCCTACTACTAAAGATGTAAATTTACAAAAGTGCGCAAAAAGAATATTTTTTTACGACCAAATCGTGTAATTTTACCCTAAAAAATTGTGCAATTTTATGGCTTTGGCGCAAAGGTGAATAGCAAACTAGTAAATTTACACTCTTTTTGCTTCAATTTACAAAAAGCTGTGTATTATTCAGCTGATATGACGTAAAAGCAAAAAAACTCTAGCGCACCTGAACCGCTAGAAAACTAATTTTCGAAGAAATTTTCTTTGAGTGACAAAAAAGTGTGGAAAGACGTAAAACACTGTTTTGTAGAGTCACATCAACCATTCCTTATCCAAAGCAACAAAACTCAACTCTAACACAAATGATGAAAATGTTCAGTGCTGGCAACCTGAACGAAGTAGCCCGAACGAAGCGTCCGTTCGGCAGTCCGAACGAAGCAGCAATAAGTTTACCATAACAAACTCATACTCAAATCAACTTATCCTCTGATTTTCGTTCTCATCGCAAGATTTTATCGAAATTTTCAGCGGTTAAACGTTGTTTGAGGCTGCCATCCGAAAAATGTTCAAAACTCGGAAAATTTCGAAATTGGTTTCTTATTTTTATTGCAAATTCTTTGCATATGCGAACGTAATTTGAAGCATCTGTTGGTGCAATATTTACGGAAATGGCTAATGCTGGTTACCCTGTGTAAGCAGCAAAGCGAAACACATACCAAATCTGCTTCACGTTAAGTTAAACCCAACCAGTAAATTTCGTTTCAATTAAATCACTGCGCTGGACGTTATACGGGTGAAAAGAATTTTAGGGTTACCACCCTCAAAACTTTTCAAGTTTTTAAAGCGTTAATATTTGTTGTTAATTTTCATTGCAGGATCATTTCCATTTGCAAATCTAATGACATAATCGCTCAGTAAAGAAATTAAACAAAATTACAAAATGGTCATAGCTGGCAGCCCTTTCATGATTTTCGTACGAAATTTCTACGACATTTGGTTCATATGAAGGTCCATTTACTGCGTGAAGTTCGTTGTGATTTCTACACTGGACCGGAAGTTATAGGGAAAAGAGCTATATTTTGCTGAGCAAATTTGCAAGATTTAGGAGACAAAAATCACCATAGCTGGCAACTCTATTCTAATTCTTCAGCCAAATTTTCACCAAATGTTACATAGAGTAAGATCCAAGTATTTTATGAATTTGGTCAAAATCTGATGGCTGAATCGGAAGTTATAGGCCAAAAACCGGTTTTTTTTATTAGTGATTTTTCAAGATGGTACCACTGGCACAGGGTTGCCCGCATTTCAAAATCACTTCTATCAGACCTGGTCCTAGCTAATATTAACATGTCCTGTAAATTTCATTATGATCGGATAACCCGGTCGTCAGTTCTCGTGAACAGAACTTTCGAGTGCTGAAAATAGAGGTAGTTTGGTGATGGGTTGCCGTTCTTGTGCGAATCGAAATTTTGAAAATTTTAATCTGACGTGATGGACAAAGATTTTAATTTATCAATGATTTGAGTTTTTTGGCAAAAAGCAAAAATTTTTCAGGAAGGTCGATGATTTGAAGGATTTTTTTTTAAGAGCCTGCCATAGCTACAGGGTTACCCACACTGTCTTTAAAATCCTTGTGTGCTAACTTCTAACCTACATCAATACGCTCTATTAATTTCACGATGATCGAATGTTCCTGTCAGAAGTTGTGACAAATCAAAATTTGAGAAAAATTCCTTGCCCACTTTTAGGCACTCAGCACCCACACACGGTTCAAAATTTCCAATTCTTTATCATGAGCAAACTTAAAACATAATAAGTTTTTACTTCCAATACTTTTTGTTACAAAAATTTTACACTGCTTGGAAATATAGGAGTACCTGAAAATTCACTAAAATGCCCGCCGCCGCCAAAAGGTTAAAGATAACTGAATTCGAACAAGTCATGGACCTACCTACTATATACATCTACGACATCCGAAAATTTCAGCTCAATCGGATCGGCCACTCCAAAGATTACTTCTATTAACCGATTTGCTGATATATATATATATATATAAATAAAGAAATATGAATTTTCGGCGAAACGAGTTTAATACTATTGTTCTTCGAACATTAGTAAAAATGCACATCGAATGTGTAAAAAAAATTTGTGACTCGTTATTTTAACTGAAAAAATGAATATATTTCCTATTATCAAAGTATTAATTATAGACCCACTTTTTAGAGTGATGGACATTATGGAAAGCCTTCGCGCAACCAACATCTATCCTGGACGAATATCGTGGGCTTTGACATCAACTCCGATAAAACGGATCTTATACTCTTGACTAGCAAAAACAAGATTTCTTAAACAAACCCAATCAGGTTAGGCGGCGCTAGATTAGCTATTAAGCCACACTCTAAGTTCTTGTGTCTTATTCTGGACAGCAAGCTAACATGGAAGCTGAATTATGACGCAACAGTTAAGAGGACAAGTAATGCGATTCATGCATGTAAGATTATGCTAGATAAAACAGAACGCACTGGTCACCGAGCTCAAGTGTTGGCGACTATCCGCACTACATATGCCTTAACTGCGACACCTTCGTCTGCGTTAAATTTCCTGTTTCATCATGCCCCGCTAGACATAAGTACCGCAACTGTACTACCGCAAAAGCTGCTGGCAGGTTCAGGAAATGAGGACACTATGAGTCAGGACCTTTGACCAGAGCAGTATTAAGAAGGGTAATCAGGATGGACTGAATACTTAATCGCCATCCTTTTCTTCAAGCTAAAATATGAAGCCACCGTAGGAGATGCGTAGGAGTGGGCTCAGTAAATGGGTGCAGCAGCCCTTGGCATCTACACTGACGGTTCCAAAACAGCTGCAGGAACTGGTTTATGTCAATGATACTACAGGTGCTACGATGAATATTTTCACAGATATTCAAGTGGCGGTAAAAGAACTGATTTCTCACGTATATAAATCGAAGTACGTACTCGACTGAACAGGCTATGCTGACGGAAAAATCTTGGTAAAATCAACAATTTTCCTTAGTTGTTTTTGCGTCAACTACGGGCTGTAGTTAAAACAACCATAAGAAAATTTTTGATTATTTTTATGTACCATGACACGTGGTTGATAAACAACGTCCGTGGTGCAAAAACGTAAGCAACCACAAACTATGATATTCCAACAATGTACTTAGTACGAATTAGTAACAATAATAACAATAATAAGTGATTGCTGAATTATGTTTGTTGAATTTAACATTTGGAGAGTGTTTCGCTTACTATGAAAATTGTTAACTCTATATTTTGTTGTGGTAAATGAATTGATGCTTATTTTGCTATAGATCAGCCATTTATCGTACTTAGGAACCAATTAACACAGTTGATTCCTCGAAGGTTTCGATATTTTTTGTATCAGCAAAGTCAACTATTTTTCTATGGTCAAATGAACTATTTTAGAATAGTAGAAAGAACCATTTTCTGTAGTTCATTCGACGATTTTGAATGAATTGTTGCATTACTATCAATAATAGTTAAATCAACCACGACTTCTTCTTTCAGTGTAGGCAACAAGAAAAGAGTCAGAATTTGGTGGGCTTCCGATCATAAAGGCATTGATGGGAATGAGATGGTGGATTCGTTGACCAAGCTTGTATTGACAAACATCCTTATTACTATTCAAGAGACAAAATCTTCTTAAGTTACCAGGAAATAATAGTTACTGATAACTTTTTGGTCCTATAAGCTATATATTGAAATTTATTTCCGATATTTTACAAAAAAACTTCAATATTCTTTCCAAAGAGAAATTTCGACTACACGACATTAGCAATAGCACGGACACGCATTCTGCATTCAAATATCATGCATGCAAAAATGTGTATCCACCAATATGCGAAGTCTGCGCCACCCATGTTTTATTTTGTAATTTGTTTTCGGGATGGCATGCATCCATAAATACTGTATACTGTGGGCAAAAAAAGCTAAGACACAAACTCTCAGTAAGAACAAAAAACTTACTTTACTTAAATAACCTTTACAAGTAAATTATATCGATGGATATAAGTCGGAGATGTTAAAATTTGTCACAACTAGCGTAAATACAAATTAATGATTTCCAACTGCAAGTGGTCACATCAGTCAAGTATGCACTGTGTGCTGGTGTCTGATGAGAATCAGTGCATACTTTCGAAACCACTTTGTCAAATAAAAATTTCCAATGTAAACAAAAAATTTTCAATTTTAATCATCCCGCAAAAACAATTCCAATTTGCTTTTAATGCTATTTTAATCATAGAAGATGGTGGTTTTGCATTTAATTATAAGTTTTGGTTGTTTACTTTAAGAGCAATATCGAAAAAATGGAAATGAAACAAATTTCACAACATTAACGTAAAATTTTTCACTGGTGATCCAATATAGCGCAACAAAAGTTAAGGCACAGCGCAGTTTTATCTGGAATTATTTGTAATTCCTGCAAAAAATACCGTTAAATGTACTTAAAATCATGAAAATATGATATTTCTATTCAATCTAGCTTGAAAAGTGTTTTGAAAAAGTAATTTTATTGAGGGTGTTGTTAAAAACGAGTGTGAAAACGAAATCGGTAGGTGCAGAAATCCGTGAATGTTTTTTGCGACGTTGGAAAACATGAATGGCGAATTTTGAGGTTGGAATTCCAATGGGAAAATCAAGATATACAGGAAGATATGCAATAAAAAATCAACCAAATCGTTTGAAACAATGCATCGGTCAAAAAGGCCTAAAACCTTATCAGAGCGTGAAATTAAGAAAAACCCTAAATCAAGTGCCTCAGTTTTACGAATTAAGGTGAAAGACCGAGTTGAAAAGGAACTCTCTACTCAATCTATTTGAAATGTAATAAAGAAAGCGGGTTTTAAGAGCCGAATGTGCCGAAGTAAACCTTATATTAGTAAAAAAAAATGAAATTATTAAATTACGTTTTGCTTAAGAGTACGTAAAAAAGCCAAAATCACTCTGGACTTCCAGAGTGATTTTATATGATTTTTTATTTATTGATGAAGTAAAAATTAATGTTTTTGGATCTGATGGGCAGCGATATGTTCGGCGAAAGTCTAATACAGAGTTTAGGAGGAATCATACTACTCCCACTGTAAAACACAGCGGAGGGAACATTATGCTATGGAACTGTGTGAGGGCATCTGGTCCTGGAAATATAAAATTTGTGAACGGTTCGATGGATGAAACGTGTTATCTGGGTATTCTTAAAAGGAATATTAAACAAAATGCTGATAAATTAGGCATTTTATACAATAAAGCGTAAATGTGACTTTATGAAAATGAAGTAGTCATTTATGTCGGGAAATATTTTTTGCGAGAAATTAAAAAAAAATTAAACTTTTTTTAAAACTATAATTCCCGGTATTTTCTTCATATTCGATTAATATAGCGACTCAAATCTTTTAATTTCTTGAAAATCAATGTAATATGAATTAAATCTTCGCAACAAGATGAATGTTAGTAAATTTATTACTGTAACAAATATGTTGATTCGGTAGGACCCTAGGTATAAAACTAGAGGTGTTATATGTTCAGTAACTAGACTTTTAAAGACAAAATACACATCAGGTGGTAATTGCTTATTCGGGGCTCATTAACTGTTACATAAATCGTTTTTCCAGAGATTTTTCCAGAGCAATGGAGAATACAAGGTAGGAATCATGGCGGTCATGGCCCCCTGTGCCTCGATTAGCCTAAGAATATGCGGAGCTTCCACATATTACTACTTCATAATTATTGCCTGAAAAGCTTAAGCAGCTAAGAAGATAGAGCATCGGTTTTTAGTGCTTGTGGCCCATGGTTAAAAATTCAGCCTTAATAACACACTGGCCTTCAAGTTAACCTACCTCTAAATTGATACCTGAGTTAAATAGGAAGTAAAGTCATTCGTAGAACTTATCACTCTTAACTAAAGTACCATACTACTAAACTCAAATCCCAGGCCCGACAAGGGTTACAGTGTGATTGCTTTGCTTTTATTTCACTCTTTTTTTTAAATCATAGAAATTAAAAAATTCAAAAGTAGCTGTCATTTTCTAAATTAAAACATGCGCCTCCATCTTCACGTCGTACTTTTAAGCTATGAGAATGAAATCATCCAACCTCCCTCTCAATCTTCTCTCCCCGTCATCACTATTGTCGGGATCGATGAGTGTAAGCTCGTTAAACGTAAGAGCTATCGCGGCCGGCTAGTAACTGGCCAATAGATTTTTGGATATTTTTGTCGTGCTCTATAGACAGTTCAAAAAGTTATGTTACTTCAAAATCAATGTTACTTAAAAAGCATAGGAAGCTCTTCGCAAACAACCAATTTCCAAATTGTTAACTGGCCAAGGAAGGAAAATAAGAAAAAAAATATGTTTCTTTACACTTTTTTGACAGTTTTTTGAGGAGGGAGAAATTGAAATTGTGATAATCGACCTTGCATTCTGATGTTCTTAGTGTATAGGGTAATTCATTATGAGGTTGATTTTCAATAAGCTTTTTTGACAGACCACGCGTGACTCCTGTCTAACTGTAATGTAATTTTTATTCAGTATTGTTTGACAAATCATCATGGAAAGACTTACACCGCAACAACGTATCCAAATTGCTCCAATCCAGAATCCGCTGTTTTATCGCGAAATTTTGTTCAGTGATGAGTAGACTGCGGTATGCAAAATATATGCAAAATGTATGCAGTATGCATAATGGATGCAATATGCAAATAAATAATGCATTTTTAAAATCGTCTTATAGTAAAACAAATCCTATTTCAGTCCCAATACTCTGTTTTTCTTTATTAAAAATATACATATACATAAACATCCGCAGTCTAGTAATAAGGCGCATTTTTGGTTCAATGGATACGTCAATAAGCAGAATTGCCGTATTTGTGCTGATGAGCAACCTGAAGACCTTCAACAGCTACCACTAGAGCAACAGAAATGTGCAGTTTGGTTTGGTTTATTGGCCGGTGGAATCATCGGTTCATATTTCTTTAAAATGCGTCCGGTCAAAACGTAACCGTCAATGGCGACCGCTATCGCACCATGATAACGTATTTTTTTGCTATCTGAAATTGAAGCCGTGGTATCCTTGTACTTTGGTTTCAACAAGACGGCGCTCCTTCGCATACAGCGAGAGAAACAATGGACTTATTGAGAAATCATTTTGGTGAGAACCTGATTTCACATTTTGAACCAGTAAATTGGCCGCCTAGATCGTGTGATATCACACCCTTAGATTATTTTCTTTCACGAAGTCTCTGTTCTTCAGGGATAAGCCAGCTTCAATCGACGTTTTGGAAGCCAACATTACTCGTGTCATTCGCTAGATACCGGTCGCTATGCCGGAACGCGTCATACAAAACTGGACCCTCAGGATGGACCACTTACGGCGTAGTCGCGGTCAACATTTAAATGAGATAACTTTTAAAAAAGAAATGTCGTAGATTGTTCTTTCGACCCACAATAAAATTTTGACTATAGAATTCAACTTTATGCCTTTTATTTGAGATTAAAAACAAACCTCATAATTAATCACTCTGTACTTTAGCTAGGCGTTTTTCTTCCCGATGTTAGCTATGCAAATTAATATCTTGAGCCTGTAAAATAATTCGCCTAGAATTATGATTGGCTAACATACATCATTCCGGTTCATACCGTTAAGATCATATTACGGACTATATGCACCCGCTCCAAGCCCAGCCGCGGAGTATGTTTAAAAAACTAGATGCAAGATATATTCAATTTTGCCACAAAAAAAACAACAAAATATTATAGTAATCAAAATATAGTAAAAATATCTGAAGCCCTGAATGAAATTATATATAGCTTTATTGATTATGGTTTCCGAGCACCCAACTCATGGTTTCGGGACTATTCCTGCAATAGAAATAGGTGCATTTGCTCCGATAAAATAATTAGGTTCTACTTTTCCGCACCCAAGTGGCATAGCTACTTCATATCATAAGTATACCTCCTTTTACGTATGGATCCGAGACTTTGGTGCTCAGCAAAAGGCACTCTGATCTCTTATCAGTGTTCGAGAGGATAGTCTTGCAGAGAATCGTTGGCTTCATATGTGAAGTAGGCGAATTCTGGAGCCGTGAGTTGTACGCTATCTACCTAGAAGTAAATATTACAAAGATAAAGCTTGGCAAACTTCTGTTTGCAGGGCACCTAGCTTGTATGAGCGAACAGGATCCTGACCTTGTTTGCGCGGCTCGCGGTCAGGACCAATGGAAAAATTTATTGAAGGCCCCGGTTGTGGCGCCAATGATGATGGTACCTCCTTTACTATTTGCACCACCATTGTTTAAGTTGATTCGAACTGGTTTATTATTGATAGTAGTGAGATTTAATGAAGAAAAACTAATTTAATAAAAAATAATCATAAAAATTAATTTAAAATGCAAACCATAAGGTGAATAAATAAAATAAATAAAATTGAACTAGTCGGCTAGAAAGAAAAGTGAAAAAAATTCAGAGAAAAATCTATCATTTTCACAGCTCTAAGATTTCTCTTGGTTCTATTGTAAAATAAACCAGCCAACAATTGACTTAGATAAATTCACTATGTTATATGATTATTTATCAAAATTTTTAGGTTATCGCATCAAATATCGTCTCACTAAACCATACCCAGTAATGTCGAATTTATTTACCGCTGGATCTTCATCAGATTAATATTTATCTATGCATTCCCTTTTGATTTTCGATTATACAGTGATTAAGCAGTGCATTCACGGCAATTGTAGAGTTTCGCAAACAAAAAGCAAGTCAGCCCTTCTTACTGATTTGCAGTTTGGCTTCCTTCTATAGGTTTCTTTCAGTTTTGAGCACCATCCAAACCGGAGAACTCTTTTTGATCGTTTTCTGTTCGGTTACATATTTTAGTTGGTTTAATCCTAGATAGTATAGTGCGCGAAATAATTATAACATACAAACTATCACTAGGTATTTCTGAGAAAATGAATCATCTCACACTATTTGTGATGACGCCATATCATTTTTGCAAGCGAACGCAATGTAACGGCACTTTAAGCTACTTGTTAATTTTTCGTTGTAGTCACCTGGTGTTAAATTTTGTTCAGAAACCCAAATTACTAGTGCGAAATAAATATAGCGGACAGTTGTACGTGAAGTATATTTTCTAGGTGTAAAATTGATAATTCGTCTAAATTTATAAGACTAGTTAGTTCACCAGCCTACTAATGAAGATTAGCATTTACACGTGCAGTTTTGAATTCGCAATTTTTAAAATTACAGTTCGAATCAATAAAAATGCCAAAGGGGACAACATTGACTGCTGAAGAGCGGACTGAAATTTTAGCTTACAAGAATTGCGGGACAACAATCAGAAGAATAGCTGAAAAGTTGAACAGGGACAAAAGTACGGTGAATAATTTCTTGAAAAATCCCGAAAATTACGCCAAAATCAAGAGATCAGGTCGTCCGTCTCAAGTCAGTGAGCGGTCTAAAAGAGAGATAAAACGGCTGGCTGTTAATAAAAAGCTAAGTCTTTCACAAATACGGTTTCAATTGAATCTTCCCATCACTACGCGAAGGGTTCAGCAGATTCTGAAGAATAATGAAAATGTTAAATATGGAAAACGCTTGAAAATACCAACACTTCTGCCACGTCATAAACCTGCACGTTTAGAATTTGCTGAACGGTATAAATTTTGGACAAATGAATGGGACTCTGTCATACTTGGTGATGAAAAAAAATTCAATTTAGACGGGCCTGATGGCTGTCATGGATATTGGAGAGATGTCCGTAAAGAACGGGAAACGTGTCATAGATTTTCAAGGAGGTTCCCTCACGATATGGGGTGCATTCGGCTCTCGGCGAAAGTCTGAAATTTGTTTTATTTCACATAAACTTAACTCAGCTAAGTATGTTGAACTCTTGGACGACGTGCTTATCACTTTTGCAGAGGATTTATGGAGAGACGACAGGTTGTTTCAGCAAGACAACGCACCTAAACACTCTGCGACGTTCACGAAACTTTTTTGTTAGTCCCGGAACATACCGCTATTAAAGTGGCCTGCTATAAGCTCTGATTTGAACCCCATGAAAAATCTATGGGGTATCTTATCGCAACAAGTCTATTCACAACGTCGTCAGTTTGACACCATATTAGAGCTAAAAACGGCCATTATAAAGAAATGGAATCAAATTGGAACATATGTTCTTCAATCCCTTGTTAATTCCATGCCCCGTCGTTTATGCAAAGTAATACAAAATAAGAGAAGCCCTATAGATAATTAAGATTTCTTTTGGTGTTAATTATTGTTTTTAATTTTTGATATAAAATACTTATAAACATTTGATTTGTCCGTTATAATTATTTCGTTCATGAATTTAAAAAATTGTATCTTCCTGGCTACAAAAAAATTAAATAGTTGAAGATATGCTGTTGCTTTTTTATCATTGCATGTAACATAAAACAAAATTTTTATTTTTTGAATCAGTATCTAGCAAATAATTTTCCCGATTTTCTCTTATTTCGCACACTGTATATAGAGCTAGGTAATTTTCATTCATTATTTTTCATCAATCATAATATGTATATGTTGGGTGAGAGGTGTTGAGGATTATTTTCCTAGTTTGTGCCATAACTTCTGTCTTAGACCAATAAATTTTTATAGAACCTTATTTATATTCTTTTTTAACACGGTAACAATGCCATGCGTTACAATTATTTTAGGCGCTAGGTGCAGTGCACTCTTTTTATGAGCGATTGATTACTCGTTTCAGCACCAGATATAACATAAGAGGAACCAGCTAGTCAACTTACTTTAACCCTAACAGTATCTAAAATGAGTAGCTAGAACTTTTGGTAATGACTTAAGACATTAAGGGGTTACACCACAGTGGAGAGCGAAAATTTAACGTTTTTTGCAATTTTTTTTTTCAAGTAGAAGGAAAAGTAAAAAAGGTGTTTCTTTTTAAGGATGTTGTTAAACATGTTTTGAAGTTTTAAAAAATATTTCAAAATGGCAACCATTACGATTCTACGGAATGGTTTTTTTTTAGGGGCTCCGCCGCACGCAGTAGAAGTAAACCAAAAATTAATCTGGAACAAAATAAAAAATATTTTCTTTAACTAAATTAGTATAGCTATAGAAAAACGTAAGGGATTTTGAAAATATTCATTTTTGTTAAATTGGCGAGCATTTGAAAAAAAGGTTCATTTTACTACCAAAAAATGGACACTTATTTGTATCTAAAAAATCAAAATATTAGCTTATCGAAATTCGGCTACGTTTTTCTATGTGAAATGTTTTAAAGATGTGATATTAATTTCGAGTGAAATAAATAGAAAATTGTTTGAGTTATGCTACGTGCCGATTTGAAAAAAACGTGTTTCGAGAAAAACGCGTTTAAAGTTTTGACTCGTGTTTCGAACACGAGTCAAAAGGACGCTCTACTAACGTACTTTGTGTTCAACATGCTTGAAAATGTTTCTAATGACTTCTATTATTGTATTAGAGAAGCTAGAAATCGAATACTAAGACATAATGCTGTACCCAAGGAGTAGGTGTCGTATTTACGGCAGGTAGTCGTTTCGGAGCAGTCGGGAGGGATCGAAAAAGAGCTCGAAATTTCAATGAAAACGTTTTCTAGCAAATATAAAACCGTTTGTCTCTTATTCTAGAGGGTTCAAAGAATTTTTTAAGCCTATAAAAGGAAAATCGATTCTTTGGAATTTCTACTGTGGTATAACCCCTTAAGGAATTAGTTTTTGGCAAAACTCTACTTTTTCTAGCGTTCAAGAACCTGTTGTACTCTCTTATAGATATTATTTTGAGTGCTACTTACAAGATTGTAAAAGTCACGGAAACAAGGCGCTAAATAAAAAAACATCCGCAAGTTATGTTTCGTGGATAATCTTACCTACTGTTGTAATAACGTAATTTGTTTGGAAAGCTCCTTTAAGAATTTTATTATTTTGTCAAATTATCCCGTTATGCCATTTCTTTACGTTTTATTCAGTTGCTTGAATTTGAATTCACTTTGTTCGTCAAAAATCGAAAAAATGTGTGCGAGTGGAAAAGTGAAGAAAGCAAACATGTTTATTTTGTGCACTTGGGGTCTCGAACTAACTAATATTGAGTACATTAAAACTTCTGAGCACTTTGAATGAATCAGGATCGGAAATCTAACTTATCCATCAAAAGCATGAAAAATGCATATACTAATTATACATATTGTATATACCATATAGGCTATCCGGAAATCGTTATGTTTCATTAGAAGTAAAATTGATAAATATTACGAATAAAATGAAACAAGCTGCCATAATACTATAGAATTTTCCTGACAAGCTAGAAAATCTCAGAAACAAATTTAACTCTAAAATAAATTTTCAACTTGGCTTATATTTTATAAGCCTGATAGAACTTAAAGAAAAAGCAGATTATGCTCGCATTAAAAGTTTTTATGAAAAGGCTCGAAATTATTTTATTAATAATACTGATTATATTTTTAAAGCTTCATGGCTATTATTTTACTGAATGCTTTACTAATTATTTATAAAAATAAACAACTGTAACCAGAAAGTTATGCGTCAAGCATTTACAAAACAAGTCAAACAGTGAATTTAAGAAAAAAAAACAGAATTCAGCCATGATAAAAAACAAAATTGCATCAGAAAAAAAGAATATGTGTTCGAAATCGCTCATTTTAGAAAAATGAAAATTACATCGCTAATCATTTTGATGAAATTTGAAAATCTAAAGTGAAAAACTCATAAAACTCCAATAAATCAAAACGGTGGAGACAAAATCATTTATCCTGTGGAAAGAGCAATAAAGCTGACAAGAACCCAGTAGTTGCATTTTGTGTTTCCAGTCCAATATAAATGGAGAACAAATTTTACATTTTGCTAGAATGCTTCAATTTCAAACCTGATACCGTTTTTATCTCATAAAATTGATTTTTTTATGAGAATAGGGCCAAACATCTTCTCAAAAAAGGACTTTAAAGAATAATTTAAGTTTAGCTTATATTTTTTTTTGTAATAATCATAGGTTTATGTTTTATAATGTTTTATGTTATGAATCAACAATGTTTAAGTTTTATATCCAATGCTTCATGTTTGAAATCACTTTTTCAAACTAAATCCAAGGCAAAATTAAGCACTTCACTTATATCAATCGATTTTCCTAAATTTGATTGGATAAATTAAACTTTTTTGAAAAAAAAATTCACATAACTTCACTCACCAAACTAACAAATTTTTATCTTAAACCACTTGGATATTTTTGCAAAATCAAAAATCCTAAAAATTTTCACTTTAGATTCCCGGATATAGCTCCGTTTTGAAATTTTCGTCTTAACCGTTGGAAATATGAGCCGGAACTGATCTCATGGTCGTATTATCCTTCAGCATCTAACCTCGGATGATATCATGTACATCAATAGTCATATCGACATATTTATGTTTCTGTCTCCTCTTGTAAAGGAGAAAATACAAGCTGGGAAGGCAAGATGGAATTCTAGTCCCCAAGTTTCTTCGTTTGTTGGCTGGTAATAAGTAGTGGGAATGTCATTCATTGAAAGTGGTAGATTGTATTCTGACTGTGGAGAGTTTTTATCTTCGTCAATTCAGCCTACCCATATTGATAGATTTAATTTCTAGCAATGGCTGTGTATAAGTGCTTGGCTGTAGAATATAGGACCAGTTTTATAAGTTGAATAGAGAGTAGTGTATTGTAATCTAATTCAGTCTCATGTGAATTTACAAAAATGAATATTTCAATTCGCATAGTGTTCTCCTTTAGAGTGTTTTAAGTTAAATACTTTATCGCTTTCCACTAAGTGGAAAGTAATCTTTCATATTTCTCACGAAAACGATTTCCTAACAGCATTAGATCACTTGCCCCCAGTCCTCAATCCACCAACACCTGTAAACTCATTTTACTTAATTTAATTGCGTCTTCGTCCTAATCGAATCAACGGAGCAATTAATTTTTAAACTGACCCCTTTAGTAACCACTGCAGGGTGACATCCCACACTGCTGATAGCACCGTTTACAGAAGAAAAAAAACATAAGTGGAAAATCGTATCCTTAAGAAATTAACCGAGTCTATTGGTGAACCCATGCCCTATATTATCGTGATAGCACTCAACATCAGACCAAGATATTTCTTGAGTTTTTAATTAATTTGTCGTTAACACATTCAACAATAGAGCAACGCAAGTCATCAATTCACCGGAGCTCAGTGACTACCACTACCACCAATATCGACATTACAAGCATCCGAATGAGGTGTACCAGCAAGCAAGGAGCATCATCTCAACATCAACGTCATCATCGTCTTCTCTTCTGCAACGAAACAACCGCTACCATCATCATCATAACATCACCATCGTTGTCGTCATCTGCCTGTTGAATTCAATTCATTCTTGTGTTTTTGGTCGGATAGCAGTATTAGAAGCATGACACCACCAGCCATGATATTTTCTTGCAATTGAATGGAAAAATGATTTCCATTCAATTTTCTGGTTTGTGTAGTGGTTGTCAGTCGATCTGAGCTTGGAAATTTGCGTGTAGGTTTTGATATGACAATAAGTTCAGGCTCCGATAATTACGATATTTATATGAAGAAATGATAGTCCTTGAAAGTGAGATAAATTGATTTTCGATATTCGCGATGTGCGATTCCGTTTGGCTTGTAAAATAAAAATTTTCTGAAAAGAAGTGTATTTCACATACTCAACTTGGTAGCAATCTAGTTCTTATTTTATTATATTAACATTCCTTCAGTGTTAAAAGCAAAATATTACACCTATTATTTTTTGTTGTCATAATTATTGTTGTCATTATAATGATTACTATTAGTAGAAAGTTCCGTATTGTATGCGGTACGGAAATAATTAGCGAAGATATTGCTAATAGTTAATGGGTCGGAAATGGCCATGTCGTCTGAGTTAAACGTGGTGGGATACCCATCGTGGTATCTCTTGGAATTAATAAAATTCCAAAACCTTCTAGTCTGCTGTTGAAAAATAGAATTAATATTTCTAAGGTGAATTTGGTAAGAACTTTCGACCTCGGACTGATAAATATTCCTCAACTCTACAAAAACCAAAAAGTCAGAAACAGAGCGAGACGAGCAATATCTTTCCCGAGCTTTAGATTTTAAATTTTTTATGTGGCGTGTTGCCTTCAATTTCCATGCAACCTTATTGCAATTCTTAGGAAAAGAGACTGGTACAAAATGAGCAAAGCATCCGAAAAGAATTAAATGAAAATTGTACACTGCCTTATTAATGTCTTTTTCTGACACCACAGGGGACTAATCACACCTCGCAATGAGTCCATTTAGTACATCCAAGTCGACTTTCTTAAAGTTAAATTGACACGCTTTGTAAAGGAGTGCTTAGAGATGTTTTGATTTCGTAGATGATAAGAATTGGTTCATGATGTGTTGAATCGCCAAGAGATGATGGACAGTGCTTGACCTCGGATGAGTAGGCGTTTGAAGTAAAAACTAGATCCAATAATCTTCCGTGACTGTTCAAAATGCTGTTTACTTGGTTTAGGCCGCACGCAAGCATTGCGTTTATAAACTCTTCGGCATATGGGCGATTACCAGGAGAAAAGGTTGGGGCTAATTTGAAGCCGTCGTCAGATAAGTTCCAAGTAATCCTGGGTAAGTTGAAGTCACCCATGAGAATGAGTTCATCATTTCCATCTAATAGGTCACATAAATGATGAATGGCGTTAAGTACTTGCTCATAAGAAATCGTTGCTGAGTTAGGTGGGATATATAGAACTGCTAAATAGAGTTGCGCCATTCCCAGGTCCACACGAGCACAGACAAGTTCCAAGCTATCGGTGTTTGGTATGATTACTTCTGATATGCGATCCGAACTGCGCACGACAAGCAATACGCCCCCACCTACCGGGGCGTCGAGTAAAACTCCATGACGATCTTTACGGAAGACAGAAAACCGCGAATCAAATAGTTATGTATTCAATATCTTCGCGCAGAGCCAAGTTTCAGTTAAAGCTACGACATTAAAGTCTGAAGAAAGATTGTACGTGTAAAAGTCGTTAGCTTTAGATCGCTTGCCACTCATGTTGGCGTAGGAGATGGACATGTTTTCGAGTCGTTTTTTGGCAGACATTTACCAGCCGTAGCACGATTTCTTGGTATAAATTCACGGACGATTGCGTTCAATGGCCAGAAACTGGACTGTGTGATGGTATTAAAGCAGCAATCCGGAACGATGGCCTTAAACGATGACACTCGAGAATGTTGACCAATATTCGCAACCGAGATGCAGTCAGAAGGTAAAAATTTTTTAGTCTGGTGTAGGTGTAAAATACTACCCGAGGCTTCACGACACCATTGAGCTTGCAACTAAAAGTTTCAGCTCTGGATCTAGCAGAAACTGGACGAGTGCTGTTTGCTTCGTGTGTGAGAAAATTCACATTTCCTTCTTTATCTGCTTTCTCAAATCCTTCTGTAACAATAATCTTCGTTGTTTCTACCTTTTTTTCACCTGCCGGGGAGGATTGTTTTAGATTGCTTACACTATTTTCACAATAAACTAATAATGAATCTTTGATCGCAGGTTATTCGAATAGAATCTGAATTGAAGATCACATTTAATCTAATTGTCATCATTGCAATCAAAAACTTTTTGCCCACTTGATGGTAAACAGTATTTTCCCCTCCGATAGAAGTTCCCGTCTCGCCCATCGAAAAAAATTGCATATTGCCGTTTCTAAGCCCTTTCATGAAGTCATCCATCACCCGGAAAAAATGTGAATCTGAGAGCGAAATGTCAGGAAAATATGGTAGATAAGGCAAAGTTTCCCAGCCAGTTTAATTTCCGGTGCTTCTGGTAAGTGTTACTGTATGTGAGCGTACATTGTTCTGGAGGACAATGCACGCTGTTCATGAGTGCTGCATTTCTGGAACTGCTTGTAGCTATTGTAATTACATTTGAGTTGTAATGGTTTGTCCAGGCACCAACAGTTGATACAAACTGGTCTTCCGATGATGAGCCCTTAGATTTGGGGTGGTTCCAGTAAGATATTCTGGGGATAGCCACCGATGCATGCGTAAGCTATTGACGCGTATAATGCATTTTTCATCAAACGTAAGCACTAGAATCAAAAACGCGATACGCTGGCGCTGGAGTTGGAGCTGCAGCGAAGTACAGATGACGACGCACATCATTTTTTTGTTTTCGGTCAGTTTATGAGAAACCCAATTATCAAGCCTTCGTTTCTTCACTAGACACAAAGATGGCGACTAAAGGTGGCGACAGGCAAAAACAATGTGTCGCCAAAAGAAACGCCAACTTACCAACGACAAGATCTAGAAACTGAACGATAACATGACCTATAACGATCTACGAGCCTTTGTAAGGATGAAAGTGGATCCATCATCAGTAACTCGGTCGAGATTAAAGAAAGATGGGCACGGTATTTTAAACAGCTGCTTAATCCCGCGCTGACGACAAACTCAGCAGATCCAAATATCCCAGAAGCAGAGCAGGACATTCCCATCTCTCCACCAGCATTCGAAGAATTTCAGGCAGCCGTACGTAATCTTCGAATAAATAAAACTCCTGGATTAGATGGAATACCTCCCGAATTACTCAGAAATGAGGAACTCTTCTTTGCAACATTCTCCACCAATTAATACTAAAAATTTGGGCAGCAGAACAGTTGCCAAATGATTGGCGAAAAAGGATTTTATTCCCCATTTACAAAAAAGGAGACAGAAAACGTTGCGCAAACTATGCTTTATTATGCTCGTCCTATAAAGTGTTGAAAATTATTGAACGCAAAATGAAGCCCTTCTATGATAACATCATAGGAGAGTATCAAGGTGGCTTCAGGTCCGGACGATCTACGATAGATCAAATATTTTCAGTCAAATAGGTGCTTGAAAAATGCTGGGAGTATAATATCGATGTCACCAGGTCTTCGTAGATTTCAAGCAAGCATATGATAGTGTAGACAGAAATACACTTTACCGAATCATGCTTGACTTGGAAATTTAATAAAACTCGTCCGCATGAACAAGGTGACAATGATGAACGCCGAATCTCAGGTCAAAGTCAACAGTGACCTAACCAACAGCTTCCACACTAACTCAGGCTTAAAGCAAGGAGATGGACTTGCCCCGATGCTATTCAACCTTGCTCTGGAACACGTCATCAGAAGCAGGCACACTACTGTTCAAGTCCACGCAAATAGTAGCATTCGCCGATGACGTCAACATTATGGGACGGACCATACCAGAAGCAAAGGAAGCTTTCCTAGGTTTGGAGTCAGAAGCTAAGAAAATAAATCTACGGGTCAACGAAGATAAAACCAAACTAATGACCCAAACAAGAAAAATGGCGCCGATCAGACAAAACTTGACCTTAGGAGACTACAACATCGAGAATGTATATAACTTCATCTACTTAGGAGTCCACCTTGATAAATCAGGCGGTGAAAAGGACGAAATTTTACGGCGAATAAATGCAGCAAACAAGGCGTACTATTCCATACTCCCCATAATCAAGTCTACGAACGTGCATAGGAATAATAAGCTTCGCATATACAAAACACTCATTAAACCTGTGCTTCTCTATGGAAGCGAAGCCTGGACTTTGACTACGGACTCCGAAAAGGATCTGGACGTATTAGAGCGCAAAGAGCTACGACGAATTTTTGGCCCCATACAAGAAAGGACAGAGTGGAGAATGCGATACAACAATGAGTTGTACCATATATATGACGACCCACTTGTATCCACATGCATCAAATTACGAAAATTACAATGGAGGCCAAAGGATGGAGGCCAATAGACTACATAAAAGAACGTTGAAAGGTAGAGCACAAGGAAAGCGTCCAGTTGGTAAGCCGAGGAAACGTTGGGAAGACACGATAGACGCAGAAAGCAGGTCAATACTGGGGCTAAATAATTGGAGAACCAGGTCGCAGGATCGAAACGATTGGAGGCGGACGTTACTGGAGGCCAAGGCCCGATTTGGCCTGTCGCGCCATCGATGATGATGAATGGTGGTTTTGTCAACCTGGAACTTCAAGCTTAGGTTAGGCTACATAAGAGGGTTGCCACTTACACGGCTTGCTTAGGCGACCAGTTTGGACACATTCAATTTTGGCCCGGCTCAACGAAGCGCTACTAGCCACTAGTTTATTGTATTATCTAAGAATCTTGAGGCAAACTCGCTCTGAGTATGTTCGATAGTGTCCTCTTCCATCTCGCATCTCCTAAATAAGATGTCAATCCTATTCAATTGAGATGCGGTAAGGTAATGGCCTCTGAGTAGGCCAACTGTCGCTCTCAAGCACTTTATGCTGAGCTAGAGTAGCTAATTCGTGCAAAGTTTTGCGGTGATTGGCCTCTATTGCGACAAGAAGCTCTACGTCATTTATTCGAAAAACTGCTTCAAAATGGTCTTAATCTTCAAGTTTGTCGTCTCCTCGGTGCGGAATCGGTCAAACCATCATTGAGCTGTACTTTCTGGTACAACATTGTCTTCAAATGCGACACAAATCTTGCGGGCAGCCGATGCTGCATTCGTTCGTAATTCAAACTTGTATTAAAGTATGTATATTTTCACCATCTTTTCACAGTTTCACTTGCGATCTTAACACTTCACGATTTCTTACAAGTTTGAATACATTTAAATGGCAAGAATATTTTAATGACTTTAGACATCTTCCTTTAGACCCGTTTTTACCAGTTTTTCTCTTAGCTCTTAAGAGCAAGGTTTTATTCTGATTTTTTCTTTGATTTTCAGCGAAAAATCCTGGAACAAAAAGTTTCGAACAAAAACAGATATTTAAAGGGTAAAATAATGCATAGTTCCTCGCTGGGCTGCTATTTTGAGTTTTCTATTGTACGATTTCACCAATCGCAGAGCGATGTTGATGGTTCTGCACTCGAAAACCACGATGCTTTGCGTTTGAGATATACAAAATGTATCCACTTCTCATATGGACTTTCTTTCATGCCACAAAAGCAAAATTTCGGAAGAGGCTCTTCGATTTTCCATGTAACTCGCAGTCAACTCATTTGGCATCCATTTTACTTCCAATTGTAGTTTTTCCATGGCATATAATTACTTGAAAAGAGCTTGCTATCTTGTGTTTGCGTATCATTTTCATCCAATACCGCTGGCAGACCAAGCATACCTTGTCCGCAGTGTCGAAATCGTCACTGTTGAAGCGTTTAAACGAATCTTCACGGGTAGTTTTTGATATTGAGTACTTTCTGTAAGCCTCCTCAAGCAAATGACCTACTTCAGCTGCATTTTTTAAAAATTAAAATTGAAAAGCAAAAATTTCCACAAATGCTGCTATTTTTTTTTCATTGTTAAAAAATATTTTTGCTTTGCAATTGGTAATTTTTTTTTCGAGCGGTTGTCATAAAACCTTCAATAGGTATCTTGTGAACGATACAAGATTATGTTAGATTCGTTCGCATTACTTCTGCTCGGCCTTGCTACCAGCACCTACCAGATGTTCCACCGGCTTACTTCGGTTCTGTTAGGCTTTCAAGAGTCTATGAAGCATCCTTCCTCTTTTTTCAAGCGCAACACCAGCTCGACATACACTCTAAAAAGTGGGTCTATAATTAATACTTTGATAATAGGAAATATATTCATTTTTTCGTTTAAAATAACGAATCACAAACTTTTTTACACATTCGATGCGCATTTTTTGCTTTTACGATATCAGCTGAATAATACACAGCTTTGTGTAAATTGAAGCAAAAAGAGTGAAAATTTACTAGTTTGCTATTCATCTTTGCGCCAAAGCCATAAAATTGCATCATTATTTAGGGCAAAGCCATAAAATTGCATCATTATTTAGGCCAAAGCCATAAAATTACACCATTTGGTCGTAAAAAAAATATTCTTTTTACGCGCTTTTGTAAATTTACATCTTTAATAGTCGAAAACCAGTTTCCTACTATTATAAGGGTAAAATTCAACCAAAATTTTTTTGAGTGTATGCTGATACAGCTGACCAGTCGTCATCTGCCTCCGGCGTCACAGGGCCAATTGCAGAGAAAAGCATGTGTTGCTTCCTCATGAAGCGGGTGCAATGGAAAAAAGTATGCAAAGTGTTATCACTTTCCGGAACACAATACTTACAGAACTCCGTTCTGACTTTCCCCATTTTGTGAAGGTTTTTCCTGAAGTAACCTTGGCCCGACAGGAACTGGCTCAGGTAGAAATCTATTTCACCGTGGTCTCGATTAAGCCAAGGTTTTAGGGCGCGAATAAGCCTAATTGTCCAGGGCTCCCCCGAGCTAGTAGCTCAGCACTCCTCCAAAAACTCAAACGTTCGCACTCGTGCTTGAGCAGCGTCTTAACACTTCTGTTCTGTTCAAGAACACCTCCCTGCGTTCGCTCGTCAATAGATCAATTGAGATTACGCCCGCTATAACTAATACGGCGTTTCCTGAAGCTGTTCTGTAGCTGCTTCCAATTCGCAGCGCTCACCTAAGCTAGACGCTCATCATCCTAGTTCGATACTTTTTAAACCTTAACGCAGTGACCCATATCTCCGCGCCATACATCAGCATAGAGTGAGTAACCGTCATAAAAAGTTTACGTTTACTCGCACTAGAACCGCGAACGTTTGCCATGAGTCTCTTAACCCTCCGAGAACACACCTATTTTTTCGATCCTCGAGAACAATTGGGGTCAAATTGACCCAACCACTTTTGAACGTCTATAGAATCGCCGCCACTGAAGATTTTCATTTGAAAAAATTTTTAAGTATTCTTTGAGACAGTTAATAGTTCTCATACATTAGAAGTGCCCTAAATGTCCTAAACATACCTAAAAAAAAAAACGGGAAAAAACAAATTTGTCGAAAATTTTCAATATTTTGGGCTAAAAATTTAGTTGGATAGTCTCAAGATATGACCAAATCATAAAAAAATTAGCCCTATAGTGGCCCTTGAAAAAAAGGTATTTATTTTGCATATTTACGGTGGCGATTGTGAAGATTTTAAAATTTGCATATTTAAAAAAAAATCATAACTTTGTCAATTTTTAATTTTTTGAGCTAAAAATGTATATGGATACTCTCAATAAATAAAGGGTTGCAAAAAAAGGTATAAGCTTCTGAATAATCAGATTCTGATTGCTCCGAGACATGGTCGTCTTCGGATGAATCACTGTCGCCAAAATTGTTATCATTGTCTTCGGCTAACAAATTATTGCGTACACTAGAACGCAGATTATACGCCATATTGCTAAAAACAAAAAAATAAATAATCTGTCGATTTATAAAGTAAAAAAAATTGAATTTTTACCTCAAAATTGACGTCGAGTACAGATGAGGTCTATTTGACCCCTTGATCTGCTTCAAAGGCTTCTCAACGACGACTGACGATTTGGGAGTGGAAGCGAACAGTGTAAACTTATAGTCAAGACACAAAAATATACTTAAGAGCCTATAGTACTCCCCTTTTCCCGCAGGCCTAAGCGCTGCGATCGGTCAAAAAGGTCTCTGGGGTCAATTTGACCCCCTGTGTTCTCGGAGGATTAAGCGAGATAACAGCCAGTAGGATCCTATCGCATACTTTTCGGATGTGCTCTTCATAAGCCAACCTGGAATCCAACAACACTCCAAGATACGTAACCGAATCTCTGGTCTCAAGTGATTCGGAGCCAACCATCATGGGTATAACGGTTGTTATCCTCCTCTTCGTCAATATGACAATCTCAGTTTTTGTGATTACTAGCTGGACACCATGGCTTTCCATCCATCCCTCGATCCTTCTTATTACTTGATTGAGTTTGAGTTGAGCGAGGTGAGGATTTCTAGATGTGATGACAGCAGCTACATCATCCATATAACTCACCAAGAGCACGTCGTCCAGCATTTCGAGGCGCAAGAGACCATCATAAGCAATATTCTATAGATGTGACCCAAGAATGGACCGTTGTGCTGCTTAAGCTGTAATAGTTTTGTATGCAGATGATTCATTCATGATTCATTTCATAAATCAAATGGTGATCCTTCAAGTAGTCTCGCACCATTGCTAGCAATTATTTCTCTACCTGAAAATGCCGCTGAAGAGAATCCAATATGTCTAACCATCTCACCGAGTTAAAAGAGTTAAGGATGTCCAGCGTTACCAAAAACATTATAGGTCTAGTTCGATGACAAACGGCCTCTGCGCGCTGCACTGGCCTAATAAATTCGCAGATGGCACTTATTGTTGAGTGTCCACTGCGAAACCCGTGTTGATTTATCAAAAGGCCACCGGCTCTTCGTATAGCCGCCTTAAGCCGAGGTTTCAGTAGCCCTTATAGAAGTTTCCCTGCAGTATCAAGCATTCATAGAGGTGTGTACGCTGATGGTGTGTTAGGGTCACTTTTCAGCGTGATGGGAAGACAATTGCGATTAGTAGAAATTTATAAAGGCGTCTGAAAATAGATATCAGGTGAAAATGATTTCCGCTACATTCTTGCAAGATTATGATTCTAAGTTCAGCAAATTGGGAAAGACATAGAGATTTTTGTAACGCTGAACCTGCGTAAGCTTTGGAGCATGATTCAATATTGAGCTGCTGAAAATCAAACCAAACTGTACAATTAAGTCGACAGCGGTGTATACTTGAATGCGTCTAATGCGAGGCTATTCCTTTGTCTCCTAGGCTGTTGTTGCGGCTTTCAGGTGAAAGCTATGAGTAATATCCAGGCTATCGATTAGCTTCTGTGTAATCTAATATTCCGAGTATTTTCACAGATATTCAACCGGCTGGTATTGTTCTTCAGTATTTTGTAATGATAGCCTCGCAAATTTCCGTCCGCTTATTTAAAATCACCCTATGTAGAAGCAAACTGTATACATAATCCAGCATGTATCGATAAAGCTAAAAATATGTACAAATAAACATTTCAAAACAAAAAAAATATATACAATAAAAATATTTATAATTGCATGATCTACAAGACTGTATTGGTTACTGAAGTCTCAAGTTAAAATGATGAATTTATTTATCGTAGCCTCTCATAAAATACATTTCATAAAAACACCCAAATCGTCTCAGATATTCGACAAAAATCGACCGTTAATTCATAGTTTTATGAATGAATCAACCCCCGGTTTCATCCCCCAGCATTCTTACATCAACATCCTTACACTCTTAGCTTCAGTGACAGCAACAAACCTGCACTCCAGCATCCAATTGTCTAACTCGTAAATGGACAATTTCGCACACAACGAACGAATCACTCAAGACGCGAAATAAGTTCGCATCATTTGCAGCGTGCCCAGGCAACTTCATCTTTCTGTTCAACTTCTTTCTTCGCCCCCACTCGAGAGTTTTATGAAACAAGGCGTCTACGAGGGTGTTGTGGAATTCAGGCCATAAATACCATTCCAAATTCCAACTAACTATTCCTGGATCGCTGAGGCGAAAAAACGCCGCGGCGGTCTCTAATCGAGAAGACGAGTCAAGAAGCTAAATGTTAGTGAGTCAATGGAATGGGATACGTTATTCACTTCTCCATAATATGATGGACCTGTTGATATGAACCTGTTGCTGAACAGCTCGTAGGGTTCTTCTTGAATCGGAGCTCGAGAAGCATATTTTGGTCTCCGAGTCGAACTTTTCAAGATTTCTTAGACCCTTACTTTAAGTTTCATTCATTTCGTCTGCATAGATATAAGCATTTGCCTTCATTGATTTTTCCTATTCACGTATTGTGTTTAATGTTTGCAGGATATTCCACAAAATGATGCACTACAAGAAAGGGAAGAATGTCGAGGAGGAACTGACGCGTGAAAATATTCAAATCGAATGGTTGCCTGCTGATTATCTGTGGATGCATGTAAGTCGGATAGTAGAATTCAGAGTTTTATTGATTTTATTATATGTGGCTGCTCATTTCCATATTCTGGATTTAATATAACAGTGGCACAACAATTATACGTTGAAATGGATTTTATTTTAAAAAATTTCAAAATTTCTGGTAATTTTTCTTTTGTAAAGTCAATACGCAATAATAAATAAAATTATCTTTCATCGCCAAAATTAGTATTTTCATATTATACAATTAATACAAATCCTTTAATAGCCACATTCAAATAACTTATTTAGGTTAAAGGTGGCACAAAAGTTTCCAATGTTCTTGACTTTGCGAAGAAAGCTCTCGATAACAATGAACACCGATCGATTGTATGGAGCGGTTCGGGTGGTGGAGTCGGAAAAACAATTTCGTGTGTAGAAATCCT
The DNA here is from genome assembly GCA_947369275.1 of Nemotelus nigrinus. Lineage (NCBI taxonomy): Eukaryota > Metazoa > Arthropoda > Insecta > Diptera > Stratiomyidae > Nemotelus > Nemotelus nigrinus. Next base: position 192,756,726 of record OX376372.1, read on the forward strand.
AAAAAGAAGTTATCCAGTTCATCAAATAACACGTCTCAGCTATCGCAAGTAGGTGTACTTGTAATTAAATAATGATTATTGAATTAATTGAAATTGTATCATTCGTAGGGTAGAAGAATATTGGGAACCAAAAAAGGACGGACTTGAAGAAATTGTTGTCACGAGGGAAATACCATGCATACATATTTTAACCACGTTAGATGAACTTGATCAGAATATTTTAGGGTAAGTAAACTTAGAATCTTTTGGGTGGTAGACTATGGTATGAACTCTGCTTCAATTCAGCAAGTCTTTTAAATATTATTCACATGTGCGTCTCTATTCATCATTATTTGATAAAAAGATGTGCTTCGATTTTTGACCGAGTGTCATTATCATACCATACATTTGCTTGAAGTTTTCAATGAACTGAATTAAGACAAGTCAAAATTTTTAAATGAAATGTCTTTATTCTTTAGAAGGCAGATTTATTCCCACATTTGAAAGATACCGAAATATCGAAGATAATCTATCCTCTTCTTTAGTTTCTTTCAGCGCCGATAAAGCAGTTTACCCTTGAAATATCGCAATCTGTCAAGAAATTGAAATTTATTTACTATCTCAAGCAAGCATAGTCAATCTTTTGCACACTATGCACTAATTTTTTCACAGACGAGCTCAGATGCGCCAGATAATCAATTTTTCTACCTACTTCACGATAGGGTTTAAAAAATAGAGATAGTGGTAAGATTTGCTTCACTTTGAGGAGGAAAACAAATAAATCATGCAATCAAACTAATTTATCGATGCCAATTGAAAAAAAGACACTATTACTTGAGGACCAATCTACAATGGTCAGAAATGAAAGGATAATTGATGCCTTGTTTTCCACCAAATGTAGAGAGTTTTGTTGAGTGAAGCCAACTCTGGTCTACAGTTGCTGGATATGGTAAAATAGATAATATTTTTTAAATGATGTGATTATTTAAAACATATCTATTACAGCACTTAAATATTACTTACCATTAATATATGAAATCATCCAACAGTACACCTCATCCAACAGTACACAATATACATTTACTTTATACAAATACTTTTGAGCCTGTTGGGAATTTCGCTAGTCTTTTAATATTAGGTGTTAAATTTGTTTTTACTCAAAGCAGCAGCACGCTCTTCAAGTTTGAATCAGCTATTCGCGATCTTGTTTTTCTTTTAACCAATTTCATGGATGAAAATATTTGTTCACATTTAGGTGTCTAATTTCAAATTTCATTTGTTTTTAAGTCAACCAGTTCCAGTTATATGCATTTCCATTACGTTTTGTTTACTAAGTGAAAATGATTTTATAAATGCGATCAGGCAATTTTCTTCTTTAGCAAGCTCATCAAACCGGATTTCAAATGATTCTTGTAATATTATGATATATTTGGTCAAATAGCAATTATTGGAAGCACATTTTACTCTGCCCTATTCAGTACGGAATTGACTAAAATCCTCATTTTATAATAGTTTTAATTTCATTTTAAATGAATTGATGCCATTAACTTAGCTGGGGAATATTTTTCTTTCGTTCTAGTTTTCATTGAGATGACTTGCAACATCAGTTAAAATGCCAAATGAAATAGCCAGTTTTTGTCAAATAATAGTACTCTTTGATCAGGTATTTTTCCTTTCCCACTTTTCATTTCCAAAAAATTAGGGACAGCATTTTTTTGTTTCCAAAATCTAATCAGAACCTACCCTTTAGACAGCCATCGCGGCTTAAAATGTAGGACAAGTTCAACATATTTTAAATTTAACAATTTACAGTATTTTCTGATCTCTCGACTGCTTAATGCTCTCGCTCTAATTTTATTTACACATTTCACATATATAAAGCTTCTCCACATATTGTCTTTTAATGCATAATGAAGAGGTATTTTAATGCAAGACGATTTTCAAAAATTGTAGTGCCATTGACTTTACCTATCATTGATGGCGCTCCGTCAGTACACTGACTGATCATCATCATCATCAACGTGGCACAACAGACCGACGTCGGGCCTTGGCCGCCTGGATCGATCTCCTCCAATTGTCTCGGTCACGTGACCGCGTCCAAAAACCTTCGAACCCCAATAGTTGTTCGGAGTCCGCATATACTGAGCTCTCCCAACGAGCTCTTGGTCTTCCTCTTGGCCTCGCTCCGTCGACTCGTTTTGCGTTCATGACCGTTTTGGCATGTGATCGTCATTCATGCGTTGCACGTGCCCAGCCCACTGTAACCGTTGTGATTTGACGATTTTGGAGACTTCCAGCTCATTGTAAAGTTCGTACAACTCATTTTTGTACCGGATGCGCCATCCATCTCGGTCGCGGATAGCTCCGAAAATCCGCCGTAGAACTTTCCGTTCGAAGGTGTCGATCATATTTTCGGAGGCTTGAGTCAGGGTCCATGTTTTGCAGCCATAGCACAGCACAGGTCTTATGATAGTTTTATAAACGCGGAGCTTAGTCTTTCTGTGCATATATTTCGATTTCATAATGGGGAGGACCGAGAAGAAAGTCTTATTTGCTAGTTGTAACCGTCGCTTGATTTCGTCAGTTTCGTTGGCGTCGCTCGATAGATTGCTGCCCAGGTAAATGAAATTGTCCACGAATTTGATGCAAAGGTCCCCTACGTTGATGGTCGTGTGCGCTGGCGTCCTTGTCCTAGATTGCATCATAACTTTCGTTTTGTCTTCGTTGATTCGTAGTCCAACTTCCTGTCAAGTCTAAGCAGAAATTCTTCTGCATCGGTCAGTTTTCGAGCCATGATGTTAATGTCATCCGCGTACGCTGCCAATTGTGTCGACTTAAAAAGTAGCGTGCCGCTGGTGTTCAGGTTCATTGTCCGAATAGTGAACTCAAGTGCCAGGTTGAAGAGCGTGGGCGCTATTCCATCGCCCTGCTTCAGGCCACCCAGAGTTTCAAAAGGATCCGTCAATCTGTTCTGGATCCGGACTTGCGAGACGGAGTTGGTCATCGTCATCTTTACAAGTCTCACTAATTTGGCCGGTATACCAAATTGCAGCATGATGCTATATAGAGCGCCTCGGTTGATGCTGTCATATGCTGGTTTAAAGTCAACAAAGATTTTGTATATGTCGACGTCGTATTCCCAGCACTTTTGCAAAATTAGCTCGACCGTGAAGAGCTGGTCAATTGTGGAGCGACCAGATCTGAAACCGCCTTGAATCTCGCCAATGATTTCTTCCGCGAACGGTTTAATCCTATACTCCAGGATTTTTGACAGGATTTTGTAGGCCTGTACAGACTAAGGAGATGCCTCTGTAATTCTCACAGCGCAGTTTATCTCCCTTTTTATGTATGGGACCGATGATGCTTCTGCGCTAATCGTCTGGGATCACCTCAGTCTCCCATATTCGCAGCAGTAGTTGATGTAGCGCACTTAATAAACCAGACTTGAGTAGCTCAGCTGGTATCTCGTCAGCGCACGGCGCTTTGTTCGTTTTCAGTGAACGCAAGGCGAGATCAACTTCTTCTACTGTCGGGGATTGTGTGGATGGGAGTTGACCAACGGTATCATCATGAAGCTCAGCTTGTGCTGCCAGGATATTTGATGGCGGATTCAGAAGCTCTTCGAAGCAGGACGCCCATCGTTTGCTAATACTTTCGGTGTCGCTGATAACTACTAGTCTGTACGCTTGTCTGGTGTTCTTACTAACTAGGTTTACATTAATGTTCAGCAACTGCTCGTCAAAGTATTTCCGTTTCTTACGCCTAATTATTCTATTGGATATTCGCCGTAGCTCGTCATATTTTTCCTTTTTGGCTCTAGTTGCACGTTGGACCCATTGTCTGTAGGCGTCATTCTTTGCGTCAAGTGAGTTTCTGCATTCTTCTTCAAACCATTCATTTCGCGCTCGTCGGGCTTTGTATATTTTTACTATAATATAATTGAAGTTTTACTCTATGATGTATTGACTCCATATTGGCAAGTCCATCAAAGACATTAAAATTATCATCAATCCTTTTTATAAAAATGTTTGACTTAGCAACATACAAAGCTAGAGAGAAAAATATATAAGCATGGATCAGACCTTCTAGTTCTTGAAATACATCCTGTGTGAGTTTCTGATACGTCTCGTAACTGTCTGCTTTGATATAGCAATATCGTCTGGTTTCCTTTCGATGACTTTATTGCCAAGATGGCCTGCAAAAATCTGGAGAAGAGGTTTAACAATTTCTTCACCGTTCGAAAAAGGTTTCTTTTCGTCAAAGCTGAAGCAATTGTATGTGACGCTTCTGTCATGGGCAAGTCTTTACAGATTGCTTTAGGAAATATATTTTGTCTTCTTCAGATTTCTTCCTTTTTTTCTCCAATATTTGCTTAATGCTGTGTTTTATAGTAACTATTGCTAAATTCACTATCCACCATTTTGCACGTTAATTACTTTTGTCTGGTTTAGGGCAAATGAAGAAATGTCATAAAATATCCGAAGCACACAAAATTTTTCGGTTTGAGTCGGCAAGTGTAAAAGCCCACTTTTGAACGAAATCAATGAGCCATTCGCACTGATTTAGATTCTGAGCGGAAGATTTAATTTTATTCTAAAGACTTAATTCTAAAGCCATTGCATTTGTTAAAAAAAACATGTAGAATATTGGTGTACGTATGGTTTGGACTTTAATTTTCTTAAAATAGGTATATAACATTTTCAGGTATATATAGCATTTCTACATTTATAATTTCTTCCGCAAAAGCGTTTACGCTTGATTTCATTATTTAGAGACTCATTTCTGGAAGGCAATGTCCCTTTTTCATTCAGCGCGTAACTTTTGCTCTCACACTTCAATCAATGTCTTTTCTTCTTGTGCACTTTACATTCTCGTTTCCAAATAATTGTAACAAACTGTAACAATCACCTCTTTTTTAGAAGAACTGTCGAATTACAGTTCTTTCAAGCATACTCTCCTGCTCACGGATGTGACTTCTCATATGCCGAATTAATTCAGCCGCCAGAGAACTCTCAATAGCACCTGGGTTCGACTAGATTTGTCCGAATTTCAATTGATTTGGAATGCCAAAAGCCGAGACAAATGTTTAGTAAATCAGGTAAATTTGTGGTCAATTTAGTCACAAAAATTGGCGTTTCACTTCAAATATTCCAAAATATTCCAATTCGAAAATTTTCTTCTTCAGAATAATCATCTAATGCTGAACAGTACCTTCTGTACTTTCTAATTCAAAGACAATTGACTTGTATAATTTCTTCAGTAAAATTTTAACGCACCATTATACAGGTTCTAAAACATTTTTAAATAGGTCCTATTATAACTTCCATATCAATTTTTTTAATTAATGCACACTAATCTATGTAAAATCTTTCAGCTATCAGGATTCAAAGACAAAAACCACATTTTGGATAGAACGGCCACACAAACCGATCGATCAGCATCGTAACCCACAACCCGGCTGTAGTGGATTGAATAGAAAAAACTTTCGCCATAGACAAGGGCCAAGTCAAAGTCAAGCTCAAGGACAAGGACAGCAACGTAAATCGAAATTTGAGAAAACACAGCAGCCCAAAGAAAATCTTAATGATTCAGATAGTGATGAAACGTGATAGTTACTTATAAATTTACACTCGGATAAAATTTATAGTAAAATTTTGATATCTAAATATGAAGCTTTGTGACTCTGCATTTTTTTTCATATCCATTGAATTTGTAATATAAGAGCATTTTTTGGAAGTAGTAGAAATAGAATTAATATTTGGTTGCTAAATATACAATAAGTAGGAAGTGTAATTAAAACTCTGTTAAAATCTATTTTTGATGCAGAAAGATATTAAACGGCGATAAAACGAAAGTTAAAATATTCATCTATAGTCAATGCAATATGAAAAATCTCTAAGCCCTACTCTATTTCACTACGTACTCCCCTTGCCAGCTTGTTCAGTTTCAACGGGCTTGAGTTTTGAGCAGAGTGGCGCTTGCTGCCAGAGACACGCTATTTTCGTTGACACTGACAATGCAAAAACTACCTAAAAACACACAAAGGAGAAGAAAGTTATCATCCTCAGTACCGTCGCCAGCTGGATCGACCTTTCTCACTCGCCATTAAATGAAACACCAACTAATCAAATTAATAACGAAGATATATCATTTTTTTTTAAAAACGGTAGGAAATAGTTTAAATTTAAAAAATTTTATTTAAAATATTACAAATAAAATAAACATAAAAAGACAATCAAAAATACAACAACAAAAAAGCAATAAAATAACGAACAAAAACATCGATAAATGCATGATAAACGAAAATCATATTGAATAAAAATCAAACTTAAAATGAATCAGCAAAAAAACTCTAGCGCATAAGAACCGTTGGAAACACTAATTTTCGAAGAAAAGTAGAGGAATCGTGCAAAATTTTAGTTGAATATTCTACCACACGTATTCCTTATGAAATTGATTTGAAACTCATAGGTTGGAATGTTTTTCAGGTTTAGTACTCGAATGAATTTCAAAATTTAAGAAAGTGATCATTATCGAATATTCATTTTATAAAACTTTAAAGCAGCATCTCTTATAATATAAATCATGATAAATGCTCAATGCCTTTGCCAGCACTCCATTAAAAAATCTACCATAACTGCTTCATGCTAAAATCAACCTACCCTGGAGTCTCCTTTTCATCCGATAACTATCGGAAATTAAAGAGATATGAAAATGTTCGGGGGTTGCCATCAAAACAATTTCCAGTGGATGGGAAACTTGAAGATGGGTGACTTATTTTCATTGCCATATGAATGTTTAATTGCAGTAACTGTTGGTACGGAAATCAGTCAACTGGTTTTAGCATCCTTAATTTTTTTAATAATCTCATGTATATTTGGAGCACTATCTGAACTGGTTACAAATTTTCTTATTTTACTTAGTAAATGTTCAATAAACTGATCTCCATTTGCCTTCTGAACAAAAATCTGCACTAGAAGATTGAAAAAATAACTTGAATCGAGGCCCGCTAAACCATGCTGGCCTCATAACTAATTAATGTGCAAATTGGCGGCCGTAAATAAAAACCGCTAACCAGTCCACACAATCTCTTTTTGCTGCTGAGAACAGGCAAATACATAAGAAATACCCATGAATCTGAGAAGCAAGAGATTAGCACTCGCATAATGTATCTGACCTGGTTTAGAAGCCCTTGCTTGAATGCTTCACAAAGATTTTTGCCCAACAAAGTTTGAGTTTTATCATTATTTGTAACTGCTGCATTCATTTTAACTCGCACATCGAAATAAAAAGAAAGCCAAAATAGACCAAATTACAAAAGTAGCGATTTAATACGTTTTAGTGGGTAAATAAAACAAAATGTAGCCCAAAAAACTACAGTGCGCCAAATAATTATAACATACAAACTATCACTAGGTAGTTCTGAGAAAATGAATCGTCTCACACTATTTGTGATGACGTCATATCATTTGTGCAAGCAAACGCAATGTAACGGCACTTTAGGCTACTTGTTAATTTTTCGTCGTAGTCAGCTGGTGTTTAATTTTGTTCAGAAGCCCAAATTAATAGTGCGAAATAAATATAGCGGACAGTTGTACGTGAAGTATATTTTCTAGGTGTAAAATTGATAATTCGTCTAGATTTATAAGCAGTCTAAAAAAAAGATAAAACGGCTGGCGGTTAATAAAAAGCTAAGTCCCTCACAAATACGGTTTCAATTGAATCTTTCCATCACTACGCGAAGGGTTCAGCAGATTCTGAAGAATAATGAAACTGTTAAATATGGAAAACGCTTGCAAATACCAAGGCTTCTGCTACGTCATAAATCTGCACGTTTAGAATTTGCTGAACGGTATAAATTTTGGACAAATGAATGGGATCCTGTCATATTTAGTGATGAAAAAAAATTCTATTTAGACAGGCCTGATGGCTACCATGAATATTGGAGAGATGTCCGTAAAGAACGGGAAACGTGTCATAGAAGGAACTTCCAAGGAGGTTCCCTTATGATATGGGCTGCATTCGGCTCTCGGGGAAAGTCTGAAATTTGTTTTATTTCACATAAAATGAACTCAGCTAAGTATGTTGAACTCTTGGACGACGTGCTTATCACTTTTGCAGAGGATTTATGGAGAGACGACTGGCTGTTTCAGCAAGACAACGCACCTATACACTCTGCGACGTTCACGAAACTTTTTTTTGAGTCCCGGAATATACCGCTATTAAAGTGGCCTGCTATAAGCCCTGATTTGAACCCCATGGAAAATCTATGGGGTATCTTATCACAACAGGTCTATTCGCAAGGTCGTCAGTTTGACACCATATTAGAGCTAAAAACGGCCATTATAAAGGAATGGAATCAAATTGGAACATCTGTTCTTCAATCCCTTGTTAATTCCATGCCCCGTCGTTTATGCAAAGTGATACAAAATAAGGGAAGCCCTATAGATTATTAAGATTTCTTTTGGTGTTAATTATTGTTTTTAATTTTTGAAATAAAATACTTATAAACATTTTTATGTGATTTGTCCGTTATAATTATTTCGTTCATGAATTTGAAATATTGTATCTTCCTGGCTACAAAAAATTAAATAGTTGAAGATATAATCCGCTGTTGCTTTGTTATCATTGCATGAAACATATAACTAAATTCTAATTTTTTGAATCAGTATCTAGAAAATAATTTTCGCGATATTCTCTCTGTCCGATATAATTATTTCGCGCACTGTAGTCTCCTATAGAATTCTGATACGACATCCTATTGTCGTACAGCAACGTATCGTGTCGGTATGCGTTATCTCGATTCGAATGGCAACGCTACCCGCGAAGCGTTCTTGACAGCAGCTTGACAGTCATTTGGGCGGCAAAGTTGAGATCTGAAGATCGGCTCAGTAGTATTTGGTGTTTTTGTTCTGATAAATTATCTTCAGTAAGCAGAAATGACTCAAAACGCAGAAAGTACGTATGACCCGAATATATTGCCGGATTTATTGCCAATCTACTACAAACGATTGTTTCCGCACAAACATTTCTATCGCTGGCTATCGTATGGACATTGTGAGTATATTGACTTCATAAATTAGAATCAACAAATAATAAAATGCATTTATGGAGCTTCTACAGCATGATATATTTGCTATAATTCAAAACAAACCTACATTGTACATAACGTATATTGTATTATTGTTTCATTAGTTATTATTTGAGTTTCAAACCATTGAAGCCCCAAATCAAGATAATTAGTATTATGTTTTTTGCATGTACATATTTTCTTCTTATCCATTTGATGTTTTAAAGTATCTTCAGTTTGACTGTTTGGTAAATAACTATCTAAAGCAAACTTTCTCAACTACCCGTCAGTTTAGGTCTTGGGTTAGAGAAGTCTTGAGTCCTGATTTGAAGAAGTCATTGCATAATCATTTTGTATGAAGGCAAAACGACTAATACTTCGATTCTAACAATTCAATCCGATAAAACAGATTTATTTGCTCAATACTTACATATAATCGAACTACTAGAGAGTTAGTCTGAAGTTTTCTGGGAGCAAACTCAATATCGACTTTCTATTCTATGCAGCTGAGCCTGGAATATTCAGCCACCGAGAAATCAGCTTCACATTGGCCGACGATGTCTACACCCGCTATCGTTCTTATGACAGTCAAAGCGAGCTGGAAAAAGATATCTGCAGCCTATCACCTCACAAGATCGATATAGGCGCTGTACTGTCTATAAGGTAGTTTTTAAGAAACATGTTGCTTCTACGTGTAGTTGATTTCCTTATTTCATACCTCTCTAGACCGAAAGAGCATCGAGCTATAGCCAATGTTCACGCACTGCAAAGAGAACTTGTATTTGATATTGATATGACAGATTACGATGAAGTGCGATCCTGCTGCGAAGGTGCAGATGTTTGCATAAAGTGCTGGAAGTTTATGAGTATTGCATGTTGCATTTTGGATAGCGCACTGAGAGAGGACTTCGGATTTGAACATATTCTCTGGGTGTTCTCGGGACGTCGTGGTATTCATTGTTGGGTTTGTGATAAGACTGCACGTTATTTAGATAACAGAGGACGTGGTGCTGTCGCTGATTATTTGCAACTGCTCATTCACGGTGGCGAAAATACCATGACGAAGGCTATAGTTGGCGAAAGGATTCATCACAGTGTTCGACGCTCGTTGAAAATCATCGAGCCGATGTTCGAAGAAGTTTGTCTTGTCGATCAGGACATTTTCAGGGATGACAAAGGAGTGGCTAAGCTCGTGCAATTAATTCCAGATGAAAACTTACGGAATGACTTCGAAGTGCTATTGAAAAATGTTGGTAAATCATCGAAAGAAGTTTGGGAAGCATTCCTGAAATTCTGTAATGGTCAGCGATCTAAGGGGAATGCAAATCGTCGCATGAAACATATTGTAGAGGAGGTGCAACTAGCATTATTGTATCCCAGGATTGATATCAATGTCACAAAGGGTATGAATCACTTACTGAAAGCCCCGTTTTGTGTCCATCCGAAAACCGGAAAGATTTGTTTTCCATTTAATCCTAACGCCGCAGCAAAGCTCGATCCGTCTACTGTGCCAACTGTGAATGTCCTTTTGGATGAAATCAATGCATTTGATGACAAGATCAAAGCGGATGATGCAGAGGAAGATAAGAACCGTATTAAGGATTACAAAAAGACTGGAATGTTCAAGGGCGTAGTGGTGTTCGAAGAGTTTCTCAGGAAGTTGGAAAATACTTTAAAAGGAAAAGCGATTCAAGTGAGTGATTTGAAGATGGAAGTTTAGTATTTAATATTATAATAATGATCATATGTAAGGGTATTCTAAATATATTATGAAACAATACGGACAAATAACTCGATTGGTTAAAAATAATTTTTGCCCAACAAAGTTAGAGTTTGACCAAAATTTGTAACTATTGCTTTCATTTCAACTCACACGTCAGAATGAAAAGTAGCCCCAAATTGCCTAAACTATAAAAGTATCGGTTTCATAATTTTTGATACCTATATGAAACAAAAGGTAGCCCAACCTGGTATCACTGATACTAATATGTAACATATGCATGCAATTTATTACGCGCATATTCTTATTCTAAGCAATTATTCTGTTGTAATAAAGTGCTGTTATGTAGGGTATACTGTTTAATGTGGAAATACCCAAGAAGAATATTTTTTCCACATCAGGCATTTTACTGTACATAACGAAAGCGCTTTATTCAATTCAAAAACAAATAAGTAGCAAACAGAAATTGAATAAAACGATAAAACGCAAACCGTTCGTCGAAACATACGAATAGTATTCGAATATTCACTCAAAAACCGTTTATTTAAGCCATATACCACTATTTTTTTTTATCTCAGTACGCCATTAATATCGTCCTGTCCGCATTGAGAATATTTTAAAAGTATGAAGTTTAAGTGAGCAATATGGTGTAGGTAGGTAGCGTCTTCTCTGTTCAGAATTTTTTTTTACAAACATTCCAAGATTCTACCATGTATCCATCCGTACTCATGCACCATATCCAGTGGGATGCTTCTTGTCCATGATTTCGTATGCACATCAAATCGATTTGTAAATATCGAAATCAACTCCAGATTTTTTTTTCGAATTCCTTACCTGACCGAAAACCTACTACTATTTGACAAATGGTCTCAAAAAACCATAGTAGGCTACTTCCATACCTCTATGCACATTTCATTCCATTATTTTCATTTGTCAAATAGTTTCGTTTGTATTTTGTGAACAACTAAAAGCAAATTGGACGATATTTGATTTTATTGAATGAAGAAGTTGATGAAATCAAATGTTGCTTGCAAAATGAGTTTTATGCTGCAGTAACGTTGACGAGGTTTTTTTTCCTATGGTAATGCCAAAGCTCAGGGAATTGCCCTTTGAAGCGAATGCTTAGCGATGGCGGTAGGGAAACAAATATGGGAGAAGCCTATTCCATTATTTTTTTAAGTTCCACATTTATTTCTTATTTTCTAAAGCGCTAGTGTTATGCCTAGTCGCTACTAAAGTTTTAATGTGGCACTTACCTAATTAATGGAGCGCTGGTATTATGCCCAGTCGCCGGCTGTTAAGACAACATAAGACGAAACAATACAGCCATGGACACGGCGGGATTCGAACCCGCGGGCAGTAGATCGCTGCTTCGGACTGACGCGTTCGCGAGCTAAGCTACCGACCCCCTGAAAAAGGTCTTCGGTGACCAGGCTGTATCGAAGAAGAAAAATGTTTACAAACTGTACAAACAGTTCCAAGAAGGCAAGGAAAGCGTTGAAAACGCACTATATCTAAACCGATCACGAACATCAAAATCATTGAACAAAACGTCAAATATATCACAGATTCCGGAGCCAAAAATTGTTGATTACCAATTAGATATCTTCTTGATACTGCGAACAGTCAGAAATACAGAAAAATCAAATCACATTTGGTTCTAAAAAATACTATTTTTTGGAACGAGGACGCCGGGTTAATATCCGTAAAATAATGATCCTGCCTAAAAACACACCATGATATGAATCATTATTGAAAGGAAGCAGGTATCTATGCCTACGACTCCAAAACAACTGACCATTCCAACGAATATCTTGCAAAAGATGAAGCTAAACCGAAAAGATCGAGGTCATGTTAACAATTAACTGCGTTTATCGTGGCGTTGTGAACTACAAATTTCTTCCACCAGGACAACATTTTAATAAGAATTATAATGCAAGTGTTTTGCATCATTTGAATGAAGCTGTTCGAAAAAAGAGGCCAGAGTTAAAGACAGAAAACTCGAGTCTGGCATCACAATAATGTACCATCGCACACTACTAGTGTTCTTCGATTCAATTTCGACATAAGTTCAACTTAAATCGTTCCACAATTACTGTATATGTCTGATTTGAAACCATTCCCAAAATTCAAAATGCTACTACGAATACACCGTTTTCACTCGATTGAGGAAATGAAAGCCCAAACACTAGGCTGAAGGTCATTCCGAAGAAATCGACTTTAACAACTGCTTCGATGATTCAAAAAAAGTTGACATTAGTGTATTGTAAGGAAGGGGATCTGCTTTGAAGGTAATGAAATAGATTTAGGTGAATAAATAAAGATTGACAATTTTATAACAAAATTTACTTTCAATTTTGATCACAAGAGTATCCTCGAGCTTTCCTCTCTTTTAATAGTAATTTACCTAGCAAAAATAATTTGCTTTAACTAACGATATTGAAATGTCTTGCCAAATAACTCATTTAATCCGGCTTTTTGCAAACTTTCCACTACCTTCTTAGGGATTTGGGCTTGCAGTTGATTGATACGAAGACTAACTACTACAATTTTTACATTTCGAAAATATAGTATTTCAATTTGCTTCTAACTTGCCATGCGGCTTAGCGAATTTCGCAAAGATCATTTACAAGAAGCTTTATTTTTTTATTTATTACAAGAAGCTTTAGACTGGCTTAGTCAAACGTCCGTGTAACAGAGTCCTAAAAAGGTTCTTCCAGCACTCTTTAATTTGGCACTGAGTATGTCATCAGAAAAATCCCCGATGATACTATGGGAACTTTATATTTAAGTCGACGCAGCTGTTAGCCTACACTGATAACATCAATATTATGCCACGATCCTTAATTGACGCCAAGGCTGTATTTATAGTAAAACTCTAGACAACATCGCCAAAGAAATTAGTCTTCCAATAACCAAACACTTCATCAAGAAAACGGGCGCCAATAAGACAAATTATACTGATAGGGGGCTATAACTTTGAGAAGGTAGATAACTTCATGTAGTTAATGGCGGACCTTTCGAAGAATGGCAATGAACTTGAATTCAACTAGCTAATAAGATATTCTTTTCGATAATCCTCACTTTGAAATTTTGACGCGTGCACATGAAAACGTAGCTCTGCATTTACAAAACAATCATCAGATCTGATTTATACTATGGAACAAAAAACTGAACGTTGACTCAGACGTTTGAAAAAGACCACAATACAATTGAAAAGGGCATATTACGTACAATAGTCAGTCCAGTAGGGAAAGAAGATGGATGGCGAATTTGATACATAAACGGGCTGTATAATCTATATGAAGTATCCAGGGTAATAAAATTACAAAAAAAACTACAATGTGATGGTCACGTCGAACGAATGTACGACAACCGAATCCTCAAGCAGGATCTCAAGGGACGAACGAGCAAAGCTAGACCAATCGGAAAAATCTGAATCAATAATAATTTGAAGCCTCTACGGATAATTTTCTAACTCAAAATTGCCATGGTACACGCATCATTTCGTACATATAAACACATCATAATAATAAATTCGGCGAAGCAAAAGCACCAATGAATTAATAAACAAACTTTTATTTTAAAATGACTAGTTATCTAAATTGTAAAAAAGGTTTAAAAGTTGAAGAGATCTTATAAAAGTTGAAGAGATCTTATAAAAGTTTATCTGCATTGTCCAACGGATATTTCTCTTTTCTCAGCTGCTTGCAATCATCTATTGCAAAACTGTAAACATTTAAAAATAATCATAAGCTAATTAACACCTTGATTTATTATTAAACCTGTAAATGATGAAAGCCAATGGAACGCTCGACAAATGCCACAACGAGTGTGCATCAAAACTCCAAAGAAACGGCGAGAAGTCCAAGTACTCCAGTACAAAAGCTGGACCCAAGTAGAGGTAAAAGTAAATCATTTTTACAGCATACGGTCGACGCTTTTTAACAATTAATGCCCATATAATCCAACCGACAGCTGACAGAGCTCCTGAAAAAGTTTTAGAATAATTTATTTGAATGATAAGATTTCGAGAATTTATTTCTGCGAAACGACTGATCCTGATTCTAATTTCTTTAATTTTCCACGCCATTTTTGCTAATCTAACGACCGGTTTTTAGCTTAAGAAATTAAGTAAACTTGAGTTTGTTATAAAATTATGAACGAATCGAGTTCAATAGATCCCAAAAAAATTGGTAAACTACCTTTAAAATATCGTGGTCTACCAATCTTTTTTTCTTTTCAGCATCTTATGATATCTAACGACTTACCTGTCAAGATATTAGCTTTCATATTAAACGCGTAATCAAATTGTCCAACATACAAATACATGAAATAGTTAAAGTAGTATGACATAAAAACAACGGTAATAAGACCTCTTAACAGAAGTGATTTATCGAATAGAAACCTGAAACAAAAATAAAGAAAATTTGTGTTTGAGAGCAAAACGATGAATATGTAATAATTTACCTCATCACCATGCAATAGAGTGTTGCTAAAACTATGGAATATGCAAAGACATAATCGAAAAACTCGGTAAGATCCGTATCACGTGCATGAAATATTGTCGACCAGAGCCATCCATTTAGACAAATCTGAAAACGAAATCAATATGAAATACATATTATTCATCCTCACATATGATTCAAAATACTTACAAATGCAAAGCCATGCCACAAACGATAACATGGGCTATCTTTCCGTACTCTTTTACGAAACAATTGAATTTGAAAGAAGTGTGCCAGGAAATTCATAATCGAAAATATGACTGAGGCGGGTTCTTGTATGCCAAACATTCGAACGAACGGCCACTAGGAATTAAATCCACTTTTCCGATAAGTAAATAATCGTAAATTAGTCAATTTTAAATAAATACCTTGCCAAAGAACTGTGGCACTGGCCATTGACGTTCTTGGAAAGCCGCTACTGTCCTCCACATGCAGACATATTTGCATTCCTCGGTACATGTCCATCGAAATAGTTTATCAAACCAACTTTGTTTTTGCAGAAGTTGGGATTTAGGGACGAAGTTGACTGTATCTAGAATAGAAATCAATCACAAAGAAATAATATATTATTTGCAATCATCATTTTTCTAAACAAATTTAATCTACACAATCGAGGCTTAGTTTGAAAAATCCCTTTTTTTTCAATCACAACATCAAATAAATATTGAAACCAAAATCAACATTTGCACGAATTAGATTAGGTTAGGTTAGTAAAGAGGGCTGCCGGGAACGCGGCTTGCATTAGGCCACCAGTTTGGGCCCATTTGCCACCCTCCGCTGGCTTTTTAGAGCTGCCAAGCGAGCGCTTCGCCAAACTGGATCAGCTGACTCAGCGTGACGGTACTGGCCACCTCTGCTAACCCTTGAAAGTAGTAAGATCCAAAAATCTGGAGGCGTTTATTATTTAAGGCCGGACAATCACAGAGAGTACGCTCGATGGTGTCCTCTTCCATCTCGCACCTCTTGCATAAATTGCTGGATGCCAATCCCATTCTGTTCGCGTGAGGTGCGGTAAGGCAGTGCCCTGTGAGCAAGCCGACCGTGGCTCTCAAGCAGTTTCTGCTGAGCTTGAGCAGTTTCCTGCTTTTGCTTGGATCAGGTGATGGCCATAATGTCCTGGCCACCCTGCAGTCCATCCTGTTTTCCCATTCGGACTTTAGTTTGGCCCATATGGCTGTATGCCGTGACACCCACATAACCCGGAGAGGAATATGCCTTGCCCTTTCATTGAGAGCCACTCTGCAAGCGTTAACAAAAGAAGAAGAACATCTGTAAGACGCAAGGCTGTCGACGCAAATCGTCATTGATCTGGTTGATATTCCGCTAATGGACCCAACTGCCATGCGTATAGCATGTAATTCAGACTGAAAGATGGTAGCATGGTCCGACTATTTACACCACAGGTTATGTCTCAAATCCGTAAAAAACACGCCCGAGCCAACTCCTGTGTACGTCTTTGACTAGTCTGTGTAAATCCAGACGCCCCCATCAGTGGTAGCTTCCTTTTTCTTCCAGTATGTTCTTGTGGGTATCTTGACCTGGAAATACCTGCCAAGATGTATTATTTTGCTCATGTGGTCCGTCTCTTCTGCAACGAGCCCAAATCTTTTACGGCATTCTGTAAGAATACCGCTGTGGCCCCACTGATCTGAATCGTTCCACATGCCGGAACTTTTAGCGCGTATCCCCACTAAGCTTGCACTTCTAAAGATGAATCGATCTAGGAGCATGAGTCCCAAAATCATTTCCAACCCAGCCGTTGGGGCGGTTCTTAAAGCGCCCGTAATACATATGCAAAATAATCTTTGCAGTCTTGTTAGCTCCTTGATATTAGTTTTACTCTCTACTGCCTTCCACGACACGATCGCTCCATACACCAAAATCAGCCTGACTACACATGTGACTATGTAATAGACCGCCCTAACCTTAACGCCAACGGTCGCTGTGTATACACTTAAACAAGCTTGTTTGTTAAACATTCATTCTGCCGGAAGAGGAAAAATAATGTAATAAATAATTAACAACGGATTAGAATGTCCAGATATTTCTCGAATTGTTAGAGAGTTGACTAGCAGAGAAACTAGTTCTGCCGGCAACCTTTCGGTTTATACTCAGAGAACCGATTGAAAGTGGACGCGATACAGTATGCTATAGCATTCTACAATACGTCAGATACGATAAGGAACTCATATAACATCACATCATAGAGTATCATAGGTACGATGGCGGGAAGTGAAGGAAATATAAGTGGTGACAACCAAATATATAACCATTTTTTTTTCATTTGCAACATGAAAGACACTGAAAAATAGTATATATAATCGGGAGCAAAATAGTCCGCGTTGTCTTCGTTAGGAAAATAAGTTCCAGTGCCTGACCATCATCATAGTAAGGTTTGGATAACTGGAGAATTTCGGACAAACATCATGCTGAATTTCCAATCTAAAATCGAAGGCTAAAAATAAAAAAAGCTGGCTCTTGTAAGGGCAACTAACCAATCGCCAAGGAGAAATGTGCAATGTTAAACGAAACGATTGGTCTTTCTACTGGAGGAAATATCATATAAGCACTTTAATTGATTTCAAGAGGATCCCCGTTAAAGGCAATCCCGCTTATCATCAACAAATCAAGTGCCATAAAGTATTTTTTTAAACCGCGGGGTACGGTATTAATAGTATATTTTTCCCAATATCAAAGCATATTTAAACATCACCTGCGATTTATGCGAAATACTTTAGAAGTAAAATATTCACCGCTATACAAGTAATCTTACAATAGCAGTAAATAAACAAATAGCGACGAATATCTACCTTTAGTGCAGTTGGTCCGCTGGCATTTATACTGGCACTCCCTGAAGAAATCATTATTATCGCCACGAGATGAATGTGTTACGCTAATACATAAAATCAAAAATAACGCAAATAGAACAACCTGATTAACTATCATAATATCGGTACGCACACTTTAACTTAATGTAGTTAATATTCATTTATATCATATTTCCGATAAAACTTCCCTGCCGGACCAATCGCACTCACATCAAACCAGCCACTCAAATGATTAACATCGGTAGCGTTCAGAATCTTCAAAATCAACAAATCGTATCAGGCGAAATGGAACCACTGAAATTTAAAACAATCGACTCATAGGAATCATTGGAAACGAAATCACAGCAGCTGTAGAAACTTCAAATCTGACGTATTTCATTTTAAACAAACGTTCGATTCGGGAAGGTCCGGTGTGGTGACGGTGCTCAAAGTGATGTGAATTTTGCCCAGGGCAACTTGTGTACTGCGGTGACAATGATTGCTCAGCCACTGAAAATTGGGCAACATAATGCCCGTGTCCTAAATTTTATTAAAACTGTCTTGAAGACTAGGTAAGCTGCAAATTTTGCATCCTTCGCATATCACAATTGGTTTGTTTATGTTTGATCGTCTTACATAATCGTCCTTGCGATAACTTTTTTGAATTTTTTTTTCGGAATTGAACTTTGTAATGTTCCTCGAATTTATAAAATACATAAAGTGTAATTTAATGAAAGTCGAATAGATCGGGCCATTTTCTGCGCAGTCATAGTGCTGATTTCGTCATCTAGAGATAAAAAGCGCGAGCGCGAAATTCAAGGTCTCACTCTAGAATGTCGCAGGCTTTGAACTTGTAATTTAGTTTGTCGTTTGGCAAACGATTTATAAACAAAGCAAATGTGTGGTTTTTCTTGTCAGGATATAAGATTCTTTGTTGTTATGCGGAAATGACTAAAAGTATATATTTACAAATAAATCAGCATTGTGAAACTAAAATAATTTAAAAAAAAAAACAGATATTGATTCCGATTTACATGTCAACGTTATGAATATAGCTTTGAGTTATCTCATATTACTTTCAGTGAAGTACCACCAAAGAGATATATTCTAACTATCGCCGGTGTTGCGAGCAAACAACGAGAATACATCAAAAAAGAATTGCTTGGGTAATGCCACTACAGTTCCATAACTTTCGGAAATTTTCTTAATAAAACATCTACTTTCAGATACTCCATGAACCAAATGTATGAAGTAGTATCCGACGTTTCAAACTATCACAAGTTCGTCCCGTATGTAACGAAATCACATGTACACAGCAAAATGAACGATAAATTCAAAGCGGACTTGATTGTCGGCTTTCCGCCACTGAAGCAAAAATACACATCATTGGTCACCCTCAAATATCCCACCAGAGTCCAATCAGTCAGCAAAGATGCTCAACTTTTCGACCATCTATACAATGATTGGCGTTTCAGTCCTGGTCTAAAGGACATTCCGCAATCGTGCGTCCTGGACTTTCACGTTTCTTTCGAATTCAAATCCTTATTCTACAGTCAAATAGCAAATTTATTTTTCGACCTCATATGTGATCAAATGGAAAACGCTTTTATAACGGAAGCAGAACGTCGTTTTGGTGGTCCTTCGATTCGTTCTCATATTCTATCATCTTCGAAATCGTGACGAAAATGAGCAAATTCCACAAGTAATTCTCTTCTGGTTTATTGTTATTGGATGAATGGTATAGTAATATTGAATGGTTTGTAACTGGACTAACAACGATAATTGTGAGTTCCATTATTTATTGCAATGTTAAATTGATTATTGTTTGTGACTTGGGCATGTACATTCACTTTGGCCAAATTGTACGATTGAGTACATTATTAAAAAAAATTCAAGCGGGTTTAAATGTATTTTACTTGGATTTAAATCAAATTAAAAACTATAAATAAAATCTATTTTTTTCAGAAATTAAAATTGTTTTCAATGTCATTCGATGTGCATTATTTATGTATTAAAGTCCAGGCAAGAACCCACTTACAAAAACAAAATAATTTAAAAGAAGAAAAATAAATGAATGAATCTTGAAAGTTAAATATTTCAGCAATGAAAAAATGATATTAAAGTAATGTAACAAATAAATTATAAAATAACTACAGAAGAAGCAACTAACGTATAATAAACGATAAATTATATCTAATAAATAATAAATTATAATATTGTTATTATGTTTACTTATGTTACAACTAATGCATTAGTTAATCATAAAACAATGGAACATCGGAGCGTAACGAAAAATAATCAAAAATGATGAGCTTGAAAAACTAAGACTTTTATTTGACGTTTGAATTCAGGGAACGTCCATGGTAGAACACAAATCTGGAACTCATTATGTCTTCTGAAGATAGTCAATAACGGCGACTGAAAATAAATCTCAGACCGTGCGAAGTGTATAGAGAACTCTCTCGAAAACCTGTGTGAATGATTAACATTACCGAAGATCAGTTTCAAGCTGCAGCTCGGGAGCATATGGTATCAATCGCCGAGGTTTTAAAAAACGAATTTAGAATAACGACAAACGATCAATACAAACACAGTAAAGGATATGGAATCTAAATAGCAAGGAGTATCTAGACCTACGCTGAACCTGTTCACTGCATCTTTTTCAATCTTCATTATGAAGGAATCGGTCTGGTCAACAATATTCAAGCATACTACGACCAAGTGAAAATATTAATGAAAGAAAAGAGGAAAACTAAACGAGCGGAAATCCTGAGGACGAACCAAACGAATCGCTTGACAATTCTGCGCCTAATCCAAGTTTAAAGTCAAAAAGTACAATTAAGTATTTCAAATTGACAAAAGTAAGAGATAGCTAATACAGCTACTAGGAAAACATTTTATGTTTGTATGTTGACATTTAGATATAAACAGTACATCGGCAAACGACTAGAGGGCAAAGTCTTAACGATGAAACTAATGATAACACCTGATAGGTTTTGCGTGCAGTGTTATAACTATTATAAGTGTGACATGCTTCCTACATCGATGCATCCAAAGAAGAACATGGGCATCATCAGATGGCAATTCTCTCAATCAAATTGACCATGTCTTTATTCAGTGGAGATGGCCTTCTAGTATATTTAACGTCCATACATTTGGAGGAGCTAATTGTGACAGACCATTACCTGGTAAACTCCAAATATCGGTGTCGTATGTCCAAGGAGTTTGGGAGTTTGACCAGCCCTCTTCGGAAGTTGGACATCCAAAATATTCAAACGCTTCACGCTTAAAACTTCGCAAAAGCTTTTGAGACGAAGCTGACTCTCATCCTACAAAATAGCACAGTGAGGCCTGTTGACAAGGTCTGCATGTAAATGAGGACAACAATTAAATGACGAATGCGAGGATGCGCTGGCAAATAAAAATCAGGCGTAGAGATAGTTCCTAGATAGGAACTCCAGGATAAAGACAGAACAATTTGAAAACCTCCGACCAGTAACGAATAAGATCATTAAATGTAAGAAATGTAAATATTAAATTGAATTGAAAAGCATTGACGTAAACTTAGCGAGTAATAAGATAAGACAAGGTAACAAAGTAGTGAAAAGTCTAAGACATGGATATCAGCCCAAGAATACACTATGGAAAAACGAAATTGGCAATATAATTGCCGGAAATAGACTAAGGAAAGATGGGTGCGATATTTTAAGGAACTCCTTAACCCTGCTCATGGCAATGATTCCTTAATTCTACTCATGGTAATAATATGACAGCCAACAGACGTTTCCGATGAAGCTTCGACAAACCCTCCAATGCTGGAAGAATTTGAGTTTGAGCATATAACAATATTGACTGAAACGTATTGTATAAATTATTGCTGCACCCCCTCATCACAGCAAAATTAGCCCGCTTGAACAAAATGACGATGACATCGACAATATTGCAAGTAAGATTTAGCAACTATCTGACTGACCTGCTATTTGAACCAGCACTTGAGTATGTGATAAGGGAGCTGCATGTCGATACAAAGGGTACGCTTTTTATAAATCCAGCGGATGACATTAATATCTCGCCATGTTCTTCCACACCCGCATAAAAACTGCTGAAACTTGACAACGAAGCAAAAAAAGTAGGCCTGAAAATCAGCCAAGAAAGAAAGCCAAGAAAGGGAACCTCAATCTGTAAAATATAGCTAATGACGAATGTAATTTAGAAAATAAGGATGATTACCTAGATGCAACATTTTCTTCAAATGGTAATGAAACTGACGACGTAAAATGAAGCATACAGTCCGCAAAAGAAAGCTTTGTTTTGATTGTGCTGAAAATCAGCTGCATACACAGGAAAACAAATCTCCAAGCCTCTAAAGCCGCTTACACACAGAGCCAAGGCCAACGGCCAAGCCATTCGCTGGCTCGGATTCGCTTAGTGTGTACGAAGAGCCAATCTTGGCGTTGGCCTTGGTTGCCGTTTCGCTCTGCCGATCTGTGTTGTGGTACAAATTTAAAACATGCAAACGTAAGTATCCGCAAATATATCGAAAGCTTTCGAAAGGCGTGTCGTTAGTTAATAGAATAATTCTAGCAAAACGGGAAAGCGGCCAAATGGCGAATAAAGTACAACCACGAGCTGCATGATATATGTGACAATCTGGAGATAGCCACAGTCATCATACCGTGGAAGCTGCAATTGTCAGGTCACGTGCAGTGGATGAACGAGCATCGATTGCCTAAAAAGGTATTGAAAGGAAAAGCCGAGGGCTGAAGGCTAGTGGGAAAACCCAGGAAACGTTGGTCTAACCCTGTTACTGAGAAGCGGTCGTTCGACCAAGGCCACTGATGACGTCTTCTGCAAGAAACCAAGGCCCGAGAAGAGCTGTAATTCTACGATGATGAAATTTCGCCAAGAATCGGCAACGCAGGGCGTAAGAATAATTTTGTAATTGGAGACAAAAGAGAGATTCAACTACTCTCTAAATATTAGGAATAACTAGAGGCCAAACCCTGAGTATCTGCAAAAATGAAGCAAAATGGGAAAGAGGTGAAAAAATTAATAGCTAAGTACAGGCACGACCAGAATCATGACGAGAACTAGGACAAAGGAACGCCATTTACCCCAACATGTCCTAGCTTTATAAAGAGAGGCATGTAGTCTATCGAATCAAAAACTTTTGCGAAAATGTGTCACAACAGCAACAAAGTTAGTGAAGGTATTGTGATTAGAGGTGGAAGATCTGCTTTTTGTGATCTCGTGTTGTATGTATGTATGTATTAAAAAAATGATGCAGAACAGATGTAGATTCGCAATAGGAAAGTACCCTATTGCGAAATTTTTTTCGAGTACTTTGTCATAGCAGAGGAAATGGACAATAAGAGGAAAGTTGCAGTTTTATTCTTGTTAATCGAATTTGTGGATGGTGTTTAAATTATAAAGATCAAAATATGTATACTCACCGAAATCTAGTCAAATTTAAACCCTATATTTTAGAAATGTACATACATATTTATTTTGAAATATTGGCGTTTAAAACAAATGTAAATTTAAGTATTGATATGTACAAAACGCATACGTACATTCATATCGCTATATTTCATAATACAATAAACTTGCGTTGGGAAATGCATTCACATGTAAAAATCAATGTACATGTGCATTTTGCTCTAATTAACGGTGTGAAGAGCAATACTCGTATATACAAATTAATATTTCGATAAACAAAAACGAGCCAATGTACGCAAAGTAATTTGTACGATGTATGGGCAGACTAGTAATGTTTAATTTTTGGGGATGAAATAACAATATGGGAAAATTTAGAAAACGTTGGACTAGAAAGGAAAAGTGGTTCGCAAAACGCTCAAAAATTTCTTGTGAGTTGGAAGTTGTCGCATGATTAAGAAGTATGTAATCGGGAAAACCATTGTGATATTTCAGGGAGCGGATGTAGGACCAGAAGAGCTTTTAATGTTCTGAACAGATAGAAAACTCAATACTAGCAAAGCAATCCTACATAGCTTGTTTAACGGTAATTTTAGCTTAGAGAATACTCGACAGTCGTCAAGAAAGTGTTGCACTCGGCAAACCGTAGCCAATGTGTCATGTCTTAACGAAAATAATTGTGTAAATTGTAGCCAGCTTAAGTATGAAGAATCAAATGTACCACTGAACCGAAACTAACTTCCTTTTAAAAAAAGAGTAGTAGAAAACCAGTTCCCCCGTGCAGTATACAATTGTCCGCGCTACGATTCACACTTTCTTAACATTGAATAAAAGTTGTTTTATAGAAATAACACAATCGGTGTTTTGTACTTACGATTCCGACATAATAACTGGCGACGAGGATGTTTTGGATATTTATTATGTGATTAGATCACATTGATTACATTTTCTCTCGGAATCACGTGCGGACAAGTTCCTGATACCCTATCATAGTCTGGTTTGCATGGTGCCGAAATTGCATCGAAAAGCATCGTTATAGAAATACACGAAAAAAGGGAAATTCGTAATTCAATTTGGTTACACCAATTGTAGTGAAAGCGCAGGTACAATGAGTTTCGTTTTCGAGCCGTATGACAAAACAAGCTCTTGGTCACGTTGGGTCGAAAGACTAGAAGCAGCATTCGAGGTATTTGATATTGCAGCGGAAAAACACAAATGCCTAATATTACATTACATGGGCTCCGATACGTACAGCACATTGTGTGATAAAATCGCCCCAGAAAAACCGAAAGACAAGACTTATAGTCAAATCGTCAGTATACTCAAAGAGTATTTTCAACCTGAACCACTAGAAATTGTGGAGTGTTTCCGATTTCATCTAAGGAAACAAAGAGATGGAGAATCTTGTGAAGATTTTTTGATTGCGTTAAAGAAATTAGCGACATCGTGCAATTTTGGTGCTT
The DNA here is from genome assembly GCA_947369275.1 of Nemotelus nigrinus. Taxonomy (NCBI): domain Eukaryota; kingdom Metazoa; phylum Arthropoda; class Insecta; order Diptera; family Stratiomyidae; genus Nemotelus; species Nemotelus nigrinus. Next base: position 192,781,709 of record OX376372.1, read on the forward strand.
TCCGGGACACCGCGATCAGGAATCAATTTGTGTTTGGACTAAGTAATCAACGAATCCAGAGTAGATTACTGGAAGTAAAAAACTTGGATTTAACTGTAGCGACTGAAAAGGCTTTAGCAATGGAACTTTCAGAGCGAGGCGGAGCAGCACTCAGTGAAAAAGTTAAAGAAAACATAAATTTAAATCAAATTAAATGCAAAGAAACGAAAAAACCCAGCAAAAAGTATCAGCCTACAAATAACAAGAATCGGGTTTCGCAAATGAAAACATGTAAATTCCCGTTAAAAAATTGTTGTTTTCGTTGCGGCAGTCCGCATCACAGAGCAAACGAGTGTCGGCATAAACAAACGAAATGTTTATTTTGCAAACGAGTTGGACACTTAAAGAAAGTTTGTTTGAAGTTAAGAAGCCGTGATCAAACTAATTTGTTAGAAGAAGGAGACAATAACCAGGAGGAAATTACAGTGGAGCAACTTCTTCAGATTGCCAATAAAACGGTTGTATCAAGTTCTTCTAAATTAAGATCAAAACTTTTTTGTAAATTAAATGTAAGTGGAATTTATATAAATTTTGAAATTGATACAGGTGCACCAGTGACTGTAATGAGTAAAACTGACGCTCAAAAGTATTTTTCGAAGGCAAAGGTGCTCGCGAACGACACGGAACTGGAGAGCTACTGTGGAACCGAAATAAAGTGCTACGGGTACATCCATGTATACATTACAACCAAAGAAGGTAAGCGACCGTTTAAATTGTATATTGTAAATTCAAATAGAGGCCCATTGCTTGGACGTGAATGGTTAAGGCAGATTGATTTCGATTGGGAAAAAATTGTTGGGCAAAACGCGAGTGTTATTTCTGCGGTTAGCCACGTAGATTGCAAGTCTAGGTTACAAAAAATCTTAAATAAATATGAGGTTGTATTTACGAAGTCGATAGGGAAGATAAATGGCATGCAAGCTAGGATACATGTAAAATCAGATGCCTCACCAGTTTTCTTTAGGGCAAGGCGTTTACCATTTCCATTAATGAGCGCAGTGGAGCGAGAACTCGACAATTTAGTTGCCAATGACGTTCTTGAAAAGGTAGACACTAGTGAGTGGGCAACACCCATTGTAGTTGTGCCAAAGAGCAATGGAGAGGTTCGAATTTGTGGGGACTATAAAATAACTGTAAACAAATTCATTGAAGTTGATGAGTATCCTTTACCCAATATCGATGAGTTGTTTGATGGATTCGCAGGTGGTGAAAAATATACAAAGATTGATATCCATAAAGCATATTTGCATATGGAGTTACATCCAGATAGTCGTGAGTGTTTAACAATTAACACACACAAAGGGCTTTACAAGCCAAAGAGACTGATGTTTGGTGTTTCTTGTGCTGCTGCTAAGTTTCAGAGGCAAATGGAGAGTATGCTAAAAAGCATTGATGGTGTAAAAGTATTTCAGGACGACATTAGAATTACAGCTCCAAACGATGAAACGCACTTACGACGATTAGAAGAGGTATTAAGTAGGCTATCTGAAATGAATTTGAGGATAAATCGAGAAAAATCTGAATTTATGGTTGACCGTATTACCTATTGCGGGTATTTAATTGATAAACATGGAATCCACAAATTAAAAAATAAGGTTGAGGCAATTCAAGACATGCCTAGACCAAAGAATAAAGATGAGGTGCGAGCATTTCTGGGCTTAATAAATTATTACAGCCGTTTCATTAGGAATGCAAGCACACTTATATATCCCCTGAACAATCTTTTGAAAGAAAAGGTCGCGTTTAAGTGGACAGTTGATTGTGAGCACACATTTCAGGAAATTAAAAGCCAAATGCTCTCCGACACCGTTCTTGTACATTATGACCCCAAATTACCATTGATATTAGCAGTAGATGCTTCTCCAGTTGGAGTGGGATGTGTTCTCAGCCACTTGTATCCAGATGGGACTGAACGTCCAATTCAATACGCTTCACAAACTCTTTCACCAACTCAGCAGAGGTATAGCCAAATTGATAGGGAAGCATATGCAATTATTTTTGGCATCAAACGTTTTTACCAGTACGTATATGCTAGGAGATTCATCCTAGTTACAGACAACAAGCCTCTTTCACAAATATTTTCGCCTCATAAAGGGCTACCAACATTATCTGCAACTCGAATGCAACATTATGCAATATTTTTAGAATCTTTTAACTATGAGATAAGATACAAAAAGTCTTCTGAGAATACTAATGCTGACGCTATGTCAAGGTTACCCATTAAAAACGTATCAAAAAACATAGAAGAAATTGATTTAATTGAATGTAATATTATTGAGAATTTACCGGTTACAGTTAACGAACTAGGCATTGCTACACAAAATGACAGAGATGTAAAGATTTTGCTTCACTCATTAAAATATGGTCGAATATGCGATCCGAAATTTCGTTTTGGCATCGACCAGAATGAATTCGCTTTGCAGTGCAATTGTCTTTTACGGGGAATCAGAGTCTATATTCCTAAGGTTTTGCGCGAAAGAGTCCTCAGGGAATTACACACTGGACATTTCGGCATGACCCGGATGAAACAATTAGCCCGAGGTTATTGCTGGTGGAGCAATATGGATAAAGATATTGAAGATATAGTAAGAAATTGCAAAAATTGTCAATTGGTTCACCCGGAGGCAGCCAAACTTGAATTCACACATTGCTGGGAAACACCAAAAGGCGTTTTCGATCGGGTGCACATTGATTTCTTCGGCCCATTCCTGGGAAATAATTTCTTTATCTTAGTTGATGCTTATAGTAAGTGGCCAGAGGTTCACATATTACCAAATATCACAACTGAAACAACAATAAAGAAATGCAGAGAAATATTTTCTACATTTGGTTTACCCAAGGTGGTCGTTAGTGATCATGGAACTCAACTGACTTCATATGAATTCAAACAATTTTTAAAATTAAATGGGATAATTCATAAACAAGGTGCTCCATACCATCCTGCTACAAACGGGCAAGCAGAAAGGTATGTTCAAACTATAAAAAATAAAATTAAAGCAATGCGTTGTAAAAAACATGAAATCGACCAAGAATTAGCAAAAATTTTGATGGCGTATCGGAGGTCGATACATCCAACAACAGGTAAGTCTCCAGCCTTTCTCATGTTTGGTAGACAGATTAAGTCCAGATTAGATATAATGATGCCCATGAATAACGAAGTAGGAGACGTTACACCCATATCCAGAGAACTCAAAGTGGGTGATCGAGTTGCGGCTAGAAATTATTTATCTTCAGAGAAGTGGATATTTGGAGAAATAATCGAAAAGGTAGGTCGTTTACATTATATGATTAGGCTAGATGACGGCAGAACATGGAAACGCCATATTGATCAAATCAGGAAAACTGGTGAACGAGTTCGAGGGGAAAAAGGTGAGATAAATGACCATTCTGATATTGATATGAATACTTCATCTAGGGTCAAGCCAATCACGCCTCAAACCATTCCGACCGATCATGAAGCTGCTATATATATTGAAACAGATCGAAGCACAGTAGCTACTCCAGTACCATTGAGTTCCAGCATCCAGCCATCAACATCCGATACGCGTACAGAGAAAGATACAGTCCCTGATGCACCTGCAGAGTTAGGAAGACCTAGAAGAATTAGTCGTCCTCCAGTCCGTTTCACCGATGAATTCAAAAGATACTACAAATAATTTTAAGTTTTCACTCATTTTCAAATATGAATTTAATAGAACTTGGCAGTATGAAGTCATATTGATGAGCTAATGAATTTGTAATAATTTTGTAAATTGTAGTCAAAATTGCAGGGGGAAAAACTGTCATGTCTTAACGAAAATAATTGTGTAAATTGTAGCCAGCTTAAGTATGAAGAATCAAATGTACCACTGAACCGAAACTAACTTCCTTTTAAAAAAAGAGTAGTAGAAAACCAGTTCCCCCGTGCAGTATACAATTGTCCGCGCTACGATTCACACTTTCTTAACATTGAATAAAAGTTGTTTTATAGAAATAACACAATCGGTGTTTTGTACTTACGATTCCGACATAATACAATGTAACATGAAAATTCATGAGTCCTACTCCATAAACATTAGCCTGAGTGCTCCTATTGCCAGCTAGCTCAACTGCGACGGCCGTGGGGGCTGGGTAGAGTAGGGCTTCATGCTAGAAAAACGCTTATTTACTTGCACACGGAAGATGCACCAGTTATCATCATTAAGAACTGAAGATGAAGGTTGCCATTATTTGAAACGACCACAGCTGGACGGATTTTTACTTTTCTTCTAAATACGCCATCCAACTAATTTTCTATCTTTTTAATTAAATGAAACTACCAATATAATTTAGAGGAATATATAATTCAAAAGAAGATTATTAATAACAAACTCAAATAAATATAAAATTCAATATATACAAATAATTTCTATATAAATAATATTGAAGGGAATTAATAATAAAAATAAAGTAAATTAATGTGGATATATAAGGAAACAAAATCAATAAAAAAACTGAATACGAAATTGAATAAAAACTTCTGGATTCCGAACGACGGTCGACCACTTCAAGAACCGCAAGCTGAACATTTTCTTATCTTGTTTTTTCTCGAATGAAAAAAAAATTAAACCGAAAGCATCCATTGCAGGCAAGTCCGCACGATAAGATGAGCTCAGGCTGCTGGGCGATAATACATAATCCAGCTTCCGGGAATGACCACTGGAATCGAAATAACACGTTTTTCCGTGAGGACTACTGTTTTTATGATATGTTTCCGCTTGACCCGTCACTAATGCCTCAATTTTCCTTCCAACCTGTGTTCACTTCGATGCTCCAAATTTCACTCGGATCTTTGCGATTTTCGGAATTTTCATGTCCGCGACGTTGATGTGGGTAGCGCGAATGCAGCAACTCGATTTGATTCACTGAAGTATCAATGTAGTGCTTGGCGAAATACGAAAAATTCAAAGTGCACCAAATCACTCTGCAGCGTGGCACCACTTGCTACCGCGAATAAATCGAGATTTTCAAGGCAAACTTATTCGCACAATATTATATAACCGTGTTATATAACCGAACTCAGGACAGCCTTTACTTCTTATCCCGCACACCACCAAAAACAGGATTCATTCCTTGCCTTCAGAAAACTCACTTCCAGTTAGCCGACATACACCACTACAGGTAGGGTTGCCAACTCTCCCGTAATTCCGGGATTCTCCCGGAAAAATACAGTTCACTTAAAAAATCTCCCGGCTCCCGGAATGCAGTTAAGTTCTCCCGGAAATTTAACAAAAATTGCCTTCACGGTATTTTTATATTTATATTTATATTTTATGCTCGCTTTTATATGCTCGTAAATACAATATTAATGATTAAAATCGTTAATTGCACTAGATTTGTACAATTGATTTAAAAAAAGATCTGAGTGCTTCTCTAAACGTGCCAATAAATGAGGATAAATTGTACTACAATTACTGTTTGCTGCGAGAAGTGTGTGACCTTGTGGTAAATGAAACAAAGAGGGTAGACTTGCGTTGGGTTATTTATTTTGAAAAATGTAAAGAAGAATCGGGCAAAGAAATAAAAAAACTTGTTACATCCGCTCCATCGATCCCTATTGCAAATGTTGCCGCTGATCGTATTTTCATCGTAGTAAACGACCAGTGATCAGTAAATATATAATACCAGTTCTGGCGCACTTAAGAAGAGGAAAGAGGAGCAAAGAGGAGCAATAAGGACATGGTGCCTGTTGTAGACTTCCTAATTACAGCAGTTGATGTGAGAATGAATTTTATTGTGCCATGTACTTAATTTATATGAATTTCATGATGCTGATTCTACAAAATTTACAGTGAATAAAAACAATGAAAGGAATGTGCAAAAACCATGAGAATTTAGATTTTGATGGAATACAGGGAGTCAAGTGTCTGTCTGAGAATGTGCATTTGGCATTGAAGATGCATGCAATGTATGATATTAGAAACTATGTTTAGTCTAATCTATTTGTGTACATGAATGAAGTACTGACGTGAACTATGTTATTACATTATACAAAAATATGATATGGACATAATGCTTAGAGCAATAACATGTTTATGAAATACTTATGCTAATTTAGAACAATGCTTATGATATGTATGTGTTAGCATTGAACATCTTCCGCCACCTTGAGTTCTTCCGAGAGAATTTCAATATTAGTTGATGTTTGCTGAGCTGTGTGTGTGCTATGAGGCATTTTGTTAAGCCATTATATTCTGCCCAGTATCCAGCAAGATTATAATATGTAACGATTTTCCATGTGCTGTGTGTTAGCATCACTGTATCGACCTCTTCGAAAAATATTCCCGGACTGTTTCTAAATGTACTTAGTTGAACTGGGCTATCAGATGCTCTACAGTGGAAAAGGGGTGGGATTAGTAACACGCACAGAAGCACCTGAAGTAATGTGGTTTTTCCTCTCTTTGGACTTCGTGAGACACTTTCCTCGACCTTCCGTTTAGGCTTTGATGACGTTATCAATGACGAGTAGTGAGATGTTACAGGGGCAATTCTTGTTTTCTTTGCTGAAGTACAGATATTCGTTGAAGCCGCAGTTGGTGGGGTGTCGACTTTGCATGGTAGAGGACAAAGGGTATGAATCGCTCGTCGAAATTCTCCAGTAGATGTCTTTACAATAGCTACTCTGATGTGATTATCTGAACCTTTAATTGTGTCTATTATTCGTCCTGTCCGCCATTGCAGAGTTGGTAGATTGTCATCCTTGAGCAGCACTAATGTCCCAACTTTGATGTCGGTTTGAGGTTTTTGCCATTTGTATCTATTCTGAAGTTCTTGAAGGTATTCTGTCGACCACCTTCGCCAAAATTCGGATCTTAATGACCTCACTAGTTTCCAACGTGTTGTAAGAGACATATTTTGCATCGTTGCTGATGGTTCAGCCATTGCGCTAAGGGGCTGCCCGATTAAAAAATGACCAGGTGATACAGCTTCTAGATCATTTGGACTAGAGGACATTGGGGTAAGTGGCCTCGACTTGAGCATTGCTTCAATTTCACAGATGACTGTGTTCAACTCTTCATATGTAAGCGATGCACCCGCAACCACTCTTTTTAAGTGGTATTTCGCCGATTTTACAGCCGCCTCCCAAAGCCCTCCAAAATGGGGCGACCTTGGAGGAATGTGAAGCCATTCTATATTTTCGTCACAGCAAAACGTAGCGATCGTGTTTTGGCCTTCCTGTTGATAGAAAACTGACGCGAGTTCTGCCAATTCCGACCTTGCGCCAACGAAATTGGTAGCGTTGTCACAAAAGATTTTCGCCGGGCGTCCTCTTCTTGAGATGAATCTCCTTAAGCTACCAATGAAAGCAGCGGCTGTTAAATCCGATGTAAGCTCCATATGAGTAGCCTTTGTGGAAAAGCATACGAAAACAGCAATGTAAGCTTTGACCGGTCGTTTTCCACGTAATTTAAAATGAATTTGGATAGGGCCACAGAAGTCAATGCCCACGTGAAGGAATGGTCGTGATTGCTGTATTCTTTCAGCAGGCAAGTCTCCCATAATTTGACTTATGACTTGTGGCTTAGTTCTAGCACACCTGATACATTGCCGTGCCACTGTTTTGGCAAGATTTCTTCCGTTGGTACACCAGACTTTTTGCCGTGAAATGTATAATAAAGTCTGTGGCCCAGCATGCAAGTATTTTCGATGCAATTGATCGAAGATTAGCTTGGAGATGGGATTTAAGTGTGAAATTAACATAGCGTGTTTGGATTTATAAGGGAGCTTGCTTTTGCATATTCTACCCCCGACTCGAATTATCCCTTCTTCGTCAATAAAGGGTGCTAGTGGCCTTAGTTTACTATCGTGTGAAACCATTTGTTCCTTTTGCAGTTGTTTTAACTCTGCCTCAAAGTCTTGCATTTGCATTTCGCGAATTATGAGTTTAAATGCCAAATCCATTTCAGCCGGATTTGGTTTGCCTGTTGCTCTTTCGTGTTTTAACAGTCTGCTATTTGCGACAAATCGTAGAATGTACGCAACAACTTCTTGTAAACGTTGAAAGTTGTTGTTGTGACTAATGGTGGAAATTAGGTGTAAACTGATTCCAGTTGCCGTCAATACAAACTTCGTCTTTTTTACTTCCGGTATCGTATTCTTGATTTCGGGAATGAAAGTTTGAATCGAAATGGGTTGTCTTAGCATTTGTGGACCTTCAAACCAAAGTTTATTGGTGAGAAGCTGTGACGGAAGCATTCCTGTGGATACGATATCAGCCGGATTTTGACTAGATTCAATATACTGCCAAGTTCCATCGCCCTGTGCTGTTTGAATTGCCGAGACTCTATTGGCAACAAATGTTGTAAATTTTGATGATGGCGAGGCGATCCATTGCAAGACAATAGTAGAGTCCGTCCAGTAGAAGGTTTTACTGATTGGCACATTCAGAGCACATTTTACTTGATGTATCAGGTTTACCAGTAATTGCGCTGCACATAATTCTAGTCTGGCGATGCTTCTTTTCCGGATTGGTGCTACGCGGCTTTTGGCACAGACCAGGAATACCTGCGGGTGCTTTTTAGTGTTTTCGGACCTAAGGTATATGCATACGCCGTAAGCGTTTTCACTGGCATCTGAAAAGCCATGCAGTTGTAGCGATTGAGAGGAGTTAAAACTTCTGATTCGCCTTGGTATCTTTACTGTGTTCAGAAGTGGTAGTTGGGTGCGATACATACTCCATTTTTGCTGCAATACATCTGGTAGTGGGGTATCCCAGTCCAATTTTAGCTCCCACAATTGCTGCATGAAGATCTTTGCCAGAACTATTACTGGTTTGACTAAGCCCAGCGGATCGAAAAGCTGTGACATTTCAGACAGCACAATACGCTTCGTGATTGGTTTAGAATTGCTTGTAGTCGAAGATTTAATGCTGAATTCATCAGTTGAAGGATTCCAGCTAATACCCAAGGTCTTGACAATATTCTCGGTTTCAAGCTTTGTAATGTCGAATTCTGTCGCCTTATCACTTGAAGGAATCGACTTTAGTATGTTTGGATTATTGGAACACCATTTGTGGAGGCGAAATCCACCTTTGTTTAAGATGGTGTCAAGCTGTTTCTGTAAATCGATGGCTTTTTGGAGATCATCTGTTCCAGTGAGCAAGTCATCAACGTAGAAGTCACGAAAAATAGTTGCTGCCGCAGCAGGGCATGCATTTTTTTCATCTACGGCAAGTTGATTTAGGCATCTGATTGCTAAATATGGAGCACTACGTGTTCCATAAGTAACAGTTCGGCTGGAGAAAGCTAAAACTTATAAGGATACCCTTCTTTGTAAGAATCTTGACGAAAATCTACCGCCAACTAAATTCTACATAAATTGTCACCTTACGAAAATGAACAAGAGGCTTCTGTTCTTAACAAAGCAGTTCGCTAAAGACAACTCGTTTAAATTTGTTTGGGTTCGGGATGACAAAATATTAATTAAGAAAACTGAGCAAGGAAGAGTTTATAGAATCAACTGTGAATCGGATCTACATACTGATCACTTAAAGTAAATACTTGTTCCTGCAATTTTTGTAAACTTATATCTTTTTTATATAATATTTTTTTTTTTTAATTTCTATATTTTTAAATGATTTTCCAAACAGAATTGTTTGATCATGAAGATATTGAAACGTATGTTGCGAATTGTGCCAAAGAGTGTAAACGAATTTTCGATAGAACATTGAACACGAGCATTAAAATTCTTCATTTGAATATTAGGAGTATCAAGAAAAATTTTGATGAGCTAAAAGTTTTGCTAAGTGAGCTGAACGATAGTATTGATATTATTATTTTATCGGAAACACACCATAATAGTTACGCTACAGATTTCAGTCATATAGCTTCTTTTTTACAAATCCCTACGTACAGTATGTATTATACAGAGCAATGCATCAATAAAAATGACGGAGTAATAGTGTACATAAACCAGAGCATTAGCCACAAGTGCGAAGAAGTTAGCTCAGAATACATGACAGGACTACAGCTAATGATAGAAACGACGAGCAGCAAAAGCATAAGAGTACCAGCAATTTATAAATCGCCCACTATAGATAATGATAATTTCACCTCGGATATTTATAGTAAGGTTTCAGATAACAATAACGTTGATATTGACGTAATTATAGGCGATATTAACATCAACTTACTAGACAACTCGAGTACGACAAACAATTATCTGACCGCACTTAATAGTTTAGGTTTTGTTTCGTACGTCAACAAGCCTACTCGAATTGATGGTAATAGTAGCTCCTGCATCGACCATGTTCTTCTAAGAAAACGGATAAGTTCTCAATTTAATGTCGTAACACCAATTATATTAGAAAATAGTATAACGGACCATTATACTATTTTACTTAAAATCGAGGTTAACAAGAACCTAACAGAAACAGCCAAAAACACAGGAATGAAAGTGTTAAAAAGAATAAAATACGACGAAATGAAACTCAAAATTGGACTAGTTGATTGGAATGACGTTTTAAACATTGAAGACAATGCTAATATATCTGCATATAAATTTATAATGCAGATTAAAAAAATCATTGATGAATCAACCTCTTTCCAAATTATTCCCAATAAATATGCACCGCTTAAACAATGGATGTCCTTGGGAATCGTTACATCAATTAGAAAGAGAGACAAACTCAAAAAAGCATTGAACAGAGAACCCTTTAATATCCAGTTACAGTCACATTATAAAAAATACAGAAATAAATTAGAAATTATCAAGCGAAAGGCGAAAAGAAATTATTATCAACGATTAATAAACAACTCCAATAACAATAATAAAAAGTTGTGGGATATTGTTAGTGAAATGACAAAGTCAAAATCGGTTAACAACTTCACCACGGAAGTAGTCAATAGCTTACTGCAAAATGTCACAAAGGAAACAAACGATGATGATAATCGTATATTGGCGAACCACTTCAATGATTATTTTATAAACATTGGAAAGAATATAACACGTAACATTAGTAACGATTTGCCAACACCCGCTATATCAAACTTTCGTGGCCTAGAAACAAATCTACATTTGCATAAAATCACTAACAAGCAATTATCTGATATAATAGGATCATTAAAAATAAACTCAGCACCAGGATGGGATGGTATAAATAGTAAGTTATTACACAAAATAAAAAGTGACATTGTCTCACCCTTGGCTAAGCTATTTAATAAGTGTTTAGATGAAGAAACTTTCCCGTTGGTTTTCAAAAAAGCTGTTGTTATTCCAATATTTAAAGGCGGTAACAACTACGATCTTAATAATTATCGACCAATATCACTCCTGTCGACTTTTGCCAAGATATTTGAGCGTTGTATTAAAAACAATCTGACCAAATACCTCACAGAAAATAACATAATATCGAAACAACAATACGGATTTCGCGAAGGACTAAATACAGAAGATGCTGTAATAAATGTGTCAAACTTCCTATATGAAGAAATAAATAAGAACAATAAACCCTTAGCAATATTTATGGATGTAAGGAAAGCATTTGACACAGTACCCAATGATTTGCTACTAACCAAATTGGAAAGAATCGGTATTGTAGGCAAACCTCTTAATCTTTTCCGATCTTACTTAAGCTTACGCCAACAGCGGGTAAAAATTAATGACACGATGGGAGATTGGCATAGTAACTTAGATATTGGTCTGCCACAAGGAACAGTACTTTCACCTATCCTATACACAATTTATGTGAATGACCTACTCAATTGTCTTGAAAGTGAGAATTCTAAGATGATAGCATTTGCAGATGACACGGTAATGTTAATTTCTACTCCTAGTTGGAGTGATACATGGTTGTTAGGACAATCTAATATGACCACAGTGCAAAGATGGCTGTGTGGTCATCAGCTTAGTTTGAATGCACAGAAAACAAAAGCCATGGCATTTTCGCTGAAAATAACCGGTCAGCCGGATTCTAATACATTTACATTACATCACCATAAATGCAGGCGCCAAGAAGATGCACCATGCAGCGATATTTGTCGAAAAATACATGTTGTAGATGAAATCAAATATCTTGGCGTAACTATGGACAAATATCTTAAATGGAATAAACACACGGAAATGATAAACGCGAAGCTAAGACGTAGTATATATCTTTTCTATTGGTTGCGTGATATCCTTACCCAGGACCAATTGAAAATTATATACTTTGCTTTGATACAGTCTACTTTGCAATACTGCATAACTGTTTGGGGTGGAACCTATAATTCACACCTAGCAAATATAAAGACGACTCAGAAATACGTACTAAAAGTAATCTATAAATTACCTCGTCAATTTCCCTCATTGGAACTCTTTACATTAACTAAGGTATTCGACGTCAAAAAACTATATGTGGAATCTGTGTTATACTACACTTATAAATACGAAAGGCAGAATCTGATTTGCCATGACCAGGATACTAGACATAGCCACAACAGAATTGTTGTTCCTCTTTGTAATAAAACACAAATCCAAAAATATGTTGCATACATTGGTCCTAAATGCTATAACGACCTCCCTACAGTTTTAAGAAATATAAATTCATTGTCATGTTTTAAATATAGCGTTAAAAAATGGCTCCAGTCTATATCAAATGAGGAATTTTATGCTATATTCAGCTATGTATAAAAATAATAGAATAAATCTAAAGGTATAACGTTAGCGATCGTTCTCTTATGCAAATCAACCAAATGAATTAAGTTTATGATAGATTTATATTAGTATAGTTGAAAAAGTTTAAGTCTCCTACCACAAGCTTAGCTTATAAGGAGGCTATTACACAGTCATAAATTTAGAGTTCTAAGCTTTTTAATGTAAGAGTTTTTGTGAAATAAATCAAAATTGAATTGAATTGAATTGAACAGTTGTCAAGCGAAAGGTTTTGGCTTTTTCGTCACCAGGCTCTTGCCAAAGGATAAGATGATAGTTTCGGTCATCTTCATGTAGTTGAATTTGACGATACATTTTGCAAATATCCGCAGTGATAACGTATTTGTGGTATCGGAATCTAATGAGAATGTTGAACAGGCTCTGTTGTAGCGTAGGACCAGTCCGTAGAATATCATTGAGCGAAAAGTTACTCGACGTTTTTGCTGACCCGTCAAATACTACACGTAGTCGTGTAGTAGTGCTATCGAGTCGCATAACGCAATGATGCGGAAGATAGTAATGCGGTAGTTGTTCATCGATAGTTTCCACTAACTCCATGTGCCCCAATTTTATATATTCGTGTATAAAATTGGTGTAGTCTTCTCGCAATTTTGGGTCTCGATTGAATTTTCTGTTTAATCCATTGAGACGTTGCAACGCTATTTGTCTAGATAGCCCAAGAAGTGCTGGCGATTTGGCAAATGGTAGACGGACAACATATCGTCCTGAAGTGCTCCTCATAGTTGTGGACGTGAACCATGCTTCGCATTCCTGATCATCGTGTGAAAGTTTCAAAGATGAAGTGACCGTTGGCTCTTCAAACTGCCAGAACTTTTGTAATTGGTCATCTAAGTTTCGCACAGCTCCGCAGAATGTTGAATCAGCTGTTTTTTCTTTAACTTTCCCGAGTACCATCCACCCAAGCATTGTGTTTTGCAAGGTAGGTAGGTTTGTTCCCAGTAATATCTGTCCAGAGCTAATCAGTGAGCAAAATAATTCAGCACCCAAAAGCAGCTCTATTTCTTGTGGCTCATAGAACCTAGGATCAGCCAGTAATATATTGCTGGGTATTGGCCATTTCGAAATATTCACCTGCCTTTCTGGGTGTATGCTCGTAATTTCTTTGAGCACAAATGCTTCGAACTGCATTTTAAATTCGCTTGTAGCTGATGATAGCGTTAAATGGACTCGTGCTTTAGATTGCTGGCGGCTGTTACCAATTCCCCGTATTTCTTGGGTTTGTTGAGTGCCCTGTACGTGTAGTTTTTTGAAAAGCTTCTCCGAAATGAAACTTAATTGAGATCCTGAATCAATTAGTGCTCTAGCTGGTCTTATCTGGCCAATATCGTCGGTTAAATTCACCACTGCTGTGCCAAGAAATACATATGATTCATTGTCATCAGCCTCTTTGTTCATTATCAGCGCTTGACTTGTGGGGGCTGGCTTTGAATTTTCCTTTTCAATGTGGAGAAGAGTATGATGCCGCCTGCTGCACCTTAAACAACTTCTCGCTCTACACGTTTTTACGGAGTGCCCTGATTTTAAACAATTAAAGCATAACTGCCCTTTGGCAACGCAGTTTCTTCTGCTTTGTACATCTAAATTTAAAAATGTTCCGCATTGGCTGAGTGTGTGCCCACCTTTACACAGGTGGCAGGGTGCTTCTATTGGCTTAGTTGCGGTAAAAGTCGTCTTGCTTGCAGTGTTTTTTGATGAGACTCGAGATAGTTTGTCACCAAGAGCTTCGAGAGATTGAAAGCGCAACTCCAGGAATATCAAGAGTTGCGATACTGTTGGGATCTCTCGTGGCAATTGAAGTTGCTGCTCGAACAGGATGTGTGTGTTTTTGTCCAATTTCTTGGTTAAGATGTAAACAAGAATTGGATCCCATTGATCCACTGCCATCTTCAAGCCTTGCAATGCTCGAACACATTCGGCAGTGACATCATGCAAAGTTTTAATAGATTGAGAATAATCCCCGTTTACTATTGGCTGAGATATTAGCTTGTTAAGTATTGAATTAACAAGCAGCCGCTTGTTGTCATAGCGCTCATTCACCAGCCTCCAAGCGGTGTCATAGTTGTTGTCGCACACCGGTAGATGTCGGATGAGAGCTTCAGCCTCCCCAACCAGGTTGGTTTTGAGAAACCAGAGTTTCTGTGCTAGCCCCAGATTGCTTTGATCTATTAATTGGCTAAATAGATCACGAAATTCCGGCCAGAGTACGTAATTACCATCAAATTTTGTTAGCTGAATTCGAGGTAGTTTGACGTTGGCCTGTATTGATCCAAATTGAGTCAGCACTCCCATAAGCTGCCCTTGGACTAACTCCCACCATGACTGCGTATTAACATACGTTTTTAAGTCATAGTCTTGTGGGAGGCTTGGATTTTCCAGAATCTGCTGGTGTTTGGCTTGAATAAGCTCCCATTGCTTTCCCAAACTCACCAACTGTGATTCAATGAATTCCTTTGGCTGATTCGTGCTCAGCCTTCCCTCCGCTCGTTCTAGCGAGTGGCGAAGAGTCTCTAGCATAATGTTTTCGCACCGTACTGTAAAAGTGATTTCTGTTGGCCCTTCTGACGTTTTTTTGGTGCCTTCAGCCTTGCTATTGACTTCTTCAGTGTGCAATTCATTCAAGAGCTCTTGAATTTCGCCTTGTGTTCTCACTACCACTGCTTTGATTGCTTCAAAGTAGTGGCTTTTGAAGTACTCGATATCTTGGTCTTCGAATTCTTCAAGATCCCGATGACCATTGTTGAATTCATTCCAGAGTTGCTTCAACTTTTCAGCTCGTTCAACCAGGTAAGTCTCGACTTTCCTTTGCCGCGAGTCTTTTCGAAAGTTGCGGACTAGTCGCTCAATGTCCTCTCCTAGCGCCTTTTGGGTTTTTAGCAGGGCTTCCATCTTGTCCAGTGTCGGGGTCACCAATGTTGTAAACTTCCTAATTACAGCAGTTGATGTGAGAATGAATTTTATTGTGCCATGTACTTAATTTATATGAATTTCATGATGCTGATTCTACAAAATTTACAGTGAATAAAAACAATGAAAGGAATGTGCAAAAACCATGAGAATTTAGATTTTGATGGAATACAGGGAGTCAAGTGTCTGTCTGAGAATGTGCATTTGGCATTGAAGATGCATGCAATGTTTGATATTAGAAACTATGTTTAGTCTAATCTATTTGTGTACATGAATGAAGTACTGACGTGAACTATGTTATTACATTATACAAAAATATGATATGGACATAATGCTTAGAGCAATAACATGTTTATGAAATACTTATGCTAATTTAGAACAATGCTTATGATATGTATGTGTTAGCATTGAACAGTGCCTTCAATCATCAGCCTGCGTATGACGTAAGCGACTATCTTCGAACTTGTTCTGAAACTTTGATATTTTAAATGTTTAAGTAAAATTTTCAAAATTTCACATAGCGCAAATCAAAATGTCAAACAAAAAGGTACAGAGTTTGAAAAGCTCAGCCTGCGGCTAGCTCTTTATCAAATTCTACAATTCAATAAGCTCTTTCAAAGTGAACCCCCAAATATATTTTGGTTTAACTTGGAAATAACAAGATTAACGAAAATAATATTCAATAATTATATTCAAAGGCATTACTTAGAGAAAACCAAAAGAAAGGATGATAAATTTCTAAATGAAATGTAATTTTTACCATAGGATGACCTTTACTTAGGAGCTTGCAGTGAATGCCTAGTTAAATAGACTGAAAGATTATATTTTAGTATTCGAAACGCACTGTTAAAATTATATTGACCAAATATATCAGTATCAAAATTATAAAAACCAAATGTATCAGTATCAGTTCCATGGATCCTGAAAATGTTGTTTTCAAAAGACTACCTTCAATTATCGCACCTTGTCAATGTTTTTCAAACTTACGAGAAATATCAGAATTGCAAAATATAAATTCGCACCGCAGCCGCACCGCAACCGCACCGCAGCCGCACCGCAACCGCACCGCAGCCGCACCGCAGCCGCACCACAACCGCACCGCAACCTTACCGCAACCGCACCGCAGCCGCACCGCAACCGCATCGCAACCGCACCGCTGCCGCACCGCAACCGCACCGCAACCGCACCGCAGCCGCACCCGCACCGCAACCGCACCGCAGCCGCACCGCAGCCGCACCCCAACCGCACCGTAGCCGCACCGCAACCGCACCGCAGCCGCACCGCAACCGCACCGCAACCGCACCGCAGCCGCAACGCAACCGCACCGCAGCCGCACCGCAACCGCACCGCAGCCGCACCGCAACCGCACCGCAGCCGCACCGCAGCCGCACCGCAACCGCACCGCAACCGCACCGCAGCCGCACCGCAACCGCACCGCAACCGCACAACAACCGCACCGCAACCGGAACCGCACCGCAGCCGCACCGCAACCGCACCGCAACCGTACCGCAACCGCACCGCAACCGCACCGCAGCCGCACCGCAACCGCACCGCAACCGTACCGCAGCCGCACCGCAACCGCACCGCAACCGCACCGCAGCCGCACCGCAACCGCACCGCAGCCGCACCGCAGCCGCACCCGCACCGCAACCGCACCGCAGCCGCACCGCAGCCGCACCGCAGCCGCACCGCAGCCGCACCGCAACCGCACCGCAGCCGCACCGCAGCCGCACCCCAACCGCACCGTAGCCGCACCGCAGCTGCACCGCAACTGCACCACAACCGCACCGCAGCCGCACCGCAACCGCACCGCAGCCGCACCGCAGCCGCACCGCAACCGCACCGCAGCCGCACCGCAGCCGCACCGCAACCGCACCGCAACCGCACCGCAGCCGCACCGCAACCGCACCGCAACCGCACAACAACCGCACCGCAACCGGAACCGCACCGCAGCCGCACCGCAACCGCACCGCAACCGTACCGCAACCGCACCGCAACCGCACCGCAGCCGCACCGCAACCGCACCGCAACCGTACCGCAGCCGCACCGCAACCGCACCGCAACCGCACCGCAGCCGCACCGCAGCCGCACCGCAGCCGCACCGCAACCGCACCGCAGCCGCACCGCAACCGCACCGCAACCGCACCGCAGCCGCACCGCAACCGCACCGCAACCGCACCGCAGCCGCACCGCAACCGCACCGCAACCGCACAAAAACCGCACCGCAACCAGAACCGCACCGCAGCCGCACCGCAACCGCACCGCAACCGTACCGCAACCGCACCGCAGCCGCACCGCAGCCGCACCGCAACCGTACCGCAGCCGCACCGCAACCGCACCGCAACCGCACAACAACCGCACCGCAACCGGAACCGCACCGCAACCGGAACCGCACCGCAGCCGCACCGCAACCGCACCGAAACCGTACCGCAACCGCACCGCAGCCGCACCGCAGCCGCACCGCAACCGCACCGCAACCGCACCGCAACCGCACCGCAACCGTACCGCAACCGCACCGCAGCCGCACCGCAGCCGCACCGCAACCGCACTGCAACCGCACCGGAGCCGCACCGGAGCCGCACCGCAACCGCACCGCAACCGCACCGCAACCGCACCGCAGCCGCACCGCAGCCGCACCGCAACCGCACCGCAGCCGCACCGCAACCGCACTGCAACCGCACCGGAGCCGCACCGCAGCCGCACCGCAACCGCACCACAGCCGCACCGCAACCGCACCGCAACCGCACCGGAGCCGCACCGCAACCGCACCGCAACCGCACCGCAGCCGCACCGCAGCCGCACCGCAACCGCACCGCAACCGCACAACAACCGCAACCGCACCGCAGCCGCATCGCAGCCGCACCGCAACCGCACCGCAACCGCACCGCAGCCGCACCGCAACCGCACCGCAACCGCACCGCAGCCGCACCGCAACCGCACCGCAACCGCACCGCAGCCGCACCACAACCGCACCGCAACCGCACCGCAACCGTACCGCAGCCGCACCGCAACCGCACCGCAGCCGCACCGCAACCACACCGCAACCGCACCGCAACCGTACCGCAGCCGCACCGCAGCCGCACCGCAACCGCACCGCAATCGCACCGCAGCCGCACCGCAACCGCACCGCAACCGCACCGCAACCGCACCGCAGCCGCACCGCAACCGCACCGCAACCGCACCCCAACCGCACCGTAGCCGCACCGCAGCCGCACCGCAACCACACCGCAGCCGCACCGCAACCGCACTGCAACCGCACCGGAGCCGCACCGCAACCGCACCGCAACCGCACCACAGCCGCACCGCAACCGCACCGCAACCGCACAACAACCGCACCGCAACCGGAACCGCACCGCAACCGGAACCGCACCGCAGCCGCACCGCAACCGCACCGAAACCGTACCGCAACCGCACCGCAGCCGCACCGCAGCCGCACCGCAACCGCACAACAATCGCACCGCAACCGCACCGCAGCCGCACCGCAGCCGCACCGCAACCGCACGGCAACCGCACCGCAGCCGCACCGCAGCCGCACCGCAACCGCACCGCAGCCACACTGCAACCGCACCGCAACCGCACCGCAACCGCACAACAACCGCAACCGCACCGCAGCCGCATCGCAGCCGCACCGCAACCGCACCGCAACCGCACCGCAGCCGCACCGCAACCGCACCGCAACCGCACCGCAGCCGCACCGCAACCGCACCGCAACCGCACCGCAGCCGCACCACAACCGCACCGCAACCGCACCGCAACCGTACCGCAGCCGCACCGCAACCGCACCGCAGCCGCACCGCAACCACACCGCAACCGCACCGCAACCGTACCGCAGCCGCACCGCAGCCGCACCGCAACCGCACCGCAATCGCACCGCAGCCGCACCGCAACCGCACCGCAACCGCACCGCAGCCGCACCGCAGCCGCACCGCAACCGCACCGCAACCGCACCCCAACCGCACCGTAGCCGCTCCGCAGCCGCACCGCAACCACACCGCAGCCGCACCGCAGCCGCACCGCAACCGCACCGCAGCCGCACCGCAGCCGCACCGCAACCGCACCGCAACCGCACCGCAGCCGCACCGCAACCGCACCGCAACCGCACCGCAGCCGCACCACAACCGCACCGCAACCGCACCGCAACCGTACCGCAGCCGCACCGCAACCGCACCGCAGCCGCACCGCAACCACACCGCAACCGCACCGCAACCGTACCGCAGCCGCACCGCAGCCGCACCGCAACCGCACCGCAATCGCACCGCAGCCGCACCGCAACCGCACCGCAACCGCACCGCAACCGCACCGCAGCCGCACCGCAACCGCACCGCAACCGCACCCCAACCGCACCGTAGCCGCACCGCAGCCGCACCGCAACCACACCGCAGCCGCACCGCAACCGCACTGCAACCGCACCGGAGCCGCACCGCAACCGCACCGCAACCGCACCACAGCCGCACCGCAACCGCACCGCAACCGCACAACAACCGCACCGCAACCGGAACCGCACCGCAACCGGAACCGCACCGCAGCCGCACCGCAACCGCACCGAAACCGTACCGCAACCGCACCGCAGCCGCACCGCAGCCGCACCGCAACCGCACAACAATCGCACCGCAACCGCACCGCAGCCGCACCGCAGCCGCACCGCAACCGCACCGCAACCGCACCGCAGCCGCACCGCAGCCGCACCGCAACCGCACCGCAGCCACACTGCAACCGCACCGCAACCGCACCGCAACCGCACCGCAACCGCACCGCAGCCGCACCGCAACCGCACCGCAACCGCACCGCAACCGCACCGCAGCCGCACCGCAACCGCACCGCAGCCGCACCGCAACCGCACCGCAACCGCACCGCAGCCACACCGCAACCGCTCCGCAGCCGCACCGCAACCGCACCGCAACCGCACCGCAGCCGCACCGCAACCGCACCGCAACCGCACCGCAGCCGCACCGCAACCGCACCGCAACCGCAAAGCAGCCGCACCGCAGCCCCACCGCAGCCCCACCGCAACCGCAAAACCAAAATTGATGTGATTGTGCCATAGAATATTTACTGCGGTAGTCTTTTTCATTGATGATCTTATTGATTCTTAGCAACCAAGACCACTAATTTCGCTCAGTCAACTGTTTGTAAAATGTAACTATATTAGGTACTTTTATTGCAAATTATATGAGGAATTTATTTTTATTGTGGCATTGGCTATCTAATTTAATTTGTGAAAAGATTCATTATATCCTCTATTTTGAGCTATTTAAAAATTTTCACTATTTATTGAGCCTGCAATATACTTTCAATGTAACTTTTTTTTATAATTCAAAGAAAAGTTAAAAAAATTAGTAATTTTTTTTGCTTTCAAATACTATACATAATTTGAGCTTTTGTGAGATTTTTGATCTTAGTGAGTAGGAATATCGCTGAAATAAGCTGTTGACAATCAATCATTAGCTTTTAATGCAAATATGGTCAGCATTTCAAAAAAAAATCGCATGTATAGCTTACTACGTATTAAGTATGCTTATCTATATTATATGCTTATATATTTTGCTTGTGCTTCCCTTAGTCTCAAAACCACGAGCCGCCACTGCTGTATATTATCCTCCAAACAGTAGAAATGGGTCTATTAACGATGGATGCAATTTCCTTGTATGGAACGGTCTGGTTATGAAGCCGAAGAATAATTTTTCTTTCATCTAAAGAAGTCTCTTTTCTCATGTTGATTGACTGAAATTTGGTTAAATAGTAATATTAATGAAAATCTAAACCTGAGGATTCAGGAATTACTTTCTTTTACGAATGTTTTCCTCCAATCGCCTTTAAAATTGATTTTCAATTATGAAAACAACTAACAATGCACTGCAATTCCTGATAAAATGACACATTTTCAATGAAAAGCAATCATTGCAACAATTTCTCTCGGTATGTTTTAAGCTAAAGGTTAATCTGAAAGCGTAAACAAACTTTCAGAAACCGGTTCTTGGGAAAATGATGAAGAAATTTTGCCTCGTTTAGGACCATACTCCGAAACATACATTTTGCCGATATTACTTTTGAGAGTTCACAAATAAGCTATCAAAGCTGAAATTTTGTATATTTTCATCTTTTTGCGTCACTTCTTCTCGGCACTGTACATATGTAAATCATACCGAAGAACTTTATCTAAGATCTTGAAGCAAGGGTAATTCGAAATGAGTCTATGGTTTAGTAATCCAGGTTATCTTTTGCATGAGAAGAAGGGACATGTGTTTCAGCCTAGAAGTCCTCCACTGACGTGGTATGGGCGAAGTGTAACATAAAATATTTGCAATGACAGTCTCATAAATGTTAATGGTGGAAAGGTGAGAGGCGAATTTAATGTACACGAAGTAGAAACTGCTTTACCGGTATGATTAAGCGCAGCCATTTGCTGAATTGTACGCTCTAGAGGCACCTGATTGCGGTTTAGAGAGTGACGGGTACTAGCCTGGTTGAATGTCCATGAAGGTTCCGAGTCTACATTAGCGAACGCTGTGCTAGTTCTACGCGGCTGTTGTAGTTCAGTAAAAATGGGGTGGAATTGGGGTAGAAATAGGAGGAGATCATATGTCATGTAACATACGGTAGCCACAATATCTGAATAAAATTGAAGAGAAGCGGCTTCTGCCCGTAATGGACCACGAACCTCTCAGAAGTGGGCTAACAATCCAGACGCAGCCAAGACGCGACAAAGCGTATGTAACAGGAAGGGATGCCGGAAAACGAACACATACAACACTACTCTATTTCAGAGGCATACCTAGTTGGAAACAAACAATCTCTACTCCTAGATTTTATGGCATAAAAAATAGTCTGGTATCCTTCCCTAAAATAAACAGGCCAGTGAAGCCCAACGGAATCTGAAAGGAATCAAGACTGTGCCTAATTATTACACCAAAGAATTTAATCTAATGCTTTTTCATTCACGTTAAAATCGAATTTTGTTTTCAGTGCATATTTGATAAACTCATGTTTGATGTTTTATACTTTTACATTTGATACTCCTGGAATTATATTCGTTACTCGTCGTCGTCGTCGTAGCACTACAGCCCCTCTCGGGCCTTGGCTTCTCGTAGGTGACGCCTCCAGTTGTCTCGGTCCAATGACCGCGTCCTCCAATTTCGAAATCCGAGCAGCTTTGCGCAGTCTTCGTCGACAGAGTCAGACCAGCGTTTTCTGGGTTTTCCCACTGGTCTTCGACCCTCGGCCCTTCCGTCGAATACCTTCTTAGGTACTCGATCCTCGTCCATTCGTTGTACGTGACCAGCCCATTGCAGCTTCCGCAGTTTCACCATTGTAGCAACCTCCGGCTCGTCAAAAACCTCGTACAACTCGTGGTTGTATCTTATCCGCCATTGGCCGCACTCTTGCTTAGCTCCAATTATACGCCTGAGGACCCGTCTTTCGAAGGTGTTCAACATATTTGCGGATGCTTGGGTAAGGGTCCAAGTTTCACATCCGTAGCACAACACAGGTCTGATGATTGATTTGTAGACTTGGAGCTTCGTCTTCCTGTGTATGCAGCTGGTCTTCAGTAGGGCCAGAACGGAGTAGAGAGTTTTATTAGCGAGCTGTATTCTCCGTTTAATTTCGTCAGTTTCACTGCCTTTCGTTGTCAATTTCGAGCCTAAGTATATAAATTCGTCCACATTCTCTAAATTATATTCGTCAAGAATTATATTTTGTCTAATGGAGGTCCTCTTTCTTGCTTGCGTCATGATTTTTGTTTTCGTCTGATTGATCTTCAGGCCTACTTCCTTGGCTTCCTGGTCAAGTTTCAACAGGAGCTCTTTGGCGGATGTGAAGGAACGGGACAAGATGTTAATGTCATCCGCGTAGGCCACTAACTGGTTCGACTTATACAGAAGCGTACCCCCTGTGTCGACAGGAATCTTCCTTATCACGTACTTAAGTGCTAGGTTGAACAGCAGAGGGGCCAACCCATCCCCTTGCTTTAGTCCGACATTTGTGTCAAAGGCGTCAGTCAGACTGTTGTTGATTCTGACTTGTGATGCTGTCGACGTCATCGTCATTTTGGTCAGCCGAACTAGTTTTGCCGGGATGCCGAAGTATAGCATTATTTTGTACAGTATGTTTCGGTCAATACTGTCATATGCTTGTTTAAAATCCACGAAAATCTGGTGGACGTCGATGTTAAATTCCCAGCATTTTTCAAGCACTTGTTTGACTGTGAAGAGCTGATCCGTAGTTGATCTACCAGACCTAAAGCCTCCTTGGTACTCCCCAAAGACCTTTTCAGCGTATACATTTATCTTATCCTTTAATATTTTCGTCAGTATCTTATAGGATGTACAAAGTAGCGATATGCCTCTGTAGTTTTCGCACCGAAGTTTGTCTCCTTTTTTGTGGATAGGGCATATGATGGATTTGCACCACTCCTGCGGTATTTTTTCTTGACCCCAGATGTTCTGGATCAATTTGTGGATGGCTTTTATAGGGCAGCTTCCACCGTATTTAATTAGCTCGACCGGAATCTCGTCAATGCCCGGCGCTTTGTTGTTTTTCTGGCTTTTTATGGCAGACTTGACTTCTTCCAGCGTTGGAGGTGCGATCGGGACTTCGTCAGAGATGTCTATCGGCTCTGATATTATTGAGCCATGTGCAGGATTAAGGAGTTCTTTGAAATAGCAGGCCCATCTCTCCTTAATCTGGCTATCTTCGGCGATGATGTTGCCGATTTCGTCTTTACAGAGTGTCGTCTTGGGCTGATATCCGCGTCTTAAACATTTCACTACTTTGTAAGCTTGTCTAGTTTTATTGCTCGCCAGATTTTCGTCAATGCTCTTTAATTGCTCGTCATAATATTTTCGTTTCTTACATCTAATGATCTTATTTGCTACTCGTCGGAGGTTTTCATATTTTTCTCTCTTCGTCCTGGTGTTCCTTTCAAGGAACTGTTTATATGCCTGATTTTTCTTGTTCAGCGCATCCTGGCATTCGTTGTCGAACCAGTTGTTTCTTTTGCGCCGGCCTTCATACCCAACCACTTGTTCTGCAGCGGCTTTGATTGCTGTCTTCATCTCCATCCAGACCTCGTCAACCGGCCTCACTGTGTTATTTTGTAGGATGGGGGTAAGCTTAGTCTCAAGAGTTTTTGAGAAGTTTTCTGCTACTGACGCCGTTTGGAGCTTTCCGATGTCAAACTTACGCAGAGGACTCGTCTTCGTCACGTACGCCTTTGACATGCGACATCGATATTTGGATTTGACCAAGTAGTGGTCCGAGTCACAATTTGCTCCTCGAAACGTCCGAACGTCAAGTATGCTGGAAGCCCACCTCCGCTGAATAAGGACATGATCAATTTGGTTGAAGGTATTGCCATCTGGTGATGCCCATGTTCTTTTGTGGATGCGTCGATGTGGGAAGCATGTCGAACTTATGACTATATCCCTACTACACGCAAAGTCAATCAGGCGTTGGCCGTTGTCGTTAGTTGTATCGTGGAGACTGTGCAGTCCAGTTGTTCCCCGATATACTTCTTCATTCCCGACTTTAGCGTTGAAGTCGCCGAGTATTATTTTGACGTCATTTGAGGGCAATGAGTCGAATAGCCTTTCCAAGTGGTTATAGAATGCGTCTTTCGTTTCTTCGTCTTTTTTTTCTGTCGGGGCGTGGATATTTATCAGCCAAATTTTGAAAAATTTTGCTTTGATGCGGATCGCACACTAGCGTTCGCTTACTGCCTTGAAGTCAATAACGTGTGGCTTGAACTCCCTATCCACAATGAATGCCACTCCAAATTCACGGCTTCCTGCAGGCTTCCCACTCTTGAATATTGTGTGCGATCTCATGTCTTGAATCTCGCTACCAGTCCATTTCGTTTCCTGGACTGCCAGCACGTTCAATTTGTACTGAGTGGCCTGTAATAATAATTCTTTTACAGCACCAGCTCTATTTAGTGATCTGACATTCCAGGATCCAAAAGCATAGTCCATGTTTCGTTTGCCGGGTCGTTTCCGTTGGTCCAATCCTATCCGAGGCATCTCCGTAAGTTCCGCAACGGTTTAAATTTTTGTGGAGGACGGATTGTCGGTCCATCGCTCCAACCCCCAAGCCTGGAGGACCGGACTATCTACCACTTAGTTTCTTTCCCTTCCACCGGGGGTTTAATATCGCTAGGATATCGTTACCCGATCTCTGGTCAAGATTAACAGCACCGCCTACGGGAAGGCGAGTAGATAGGACGAAGAGGAGAGGTGAGAGGAGTCATTTCAAACAGATCGACCATTTACTTGCACGTCACTCTCCGCACGTTCGGGTGCGTTCGGGTTCGTTACTCTACCTCATTTTAATATCTGGATATCAAGATACTTATTCCTTGTAACGACATTCAGCTAGAATTTCAATATGTTATTTTGTCGGGAACTAAAAGTTTTACATTTCATTTAAAATGCCAATAACGAGGTGTTAGGAGGAGGGTCGGAGTGGGGGACGAGTGCTCTATATGCAAATAGTTCTACTCGCGATCACAGCCTAATTGGTCAAACTCCTATGGGCACTTTTTTTAACAGCCCTACCTTGAGCATTGGTTGAAGGAAGACAGTGGTGGTTCACTTTGTTGGCAAACTCTCCGCCTCCTCCTGATATCTGGTCAGGGTAGTTCTTTGGACGAATCACACAAACCTAAAGGAGCTGTATCCAATGCAGCAAGGCCGAGAGAATGGTGCCGACCAATCGAATGAGATGCTTGCGGAAGGCTTAGGAACCGCAACAGATGCTTAGGAACGATCTCCCGCTAAGAGCCAGCCTTTAGATTTTTGATCTGAAGCATTACCATTATCAGAGCACCAAGCAGATACCACGCTTTTTGAATTTATTGTACGGGAAGAATCCGGAAGGTTTCAACAGCAGATGGAACTCTCCACCAAAATTGGAGTGAAATAATAGAGCGAGTGGTACAGTTAGCCATTCCACAACCAGCCCTTAAACAGGCGCCTCCGCCACTGGACGTGGGAGCTCCGCCGATTGTGCCGACTCACTGACACTAACAATCCATACCACACATAATGGAGTAAACGAAATTTCACCATGATTGAGTTGTCAGTATCGTGGCAGAACCAGGATTTAAATTCTAGGGGACAAATACCACTCTCCCTGTGGATTTATTTTTTACATAGAATCAGGACCCTTACACGACAGACATTAGGTGAAACTTTACATTATTAGGACAACATATTCACGTTTTGTTTACGGGATCAGCCGCAGTGTGGTTTAGGAGTTTCCACCGGACTCGTGTAGGAATTGAGTGGGAAGGTTTGGCTGCAACTTCTATCCCGAATAGCGGGCATTTATTCGGGATAGGAAATAAAGACCATCCAAAACCTTCGAAAAATGCTATGCAGATGGTCTCCGCCTGATAGACCGCATCGAGTGACCCATACAGGATGTTGATCTTTTCAGAATGTTAAAGCGAAACTTGTTACCAGCAATCTGTAGATAACTATTTCGCTTTGACTTGCCACCCACTAGCTCCGAAAATCACTACGATTTGTTATTCCTTTTTTGGAATATCAAAAATGTGTTGAAACATTTAATCAACTATATTTGCATGATCTGCTCTGGTGTGAAGTTCAAATCTGATCTGAGATTCATAATTCAAATTTATCTTTAGTACTGCTTGGACTAGTTTATTAACAGTTGCAAAACAAGAAACTTATTTCAAGAACGAATGCTGAAGCCATCAAAAAATCAAAAATTGGGATCTGAATCCATCCACTTGCTCAAATCGACACGAGGGAGTTCCGAACATGGACGAAGTCGGTTCCTTAAAAAAAGAACAAAATTGAAAACTATCTGTAAACAAATCTATTTACGAACCATTTTGAAATTGTTCTGAATGCTTCTGGTTGCATATATTCAATTTGGGCATTGTCGCACAGCAACCGAGCGGCACTAGCCTTACGTATTTCACTTAGTTGTTCTGTAAAATTCAAGGAATTATACGACAGGTATTGAAATTGTCGCGAAATTGACGTATTTATATTTACCTGGTGTGAAGGGATGTGGTTGGTTTTGATTTTCGAAAAAATATCGATCACCACTTCGAAAATTTTTGAATTGTATAATATTTATGCACAAAAATGTTGGCCCCAGTAGAGTTCCAGGCACATGTCTTTCCAAAGATCCTCCAATCGATAAATCTACATCTTCATGAGATTCATACAGAGTTTGAAGCAGAGTTACGTCCTAGAAACATACCGTTGTGCCCAATAAAGATACATATATGCAAGCATAGAATAAACCATATACCTTTGAGGACATATCATCTTCAAAGTCATTCCAGGAAGAAGCTCGCTTCAGTCCACAGTATTCTCTGAATTCATTATATGACGGTATACCATGATCGCGATCACGCTGTATATCAGTTGTTTTCAGATTAGCTGGAAAGAATTGCTCAGCAGCCTTAAAAAGTACAATAAAAATTATATTTTCAGAACAAGGATCTTTTATGTTCTCACCGCATAATCGACATTGTTATCAGATTGAGCTTGAGGTTGCGTACTTAGTCCGCGTACAAGTGAGCTATATTTACATGGTTGCTCCAATACACTAGGCCTATCTACGTAATTCACTAGTCGTATGGTTTCGTTGAAAGATCGAGATTCTGACATCAATCTGAAATTCATTTACAACTCTCGATTATAAGATGCGAATAGGAATCTTTGAGTTAGTGAATGCAATAATTGCTGATTATTGTTGGTACTCACTGCAAGTGTCCTACTGCTTGATTGTGGAAGTACCTAAATGATGCATGCATAAATGATTGAATACTCCGAGGATCAACACAAGGATCATAATCGTTGGTATATTCATCGGAGCGCCTCTTGTAAATTATTTTGTGTCGATACAGTCTCTTTGTTCCGTGCGTGATAGGACTCCATTCATAATATGTGATGTACTGAAACTGGGCGATGTTGATTCGACGGGCTTCCTGAAACAAAGTCTCATCATCCCAATGCGGGTTGAGAGCAGCCAGTTCTTGACTAATCCTATTGTGCTCGCGAAATAGAGTTAGTTGCATGATTGTCAGATCGGTATGTTGATTAGCTCTAACATCGCCAAACTCAAAACAGCTTTCGCCTGTCACTCCCGATGGACATAGTGCTCGGGGACGACTCGTTTCAGATGGCCACTGCGAACCTTTCTTCCCACTTTTCAACAAACCTCCCTGTAAGGCCCGCAATTTTAGATTTTCTTCATCCGAATTTCCATAGACAAATGAAAGGTCTTGATAGTGTGTAACACTGCTGAACTGTTCAGCTGGAACTGGGTCTTCCGTCCCCGGACATTCTTTGTTTTTGTCAGTATAAGATCGGCCGAAATCAAAACACTCATTGCCTTTGTAGTATGGGTCATGTTCTGGAACAGGGACGGGAAAACATGGCGGTGAGGTCCTATTTTCGTATTTGCCTTGCAGAGTACAACATGTTTGAAGTGTGGCTGAAACGATTCAATAATTAGAAAATTGCCTCTCGTAGAACCTGTTTTTAGAGCCAACTTGAATATTTCAATTTCTTTAGCCTTTCTTAATGACTTACAAGGGCCTCTCGCAAACATTCGATTTGATGAGTCGTGCGTTACTAGTTGACCCCATTGCATGTTGAGCAATGTGAATCGTAAATCAGGTATGGTTTCGCGACCAAACACAGTAAAGGACAGAAGCCTGGCACTAGGAAGCGAATTGCCAGTCTTCGCTGCACGAAACGATGAAATTCCATCTCCATAGTCAGCAGGAAGCAAACGTTTATACCTAAGATAGAGCATTAAATAAAGTTGGAAATTTGTAGTTGATTAAGTAGTTTTTGAAAAACTAATGAATTACGTTGTCACTGCCATTCCCAGTGTTGGATTAAATGGATTATTGCAGGACCCATCCAGAGTTCGATATTTATCATTTGAACAATCAATGGCGGATACGTTGGCGCACTTTTCTGGTTGTCTGTAACACCGTCTGGTCTCTTTATCAGAGCTACTTAAACAACAGATATCAAACTTTATCAATTAAATAGATTTACATAAAATATAAGAGCACTTATGACTAGTGAATTATTTTTAAACAATTTTAAATAAAAAAACCGATTTTTCCTTTCGAAGCTAGATATATTTAATTTTGTGACAAATATCGATATTTCGAGTATAATCTGCCCTCTTCTTTAGTGTCTATCGGTCTATTCCTAATCTAACTTAGGTATGCTATTTATAGAGCTTACTTTTAAAGTATTGACTTATACTAATAACCTACTAATTATTTTACTTAAATACATTTAACTATCTATATTAATTAAATTTTCCTCCTCACTATCAAATGAATGTTCAAATTAATCAGAACAATGGTGATGCACCGTTTTCTTTGGCCTGTGTTTAGTCTTCCATTCATTGGGGTATTCCATATGTTCAGGCTTTCGTACGCATCCAGTTTTCGTACCTGCTGTACCTCCTTAATCACCTCCACGCTGTCCCATGTTATGTTGTGATCCTCCTCCAAGATGTGCTTCGCTACTGCTGATCGTACTAATGTTGTATTTCTTTTCCTCGCGGAAGCTGCTTCCCGTTTTTGTTCCGTTCGTCGAACACCAATTAACCGTTTCGTTTGACCGATGTATATTTTGTCGCATTCTGGGCAGGTAATTTTATAAACTCCATATTTTTCCTTGTTATCCGTTTTGTCTTTCACGTGACATAGTATATTACCCAATTTTTTAACTTTACTGGTTGGAACTGCTTTAATATCAAAACGTTCAAGAAGTTCCCGAACTTTTTTGAATATTGACGAACAAATAATTGGAACTCTTATGGTTGCTTTTTGTTTTTCCTGTGTAAAGAGCGTCGTTAATAGATCACGCTGTATTCTATCCTTTTTCTTTTTGACAAGATTTCCAATTATCCTCTAGTCAAATCCATTTTTTCTCACCGTATCTTTAATATATTTAACTTCTGAGTTAAAACTGTCCTTTTTCCTAATTTTTCTTAATTAAAGGGCGCCATTTTTGGGAATGCCAATGGTCAGACGTGGATGGTGTTCTCTGGGTGTGTGTAGGCTTTCGGTAGATATTAAATCTAAGAAGTCCTTCTTTCCTTATGACCATTAAATCCAAGAAGGGTAGTCTCTCATTCTTTTCGATTTCCATTGAAAATTGGATGTCCTTCTGTGCTTGGTTCAACTTCTCCAAAGTTTCTCCCGAAGCATCTCGAAGTAAATTACTTTCAATGCGCATCAAAGATAGCCTTGCCAAGCGTTTTTGTGTCCAGAGTCATCATCATTCGCAGCCTCGTTTGTTTTTATTGCTACAGTAAGAGATCATTAGGTTAGGTTAGGTCGAGTGTCTGGCAATCCAAGAGTCTAGAGGCCCGTTGTGATACTAACGGTATACTATCCTGAGCCACAGTACTCAGGCAACCATTTGGTTCTTCTGAAAAACTAAACAATATCCTTTGATTCAATAAAGGCAACATCAGTGAGACTTAAGAGCGCATACATCCTGCATGAGGGCATTCTTCTCCTAACCAGGCACATGAGATGGAGGACACTCTCTTCTCTATTCTCTGAGCCATACACTGTTCACACCAATCGTTTAGCCATGTGTCCAACCACTGTGTGCGCTACTCCATGAAGCAGAAGCCCGAAAGAATTGCCAAAAATTAGCTATGAGCAC
The DNA here is from genome assembly GCA_947369275.1 of Nemotelus nigrinus. Classification (NCBI taxonomy): domain Eukaryota; kingdom Metazoa; phylum Arthropoda; class Insecta; order Diptera; family Stratiomyidae; genus Nemotelus; species Nemotelus nigrinus. The sequence continues at coordinate 192,813,007 of OX376372.1, forward strand.
TACGGATCAAACTTAGTAGCAGTCTGGTCCGACCTTTTTCCATGGGACTCATGGACTGTCTTGCTATCGCACAGAATTACTCTTTAACCCAGGACTTTTTTTAAGCATCCTCAAGGTATTTTTGCATGATGGTCGATTTGTTCGATATCATTGGTGTACCAATTAAGAAAGAGCATAAAACATCGGGCAGGAAGACGCCAATTATTGCCAGTTTGTTGGTTCCATGTGTGATCCGAATACGTTTATGTCTAGGTACTCAAATCAATTTTACCGCCAAATGTCTCGACATGTCCCTAAGAGGAGCATGTCATTCAGGAACAATTCTGGGCACTGTTCAAGTACCGCTAGCGTAAGCTTAAGCCACATTAAAAAAAAACAATAGCGAAGAGACTTATTCGTTGTCAATCACTTAATAAAATTCCCGTTAGTGGCAATAACGTACTCAACCTGGGGTTGGAAACGATTGCTTGCTCGAACCAAGCCAAATTTGATGGCGATAAGCTATACGATTCGTTGGCAAACAAAGAAAAGACACGAAAAATGCCTTAATATGCTAAGTAGGCAAATCGTAGCTGAGACTCGCACTGTTTCTAACATCCGTTGACCAAGTGATGGATAAAGAAGTCTGTCCTCAGAAAATTACCCCCTGCAGAAGACTTGGGATTTCAAAATTAATATTGTTGCATGTACGCCACCATAAATCATATTTCACCCCGTCAGTGCCAGAGATAAGGAAAAACATCGAGAAATATCTTCTGGAACTGTCTCCGGAAAAATGTATCTCATGGAAAATCCCATTGTATACACTACTAAAAAACTCCTAGAGACAAAAACACAAGCAGATTCTCATAGGGCTATAAAAATCGAAAATAGCCTAGAAGCACCCAAACATAATCGACCATTCTAGGAATGCCCACGCGAAGTATAAATATCCATCGGCGAGATGTCTTAGCGAAGTCAGTCTTATAAAGCGAGTCTTTCAAAGCGAATCTATTAGTAAAGCAAATTGATTATTTCCTGGCGGGTTAATTAAAAATGTTATGGTTTCAACGCGAATGTTGTTTACGTGATTTAGTTGTAAAATTGTATTTGGTCGCACTATACTAACTGTTTTATTTCGTAAACACAAAGAATATCAAATCCACTGTGTTTTTTACAAAAGGAAAACACTTTTGACAATAAGGAATACTGTACTGAAGCAGCTAGCAGCAAATATTCGGTAATATCTTACTCAAGAGAAACCTCATGAACATTTTGATGAACGATATAACCTGCACTAACTCATTTTCTAACGAAGTTTGAAGTAATCTTTTATACACCTTCTCCAAATTATCTGTACCAACCTGTAATTTTGAACCATTCATCTACCCTAAATGATTATAAAATGAAAAATGGTACAAACTTTTTCGCATGCCTGAAGTCTATCCGCTGGGGCCGAGTATGGTCTGTAACAGTTTGGAAACTCTCGACTCAGAACTTCGCTCTGTTTGGCAGCTGAGAAATTCCACATCGTAATATTCCACGATTAACTGAAAAATTTGGTGGATCTTGCCTAACGTTTTGTTTGGACGTTGTTCTATCAGCCTGATGATTTCTTCGAAGCGAAGTAGACACAACGAAGTATTTGGAAATACCTCTTTGTCTTGAGAAATTACATTTAGAACTTCTTTCAGTGGTTGATAGCCATAAAAGAGAGCTTACTATGCATTTGCTCGACTGCCACTCAAATTTAGAATACCGCTGCTTTTGGTAATTTAGCTGTCATTATTGCATATCGCTCTGGATGTCACACTGGTGCATAGGCTCATGAAAGGCACAAGAAGATTGCCTTTCTAGGTACAAAATATGACCACAACAGGAAATTAACACTGATAAACTGTTCTTTCCTAGAGAAAAAAGAGCTTCCATCCTGCTCTTGCTAGTCATGTTTTCGTATGATTGTTCTGAGTAATCTAATGTCTAAAAATTTGATAAAAGCATTTCCAGTGCAATTCTACACCAACTCCTTGCTAGAGTGGAGTTGGGTTACAAGTAGTTTTTTATTTTTATTTAGATGATTAAGGCAATTTTTGTATCCCGCTCTAAATCGAACTGTGTTTTTTGAAGAACTATTAGCTTAGGTAATCGGAACAATAAACTTTTTTTTATTGCTAGAGGGGAAAAGAGGCTGTTTTGTCATAGGAAAAAATGATAGATGGTTCAGATTCTTACAGAGGTAAGCACACAAAATTTTCCGCAGCTGGCATCATTATAGGAGCTATCAGCAATGAAGGTGATGTTATGCCACCCTACTTCTTTCAGCTGGGTCTTCAGGTAACTGGTACTAGTTTTAGAAAATGTTTTGAGACCCTGAGTTGATAGTATACGCGAAGAAAGACCACACATATTTCAGCAGGACTCTAACTTATACATATTCCATACTTATCTTACACATAATCCACTGACATAATTTATTTATTTATTTATTTGATGCGTATTCAATGCAACAGGCAAACTGCCAATTACAGATTAGATACGATGAAAAAAAAATAAAATGAAAAGAACTAAATAAGAATATATAAATATAAAAAAAATAAAAAAATAAATACAAGACATTCTTAAAGTTTTAATAATAAAGTAAAATTAAGTAGAGTAAAAAAGAAAAGAAAGAATCCACTATAAACAAGAATAGAAAATAAAATTAATTAATTAGAATCCAAAATTTTGTTTTGAACCATATTTTTGAAAATGGCAATAGATTATGGAAGAGGACCACGTTGAAGACTATTGTGAGTGCGTAAGAGTCGTAAAACGGGATAGTAGAGAAAGTGTCAGTACGAGCATACGGCACTTCAAATAGAATGGAGGACCTGATTGGCCTTACGGATTCCTGCTCAATGAACAAAAATGCTAATGAGGAAGATAGGTAGCCGCGACAGATTTTGAAAATGAAACTCTCATCCAAGTAAACTCTGCGCTGCTCAAGGAGAGGAATGTTAAGAAGAGATAGACGTTCACTATAGGGTAAATACGACAGATTATATTTAAAAAGTAAAGTACGTGTAAACCTGCGCTGAACTGATTCAACAATGTGAGAGAGCTATTTGAAACGAGGACACCACACTTGACTGCAGTATTCAAGTACAGAACGGACTAGTGTAATAAACAGGTGGACACAAATAGAAATACTATATGAATTGTGGCAGGAACAAACAACGAAGCCAGCAATCCGAGAAGCTTTTCTAGTGGTAGTACGTCGAATTTCAGTTTGAAAGCAAATATGATCCCAAGATCTGAGAAATGAGCGACGCAAGAGAGAATAGTGCCATCAATAGCATAAGTAAAAACATGAGTGTGAAGCTTAAGGGAAAAGGGCATAGAAAAACTCTTGAAAATATTAAGGGACAAACAGTTCAATTTACACCACCCAGAGAGAGCATACAAATCATCCTGAAGAAGTAGAGAGTCAGCAGTATTTTTGATGACTCGGAAGATTTTTAAATCATCTGCATATAGAAGACATGAAGACTTAAAAATCGTGTGAAGGTCATTGATAAATAGATTGAACAAAAGTGGTCCTACGATGGAGCCTTGAGGAACACCAGAAGAAGGGGAGAAAGGTGAGAACAACAAGCCAAAGTGCGAGGCGATACTGCTTTAATTCCGGTCCGGAGAAAATTCTGCAGATCGTCAGGCTCCATAGCCGTCATCTTAGCACAGAGAATTGGATGATTGCTAATATTGTAGCACCTTTTAAAAGTAGCTAGGTCATTAAGCATAGCCTGAAGAAGGACGCTCAAACAGCGTTCAGAGGTGGTATCTAAGGAAGAATTAGATGCAGACCTCCTTTGCTTTAGGCAGCCTTAGAAATAAAAAAACGAGTAAGTAATCTTAAAAAAAGTATTAAAAAGTATTATATAGTTAAAAAAGTAAGTATTGTTGAAAATATCATCCATGTCCTTGTTCTTCACAATTTTTGTGACAAGTATAACATGGCTAGTACAGCGGAAATCGATCGGAAGTTTTACTGGCTTGTTGTGTAAGAGCACACAATAATGGTATAAAGGAAGTTGGGCTTTCTTACTTCACCACTCATTCCTCATTTAAGTTACCATAGCAATATTCCACAATAAATTGCAAATTTTAAAGTTGCATTTATACTGGCTTTCAAAGTTGGGTTCCAGGATACTTTCTCTGGTTTCATATATACTAACTGACTAATCAATAGCTAGTACTGCAGTGTAACTATTGCGACCGTAAAGTTTAGTCCACTATTTACAATCGTACTAAAGGTAAAATTTTCTAAGCACTTTTTAAGAGCTCATGAAACACTTTCAAAGAAACTGGTGCACGTGACAGATTTTTCTGTGGCACTTTGAGTTATTTTTCGTCACAGACTATTAGCTAAAACCATATATCACCATTTTTGACTTCCACTGATTTTTGAAGAAACCATACCAGACCATATAGTATTATTTATATTATATAATTTCCAAACAATTTAATTTTCACAATACTGCTCACTATTTACGGAGTTTGCGTTTATGATTGATGATGTCTCGAACTTTACGGGGTTTTTTTTTCAGAAATAAATAACTTTCATGTGATTATGAATGAATAGCTTTGTTGAAAATACACAGCTTTAAGCCGAAAAAACACTATAATTATGGTGTGAAACCACGATGACTGGTGGTTTGTATGAAACATTATGTATTATAATTTTCAGTTTTTTGTTTGAATGAAAAAATTTCTTGGGAAATGTTTATCTCTCATGATATGATATATCTTCTTCTAACGTAGAGTAACTGTTTCACCCGCTATATTTTTTTTGCACTAACAAATTTTGGAAAGTTTTTTTAAAAGTCCTGAAAAGTAATGAATATTTTCAAGTATTTGGTGCCAACACAACAAGTTAGAGTTTTATTTCTCGAAGAGTCTTTTAATATTTTAGGCAAACATGTCATTATATAGGTCAGTATTCATCAATCTACTAGAATAATAGATTCATAAATTCAATAACTTTCAATCACATACTTGCCAACAAAGGGCTAACAAATTTAAAAGCCGGGCACGAGGAATCATTTGAAGCTATCAAAAAGTTCTCATCCCACCTAACCTAACTACTCATCATTAAAACTATATTTTCACTCAATAGGATACCTTCGGTAATTTCACAAAATTAAAAGAATTTACCTTGCACGCAATGTAATATTCCAAAGTGCAGCCAACAATATAATACTTAGTTTTATATCCATAATGTAAAAAAAATTCTTCTAGCACTCCATCCACTGATCGGGCTAATCTGTTCGCTATCAAATCAATCTGATGACTGATTCTATTACTGATCCAAAATAATTTCGTGATATTGTAAATCTAAATTAAATCAAATCACTCATTCGCCTCAAGCTGTGGTCTATCATTTTGTTCTGCTTAGAAACAGCACGCGTTAAAGTTTTTTGAATCAGTCATTTTCCTCGTGTTTGTTTAACTAGTTGAAAAAAGGTAATTTGTTTGAATACAAATAGTGCCATATTCAGATGCATTAAGTCTGATAATGCTAAATTTGTGACGCTATCAGTTGGCATAAAAACCCTTCATGTTAAATTCATCGTAATTAAAAGCATTTTTTATAAGGTAGATTTGAAGATACGTACAAGCTCAGTGAAACCATTTATTAACATTTTCGAGATGCGTACATTTAAATTGTATGTACAGGTAATAAACAGATTTATCTATTTTTATTATTTCTGTGCGAGATAAAACGATGATAAAATAATGGATTAACAATTAAATTACAAAATAAAATTAGTGCGAGTGAAAACTATAAACTGGGACATTATTAAAACTTATTAAAATACATCGAAACGCTACAAAGCCATCAAATTTGATACCAAATTAAATTTGGCTGACAACTTAAGTTTTTTGATTTTTTTTTAGGTGTGAAATGTGCCTCACATGCGTGGCGAGAGGGAGGATAAAATGATTGGCAGCTGGTCGATGCCGGATTCGAATTACGAACTCCAGTATTTTGACGATATTTTGATATTTAGATATTTTGACGATAATACATACACATAAAATAGCGAAGACTTTTTATTTGTAGCCCAAAACCGCATCACCGGGTAAATGTAATGAAATCCATACAAAACTTATACAATTTCACTGGCTTACCATTCAACATTAAATTATAGGTCAATTCAAACAATTATGTATCAATTTATTAGGTCAATAAAACAAATTCCACCGTTTGTGAATGATAGTTGTAAATAACAATTCATTGATATTAATATGCGCAAAAAAGTATTTTACATGTCCTTTAATATTTATGTAAGGAAAAATTCTTCGAATTTAATATGCCATTATACCATCTGTCTGACTTCAAGGCTATTTTCCTTGTTGGAATGTGGAAATCTTCAAAAAAATGTTCCATGGCTCCTGCCTACTTAAATCACCTCTTTTTACCGACTAAAACCACCTCCTTCTCGCACACTCCCCGCTGGACTACTAATACAGCATAACGTCGCTGAAGAGGATCATTCCTTAGCTGCTTCTAGAAATCTTTGCTTTATCCTTCTTCCTGTCCCGTTCCGCGACACGCAGTTTACCGTGTATAATTTTTGGTGCTGTTTCGACGTTTGCATTCCACGCTGTTTGCGATTCTAGCATACAGTGCACGATATTTTCCGTTGATAGAGAAGAGACCGTACGAGACATAAGGATGTCAGCGGAAAATATCGTGCACTTCTGTATGCTTCAAAGCGCGGACAACTGAACATAACGTGTTCCGCATCCTCGGGTAAATTTTTACATACTTGACAGTCCGGTGAGCTGTCGTTTATTTCTCCATTCTCAATGCCCGTTTTGCGCCTCCTCCAACTACTCTGCCATGAGCGGATTATCACTCGTTTTTCAATCCTCGCTTGCTTGTTGCCCTTACTTCGTTTTTGTAGAGTTGAAGCATCTCATTCGGAAGAATTTCAGTGGGCAGCATACTGGCTATAGCACACGTCACTTCATAAGACGTTGTTCGAAAGGCGCAGCAAGTTCGATAGGTCGCTTGCGTTTTTCGCCGATTCGATTTCATTTGCAGTGGTGGTGCCCACACTGGTGCTGCGTGCAGTGAAATAGAGCTAAATTTTCTTGAAATAAGTACCCTTTGACTCTGCTTTGGGCCGCCAATATTGAGTGGATGCTCTCTTACCTGTTTTCTCCAGATGAAGTTTGAAGCTCAGTTTATTGTTGATAGTTACGCCCAGGTATTTTATAGCAGGTTGTGGGGTAGTTATGTAGTCGCCAGTCTTTATCCGTACTATAACTTCATGATAAGTACCATTTCCGTCTTATGGTCGGCTAGTTTAAGACCAGCGCAACCAAGTCATGATTTAATCACCTAGATTGCTTCGTTTGCATAAATTTCGACTTCTTCAAGATGACTTCAAACCTACCACAACCAGATTTCTGAGTACATGTAGCCTTAGTATCCCATCGTACACTATGCTTCAAAGCAGGGGTCCAAGGACAGATGCTTGTGGTACCTCCGCTTTTACCAGATAAAGTTTTTGTTCTTCACCTAATAGCATAAGGTTCCTTCCCTGGAGTATTCGATGATTATACCAATATTTTATTGTCTGGGAAGTACGAAGTTAACATATATTGAAGAGAATTGATGCACACGGACCGTGCATTTTGATTGAGTGATGGAGAGCGGGGAAGGAAGGAGGTAAAAAAAATAGTGTGACTCTCTATTACTCTACACTCTACAATACGGCTCCACCCCGCGGAGTTGAAAGCGGTTCCTTACGTCTATGGTGACGACAGCGGAGCAGTTTCTTCCATCTTTGGTTTCTTTTATCTTCGACACCATTCTGACACAGTCTACAGTTGATAGCGCTTTCCGAAAAATGAATCACCGATCTGATAGTCTCTTTTTGCTTTCAACAGCAGTCGCTTATATATGACTCGCTCAAAAACTTTCCCCATCGTATTTAGCAAGCATATTGGCCTATAAGATGATAGTTATCTAATTGGTTAATCCTGCTTGGGCAGGAGAACCAGTTTTTGTTGCTTCCATTGCTTGGGAATAACGCCTTTACGTAGGCATGTTGTAAATACAAGAGACTTCTCTTATCCACTTCACCATCAGCTTAAATGCTTTATTCGGTATCGCATCCAATCCGGGCGCTTTATTGTCAACGATTTTTTGTATGACTGCCAATACTTCTTTTCTGCTTACAGTCGACACGTTTTGAAGACCTACCTGTATTACGGGCAGGCTTTCGCCCCGATTCTGCGGGAAGAGCATTGAGACTATTCCCTGGAGCATCTTCGGACACTTGACTTAAAGAGATCTCTTTCGCTTTATAGTAGTCATAACGGCTTTGTAGCTCCACTCCATCGATCGGAATTGGCCTCATTACACAACTTCCTAAAGTGCTTTCTCTTGCTCTTAGCGATCAAAAGTTGGAGGTTCTACCTCCCGTATTTATACTGGCTCTGCAAGTCTTCGTACTCTGGGCTATTCCTGCGATGCTGGCTACATCACCTAGCTTTGAGACATTTTTTCCTGAGCTCCTGGATTTCTGCATTTCATCAATAGTTTGCCATTCTAGTCTTGTTAAGACAACGTCGTGGCATGATGGATTTCGCTGACAATTCGCCCAGTTCCGTATCAGGAGGTAGCATTTCCCAGAATGTTTCTTAGTCTAGCCTTTTTCATGACCAACCAACCATGCTTTTACTCTGGGAACTCGCATGTATTGTGTTTTTGATACTTACGTACGCAGCTCACCGTGGCTGTAATAGCCTGATGGTCACTTTGGATATAGTGTTTGCTAACCAACCACTTGATTTAAGCGTCGCTTACAAAAGTGAGATCTACAATGGAACCCAGGTCTCACTTACTGAAGGTGTTATTTGCGAGGACCATATTTAACCGTGAAAAAGCCTCCAATAACACTCGTCCCCTAGCGTTGGTTGTCTTGATTCCTACTCCTCAGCGCAGGCGTTGAAATCACAAGATATGTACCAATTAGCCTCCATCGCTATGCTGTCCAAAATCTGTTCATAGTCCGTCAATGTCAGACTCTGTGCTATGTAACAGTGCAAGGTAGAACTGCATAAAGCCATGAGATATTTTCGAATCCCCAAAAAACTGACACGATTGTGTGGGTTGGTCGTGACCAAAGTAAAAAACCAAGTAATAATAACCGGATTGCTATACAGACCGTTCAGCATCTTCAATGGGCTCCGACAAATGGATGATTGGGCCTGTCTTCTCTTCCAGCTGGCCTTGAAGAAAGCAATAAGAGTTTCTGAGCCGTCAACGAGAGGGACTATCGTCCAGCGGGACACTAGCGTATGCGAATTATATTGACATCATTGGAAGATCTGAACTATCAATACGAGAATCTTTCATCCAGATCAATCGGGTGATACAAAAACTGGGGCTGCGCATGAATGAAGGAGAGGCAAAGACATGGTGATAGGATCGTCACGAAAAACATCTAGAGTTCCAACCATCAGGGTTGTGAAGCATGAGTTCGAAGTAGTGTAACCCTTAAACTACCTTGGGTCAATTGTAACAGTCTATAACAATAAGGAAAAAGAAATACGCGGGCAGCTGCTCAAATCCAACAAATCTTACTACAGTCTGTCAAGCTTTTTAAATCTCGAATTGCCACCCGAACATAAGATAAATCCATCGTCGATATGCCTGGCGTTTGCTTCTCCTGGTCTTTTCAAAAATCTAAACAATCAAAGCACCATGTACTGCATCCATGAATGCACATGTACTGCATTTGAATGTACTGCATCTGAGCTACATCGCGATTTTGAACTATTCTCGGGTTTTTTTTTTCAATTTTCGTCTGTAGCATGACTATATTAAAAACAATTTTTTTAAAAATTTTCAAAATTGCGTTATCTATTGTTTCATAGATTTCAAAAAGTTTATTCCATGATTTATATTTTCGTCTCTGTTCTTAAATATATTATCTTTCACTTTAAGCAAAGAGTGTAAATTTTTCAATCACTCAAAAAATTCTCTCCACGCGTTATTCTTTGATATGCTTGCCATTTGGTACTCAAGGTGATGATAACAAGAACTCTTAGCTAAAATGACCTGTACGTGTAAATGTTGGCAAACGAGTCCGCAATGACTTGTTAAAAAAAAAAACGAAAAGAACATCAGCTCAAATTTGGTCTGCGTACCATATTTACTCGTATCAAAATTTAGCGTTTACGGAGGCCTTACATAGTGTTAACATCAGGTGAACTAAATAATTTAGGTCGAATTCAGTGCATAGTCCGCGGACTAAAATTTCAGTGTAAACTAGTGTTATAAGGCAAGACCTGTAACATGAGGATTTATATTTTTATACATAAATTCAATTCAATTTGAAAATCAATGCTATGAGTTTTCACAAAATCAAATGAAATTACAAATATGATAGTATTCTCTAGAAGCATAACACTTAATCGTTTTAATGAGTTTCACGTTTTGAAAATCACTTTTTTTAATAAATAATAAACAGTGATCTATTAAAAAAATTGGTTTTTGTGTCTATATTTTTAGTCTCACATTAAATTTATCATTTTAAATCAGTTGCTTGATTTCAAACATATCTCATTGCCATAGATTTGATTTAATAGATCTTCCTTTCTCTCCACGCATTCAAGTTGATCTCAGGATATGAAATACAGGGACGGAACCAATTACTGAAACAAAGACATTATTTTTTTAGCAAAAGTTCTTCGATATTTGCACTCAAGCCATACGAGTTGCCTATTTTCTTAAAAGCGTTCGGTTGCATATTTTCCGCTGATGAATGGCTGCAAAGCAAACTTGCTGCGGTCATTTTACGTATTTCTCCTAGTTGAGCTGAAAAATCAAATATCACAGATAACAACGTAATTCACATGTTTTTTTCGATATTACTTAGCGTAAATGGATACGGCTGGTTTCCACTTTCGTAAAAGTACCGATCTCCTGTTCGCTGGTTTTTGAAATGTTTCAGAGCGATGCAGAGAAACGTGGGTCCAAATAATGCATCGGGTTCATGACGCTCCAAAGACCCTCCGATTGTCAAGTCTACGTCTTCATAGGATTCGTAGATCATTTGAAGTAGAGCGACATCCTGAAACGACAGACTGTTCTCAGAATTGACATTATATTAATTCGTGGATATTTTTACTTTTTGACGAATGTGATCCAGAAAATCATCCCATGAAGTTGCTCGCTTTAGTCCACAAAACTCTCTGAAGTTGTTGTACGATGGCAGACCATGATCACGATCACGTTGAATATCAAACGATCTCAGATCTACTGAAGCCGTTCCGAATTTTTCAGCTGCCTGTAAAGGTACTCCGTCAATTTCTCTACATCTTTGCGAGTCTGCTTTGATTTTTGAAACTTACAGCGAAATCAAAATTATTGTCAGTTAGATCCTGTGCTTGAGTGCTGAGACCGAGTACCAGCTGGTTATATTTGCAAGGTTGCTCCAAAATACCAGGAGCATTTAAGTGATCTAGTAACTCGATAGTTTGATTAATAGTGCGTGGCTCATCGATTAGTCTGCAATTTGAATATTTAGGCTATCTCCAAAAATACTTATCGCTTAATGTGGCTCACTGTAAAGTTCCCATAATTTGGCTGTGGAAATATCTGAAAACGGAATGCATGAAAGATTGAATGCTGCGAGGATCAGCACAGGCATCATAATCATTCACATAATTTCCGCGAATAGAGGAAATTAGTCCTTCTTTTAGCAAACGCGCTTGTCCATATGAATTTACATTCCATTCGTAGTAGGTAATATGCTGGAAAATAGCAATATTGATTCTGCGAGCTTCCTGAAATAATCTCTCATCATCCCAATGAAGGTTCACCGAAGCCAACACTCGAGCGAGTCGATTATGTTCACGCAAAAATATGATTTGAAGAATAGTGAGACCGGCGTTTTGATTTCCTCGAAAGTCTCCCAGCTCGAAGCATGTTTCACCATTTTCAGCTCTTCTGCAAAACGCTTGAGGATTATTTGTTTGTGGCGGCCATATGCCATTCTTAGTTTTTAGAAGTCCGCCGTTAAGTGTTCTCAGGCTGTGACTTTGAGCATCTGAATTTCCGTAGACAATGGACAAATCCAAGTAATGAGTGACCCCACTAATTTGTTCTTCTGGAACAGCACCACTTGTTCCTGGACAATTTTGACTCTTGTCCGTAACGGACCTGATAAAATCGAGACACACGCGGCCTTTGAAGAATAGATCGTTGGCTGGTACAGGAATAGGAAAGCATGGAGGTGAAACTCTGCTCTCTAATTTCCCAAATGGACTGCAGCAAGTCTGCCTTATATCTGAAAAATAACCAGCTTTTGTTTTATTCATGTGTTTCAAGGAAAAAGTTTGAAAATAATTTATGTATTGCGAGGAAGGTAAGAAATGGAATAACAGCTGTTGATAATAACGATATTTACTTTTTGCTGGTACCAAATCGGCTCTATTAGGTGAGAGAATATTTGATGAATCGTGTGCTACTAGCTGGCCCCATTGCATATTCAGTAATGTAAAATCGGAGTCAGGTATTGAGTCTCGTCCGAAGGCAGCAAAGGCCAGAAGCCGTGCACTTGGAAGAGGTTTTTTGCTCTTGGCAAGGCGCATGGAGTAGATTCCATCTGCGTATGCGTTTGGTAGAAGTCGCTGGTAACTAAGATTTTTAACTTATCAATTATTTAATATTTGATTAAGTTAATCGAAATATTTACGCGGTCATTGCCATTCCTAGGGCTGGATCAATAAGGTTATTGCATGATCCATTCAGAGTCCGATATTTCAAATCGGCACATTTGGTTACTGATGCGTTGGCACATTTCTCTGGTGACCTTTTGCAGTTATTAGGTTCGATACTGTTGAAATAGTAGGTAATAATTAGATGCGATTTTGTTCGTAACTTCTTATGTTGTATTTGCTGTCGCTAAAATGTAAATAAGAACTACTAAAAGTACTGAATTTTGAAGAAAGGATGAAGAAGAAGTGAGTTGACTTCGCTTTATACTGAATATGATTGAAATTTTCGCAAAATCAATTTCATTTACTTATGACTGGATCATCACACCTAATATATAGCGTAGGATGAGTCATTGATAGTATTTCTCCGTCCACAAATAACCAAATTTTTGGTGGCTTTGACTGCAAACAAATTTTGAGAGTTACATTCGCGAAAATTTCAATACTATAGACAATTAAACAGTTCAAGCTTGGAATTGATTTTTGCGGGATGATTCAAATTGAAAAATTTTATTTGACAAAGTGGTTTCGAAAGTATGCACTGATTCTCATCAGACACCAGCTCACAGTGCATACTTGACTGATGTGACCATTTGCAGTTGGAAATCATTAATTTTTTTTACGCTAGCTGTGACAAATTTTAACGTCTCCGACTTAGATCCATCGATATAATTTACTTGTAAAGGTTATTGAATTGTGAAATACAAATTTTCAATGTAAATAAATTTTTTTCAATTTTATCATCCCGTAAAAACCAATTCCAATTTGATTCTGCTTTCGGAGGCTTATTCCGCAAAAACAATCGAGTTTCCCGTATCAATATTCTCTGCTTTGATAAGCTTTATAGACGATAAACGTTGTCTATGCTGATTTATAAACAAGAAGAGAACCATGATCACAATTCAATAACCTTTACAAGTTTAAGCTTGTTTTTATCATAAGGCATTTATCACATGAAGATTTAGCGAAACCATATCTTGGTACAATACCGACCAACTAGCCGGTGCTCGTAGTCCCTTGCTAGCACCTACACCAAAAGTGTATTAAATCTTTTTTAAGTTAAGCAAAAATTGCTCTATGAATTTCGCTTCGATCTGATTTCTGATCCGACTGAGCTATAATCACAAAAAAAACATATTTTGAAAAAAATATCAATATTCCAATTTTACCTTTTTTGCTTATCATATGTGTAGCGATTTAAAGAAGGAGATTTTTTGCAGGCACCTCAACTGAATCAAAATCCAGTCGAGAGCCTGCAAAGCAGGGAAGGAGACCATCAAGGAAGGAAAGGGGCTTTCGTCCGTAAATGACTAGAAACAGCTCTCAGGCATGGGCTGTAAGCCAGACCCAGCCGAGACTAGTTAAAGCACGTTGCTATCATTTGAATGCAAGAGGACTGCAAATAGACAAGGAGGCAGCCAGCCTGCCCTTATTGCGACCATGACCCCAGATGTTTCGAGGGCACCAGTATTAAAGTTGGGCACCGTCTGTAGCAACTACTCAGCGATTGGTCTTCACCTCAAACTGGGAGCCCTTGCCTTCTCCATTCACATACATTTTACTACAGTATATAGGATCAGTTACTTTAATGCAAAGTATTGTTTTAATGTATAAGTTTTAATTTGCTAAACCGGGTTTTCAGAGTTTCGATATTATGTCTGCTTCTTAGAGTAAAAGAAATATGTCTGTACCGTTCAAACATCGTCATACATATTATTCGCTGGTGGTCAATTAATTACATAATACTAAAATTATTAATTTTTTCTCATTTGCTCCACATCCGGTCGTCATATGTCGGACTAGGCTGTGAAATATGATGTAATATTTTTTCAAGATACAAAATTTCACTTAGGAAGTCAGTACGAATAATTAGATTATCTGTCTTTAAAATGCTTTTTGTATGCATTTTGAAGCTTTGAACTATTGTATATATGTTGTCATTCCATGTGTAAAGATGTCACTTTTTACTACCATTTCTCATTCGCTTAATTTTTTAAAATTCTGTATATTATGATGAAAAATTATCCATATTTTTTATCGACTACCAAAAATTTATAAAAAAAAAAGATATGCTCATCAAAACCTTTGATGGTTCTGGGGACTCAAGTTGGTAGAGACTTCATTTACAGTCATTATCATCACCATTTGGAGTAAGTCCTACGGCTCATTTCATCCCAAATTTATCTTAAGAGAATATTTAGAGTTATTTTCAATTAATCAAACCTTAATTTTTAAAATAAAATAATTTTACCAAACACTTAGTGCAGACGCCCACACAACACTCAACCAAACCGCTCTATACACTGGATTCATTTTGAACTGTTTCCCTGACCACTTATTTTATTGCTGTTAGATACTTAAGAACCAATGAGCTGTGAAGCTCGAGTATCACTAAACTGAAATCGGACATATTTCGACCTATTATTTAAAATAATTCAATTAAAGTGCAATTCATATTTATAAATGTATTAACAGCAGCTTAGTAAGTCCTTTTCCTATCAACCTGTATAAATTTGTTCGAACAACAAGAATGGAAAGAAAAAAGTTCGTTTTGGTATTCGAATTGCACGAGAATTGCCACAATTGCAAACCACCCATAGAAGGTTTTCATTAAATATTTGAGAACTCTTAAGAATATTTCAATTTAATTTTTATCTTGCAAACATTTGGTTTTCAAAAGTCTGCAAAATAGTGACACACGAAAATGAAATATTTTTTTATAAACATTATCGCCAATGTTTTTGTTTGCAAATATTTCTTAGAAAATATCGTTTTTTCACTTCTGTGTGCATTGCTCTATTGTCTATTAATAAGCTTATTTTAGCTGTCTAAATAAAGTTTGCATCTATTCTGTGCAGTTAGTCTGTTTTTTGCTTTGGAAAAATAAATACCACCATACTTTATAGGCATTCAATCTTCATTAACTTGTTTATCTTCTATTGTAAACATATTTGCCTTCAAATAACATTTTCAACAAGCAATAAATTTAAAACAGTATGTTCAAATATGCATAAATTTAAAAAAAGATGTGTTACATAAGTTCATTTTCAATTTATGTAACACAAATTTTTTTTATAATAAACTGAAAATAAGCAACTTTAAGGTTTTGATTAGAGTGTTGCAGATTTGACGTTCAGTAAATTACCAATATAAAGCTACATTCAAACTGAGTTTGCCAGTATTGAAGTTGTTTTTGATAAGCCCCAAATTGGTCAGTCGTACATAATCCATTATTTGTTTTAGATTTGCATGAAACTTACAGTTAATACAACATCTGCAAAAAAAATTGATACAAACACAGCCTGAGTAAGTGAATCGAAAATTTAAACGGTGGCACGATTTCCACCCAAATTATTGTAATATTGATTGCGAGTGATTGTCTGTAACGAGTGTTCTTTTCAAAAAACTGTTTTATTTAGACAGCTCAGAGATTCACGAATCGACGGAATGTGTCTCAAGTGCTAAGCACGGGAACAGAAATGTATGAAAAAATGTTAAATGTATCAGATAATAACAGACAAAATAAGGATAGATTTGGCTTAACGTGGATATTTCTATGTTTGTTTCGAAATCGTTAATGCATCATAAGAAATTAGGAGCCTTCACAGACCACCTCAACTGATCCGAAGACCAGTCAAAAGCCTAGGCCATCCAAGAAGGGTAAAGAGAGAAAAAAATGAAAAAAATCTGCTTCACGTTAAGTTAAACCCAACCAGTAAATTTCGTTTCGATTGAATCACTGCGCTGGAAGTTATACGGGTGAAAAGAATTTTAGGACTACCACTCTCAAAACTTTTCAAATTTTTAAATCGTTACTATTTGTTGTTAATTTTCATTGCAGGATCATTCCCATTTGCAAATCTAATGACATAATCGCTCAGTAAAGAAATTCAACAAAATTATAAAAATGGTCATAGCTGGCAGCCCTTTCATGATTTTTGTATGAAATTCCTACGACATTTAGTTCAAATTAAGGTCCACTTACTGCATGAACTTCGTTTTGATTTCTACCCTGGACCGGAAGTTATAGGGAAAAAAGCTTTATTTTGCTGAGCAAATTTGCAAGATTTATGAGATAACAATCACCATATCTGGCAACTCTATTCTAATTTGTCAGCCAAATTTTCATCAAATGTTATCTAAAGTAAGGTCCAAGTACTGTGCGAATTCTTTTTAAATCTGATGGATGAATCGGAAATTATAGGCCAAAAACCGTTTTTTTTTCTCAGTGATTTTTCAAGATGGTACCACTGCCACAGGGTTGCCCGCATTTCAAAATCACTTCTATCAAACTTGGTCCTAGCTAATAACAACATGTTCTGTAAATTTCATTATGGTCGGATAATCCGGTCGTCAGTTCTCGTGAACAGAACTTTCGAGTGCTGAAAATAGAGGTAATTTGGTGATGGGTTGCCGTTCTTGTGCAAATCGGAATTTCAAAATTTTCAATTTCACATGATGGAAAAAGGTCAAAATTTATCAATGATTTGAATTTTTGTCAAAAATCAAAAAATTTTCAGGAGGGTCAATGATTTAAAGGATTTTTTTTCAGGAGCCTACCGTAGCTACAGGGTTACCTGCACTATCTTCAAAATCAATGTGTGTTAAATTTTAGTCAACATCAATACGCTCTGTAGATTTCACGATGATCCAATGTTTTTGTCAGAAGTAATGACAAATCAAAATTTGAAAAAAAATCCTTGCCTACTTTTAGGCACGCTGCACCCACACACGGCTCAAAATTTCCAGATTTTTAACATAGACAAGCTTAAAACATCATAAATTTTCATTTCCAATTATTCAAAATCAATGTGTGTTAAATTTTAGTCAACATCAATACGCTCTGTAGATTTCACGATGATCCAATGTTTTTGTCAGAAGTAATGACAAATCAAAATTTGAAAAAAAATCCTTGCCTACTTTTAGGCACGCTGCACCCACACACGGCTCAAAATTTCCAGATTTTTAACATAGACAAGCTTAAAACATCATAAATTTTCATTTCCAATCATTTGTTTTAACAAAAATTTACACTGCTTGGAAATATAGGAGTAAAATTCACTAAAACACTCGCCGTCGCCAAAAGGTTTAGGATATCTGAATTCTAGCAAATCATGGACCTACCTACTATATACATCTACGTTTTCCGAAAATTTTAGCTCAATCGGATCGGCCACTCCAGAGATTATCTCCTTTAATCATTTTGATGATATATATATATATATATATATATATATATATATATATATATATATATATATATTTGATATTTTATATATATATGTATTTGAATATTTGAGGGGCCTAAGTGGTAAACTGCTAAGCACAATTCTAAAAGATAGTAGGACGACTTTTTTTTCTATGGACATCAAATAGATTGACCACATTTATGCTGTAGCCTCGTGTTTACATTAAACTATAATGGCCCATTATTCTCGATAGATAGGAAGGGAAAAAAATCAGACTAGTGCCCAAAAACACAAATTTGGTCAAGCTCAACATTCTGCATAATCTTATTCGACCAAAGCAACCAAGGGAAATTCAAAATAAGTAAACTGACTTTCGGAGTTTCACCTAATCTGTCACCGACTTTTTAGAAGAGTTGGGCTCTTTTTAAAAGATTTTCGGCTCTATTTAGAAAAGATGCAGTTCAGATACCTTTGCTAATTGAGTAATTTTTTTGAAAAAAAAAATGGAATTTAATTTTTTTTACCGGACATATGTGTATTTCGAAATCACTTTTAAGGCACACAAAACAAAGGCCATCAAGAACAAATGATTGTACGCAAAACGCGCCTTGTGGCTGCCATCGCATTTAGAATACACTTTCTCTTGAGCTTTAAAAATTTGCAACTACTTTCGAAGGACTTCACTTTCAATACTCATCGGCACTGAAATTTACTCGTCCTTAGTGGAATTCCGGATCCAATCTTGTGGTTGTTCGGGATAGTAGCGTTTTTATTTTTCCTACTAAAGCTATGTCTGACAGCTCATATCGTAATTGTTGGCATACCGAAAGTTGGTTTTCTGTATCCCGATGTCCAGCAGTCAAACTAAATGATCACTGATTTACTATCATTCGCGCACGTAGTTCATGCTCTTGCCGCATTTATGACAAGTAAATAGGAGAGCTCGGATCCAGGTGTGAGTTCATAAAAGAACAAGCAGGCTGAACCGGACGGTGTGCCAAGAACTGATGAGTTCAAAAACGAAACACAAAAACGTTTTCTTTACCTGACAGTTTGACGTTGAAGTAAATTCTTTCACTCGAAATAATCTCACAACACAATAAAATTCGATTTTCTATTGGCGGAATATTTGAAATCACGCAGATGTGCAACGAATTTAAGATATTTTCTTTTGGTGGTAGAAAGTATTCCTCAAATTTGTCCAATAGTTCTTGAAAATCCTCAGTGTCTACGTTCGTATTGAACGAATTAAATATATTTAAGGCACCGGGGCTCTACCACTTTTCTCATTGCTAAACTCTTTAATATATGCAGCATACGCGCAAATACCAAATTGTTTTTACCACTCTTTCAATGCTGCTGGTAAACTTGTTGCTTCCAATCTCAGTCGAAATATATAATCGGTATACTGACTGGCATTGCGAAATCTTCATTGAGTTCCGACATGATTCGATCCTTTTCTGTCACTCGTTTTGGACATAATCTTTGTTTATTTATTTATTTATTTATTTATTATTATTCAACAGATCAAATCCAATTACTGAATATAGGAATATATAATATACAAAGAATCTACTAATGAAAGAAAATAATAAAGAGAGCACAAAATAATAATGAAATAATAATGATAAAAAAGAACAAGTAATAAACAAAATGAAGGTGAAAAAGTACAAATGGATAATTAAGAAAAATAAGAGAAAAAAAAACGACATTGAGTTGGAAGTAAGCGAAATATTGTTTTTCAGAAAAGCTTTGAAGGCATATAACGTCGGCGGTAGTGGACCAAACTGAAGGTCATTGTATTGCCTCAGTAAACGCAAAAGCGGAGAATAAAAATAGGTGTCAGTACGCGCAAATGGCGCACTAAACGCAAAAGAAGAACGGGTGCCATGTACTGCAACATGGACAGAAACGTGGCTACTGATGTCGGATTCAACCATCCTATGGAATAATTTAAAGAGTAGACACTCATCCAGAATTGAAATACGTAAATTATTCTTTGTAATCTTGAGTTTATAGATTATTAATAGATAGATTAAGACTGGTGAAACTAGATCACGCCACAAAACTTCCGACTGGCGTCTTCGACTATAGACTCGTTCTTTGCTAATCAATCCTAGCCCGACCACATCAGCTCAAACAACTACAACTAGTCTCGGTTGTGTGATTTTCGAACGGTAAACAAAAGCATCACCAAATATGGCAATATATTAATCATAATAGGTCTGTTCTCGTACTTTCAGTCACTGAATTTTCCTGAATCATGGTGGTGGGGGAAATTCATGAAAAGTACGAAAATGCTTTCATCGTATATCCTGAAAATTGACAACCAAAAGTGTCAGTTGTCGGTTTTTGGCAGAACAATAGTAATTATAAAGTCATCCTAAGCAGTGCCACAAATTCTATTCGCCACAAAAATATTCGACCTTCATAACAACATTTACGCAAAAAATATGTTGCAACGTTTATAACTTTTCAGTATTTTTCAGTAGCTCAGCTCAGACCCTACTGCAGTGCTGCCAGATAGGCGCTGCGGCTTACCCCCAGACAATTCCTATTTATCCCTGAAAATACCCTAAGTAGCCATAGTGACGTCATATCCGGGAAATTTTTCGGGATTCGCAAAAACCAGGTTATTTAAATATTAATTTTTATATGTGTAAGACTTTCGTCACATGAAGGAAACTTTTTTAAGGTGTGGTGCAACTTTCCTTCACTCATCCTAATCTTTTGGGACTAATTTTTTCCTGGGTGCGTTAAGTTTTCACTTAGAAAAAATTATTATTATTATCGACAGAGTCGCGAGAGACAGTTAGACAGTACCATGGGCAGATTTCATCGGTTGATTAATTAAAAAGCGAGCTCGGAGAAACGAATATGACTTATTCCGATATTTTGGGATGTCCCCGTGTTAAATGCAATACACATCAAACAATGATAGAGCGAGGGTGGTTAAATGACCCCATCATGGATTTGACGACAGCGTATTGCAAATAGTACCTACGAAAAAGTGAATCGGTCACTCCGCTGAATAGATAGAGATATAGGGTACGGCAATCGCGGCCTCTGTCGTCAATCGGTAAGGTAGAAATATCAATTTTGAAACAGCATCACCAATATCCGCTTATTGGTATGATTGAAGATTGATATTTTATATTTTCTTATATCAGAAAAATTCGGACATGACGCATTTCGAAGTTATTATTTATCGAAACATCCGTTCCGGAAAAATGCATTATCAAATTTCAGAATACCCTAAACAAAACCCTGAATATTTTTTCCCCCTGTTTGTCCCCTGAAGTCTTTAAAATATCCCTAAATCTAGGGTTAAAATCCCTAATATGGCAGCACTGCCCTACTGAAATTTCATCGTATTTACTTAAAGAGGGAAAATTTTCAGTTTTCAGTGAAACGGAGTACAAAAACGGCTTCATTGCAATTAATTGGAATTAAACATTGAAACTAGTTCTTTTTGGTGAGGATGAGAACTTTTAAGTTTTGATACAGTGTGTATCGAAACGGTGAAGCCAGCTATTTCCGTGAAGGAAATTGCTGAATTTTATACTACCTACCTTATTTTGTTAATGAGAATACTTGCAGCAATGAAAATAATACAAATTAAGCAGTAAATAGAGAAATTTTGAGAAAAAAGACAAATATCTAGGCTTCTATTTAAAAGACTATCAAACAGACACCACATCGAATCCAAATATTTACTAGTTTGATAATGAATTTTCGTGCTCACATTTATCTTAAATCCTTTTGGAAGTGAAATAGTTTTGCGATGCAATGAATTGGAGCGGTAAAATAGTTTATTTCTTATAAACATTCGTTTTTACTTGGAATTAATACCTAGAACTCTTTTTCAGGTAAAGACAATCAAACTGGGAGCTCACAGTTTGATTGTCTTTTTGACAAGTTTTTGTGTTGGAAGTTTTTCTTCTGTTTTTTTGTCTTCCTATATATAGGCTGCCAGAAAAAATTCAGTGTGAGCTGTGACTTTGGATTGTGAAAGCGAAAGTTGTTTTTGTCAAATTAATAAATTTGTAGTATGGTTAAATCTAAGAACAACTGTTATGTAGCCAAAGCTAAATTTTAATGCATTTTGAAGCAGAACATTATAGTCTTGCGTAAATAGCTTAGAAAATGTGGGAGTGAGCTGGTTATTCATTAGAGAATTCACCTAAAACAGAACAGAAGAAAAGCAAAGTGCGGTCGCAAACGTAAAACAACACCAAGTGACGAGTAATTTTTGCTGTAGAAAGCTAAAGAAGATCAAATGCTACCCATTAAGTTTTTGAGGGGTGCTCTAGGACAGGTTGATATCTTGCACCAACCTGTCGTTTGCTAAAAAAAAACTAAGACATCGATTTGTCCAATGTGGGCTTTATGCAAAAAGACTTCCAAACAAGCAAAAAATTTTGCCGATGGCTTAGAAATAAAAACATGGGAAGTGAATATTGCACATTGTCTAAAGCCGATTGGGAACACTAATAAACAAATATAACACTGTTATTTTAAAGTTACAATATTCAGTAAGTTTCTCATCTACTTAATCGACTACTATTTTTTTTATAGAGAACCT
The DNA here is from genome assembly GCA_947369275.1 of Nemotelus nigrinus. NCBI lineage: Eukaryota > Metazoa > Arthropoda > Insecta > Diptera > Stratiomyidae > Nemotelus > Nemotelus nigrinus. The sequence goes on from OX376372.1 coordinate 192,835,543, forward strand.
AGACCCCGAACAATGTCCTAGACCATTTGTAGTTAGATTAGTCAAACAAGTCAAACAACCAGCCGAGGTCATAAATTGGGTGGCTAATTTGGTCACTTTACGTAGTCGTTGAAATAAAGATTGGCAACCAACATTCAGCAGTCCTGCAAGTATTGATACTACCGGCCATGACGATAGTCCATTGACCATCATGAAGAAGAAGAATATATGCTCGATAATGCCCCATGTCATACGGTAAGGAGATTCACAGGATTTTTAAGAAGCAACAGCATTAAAGTCCTTCGCTAGCCAGCGAATCGCGCAGACATTAGTCTTAATGAATGTGCTTAAATAAAAAGTAGAGAAAAAGCAAGTGATAAAGATTTGGTTAGTAATCACTTAAAAACACGAAAGAGTACCAATAACTACAGTTGCTCACAAAAGTCAGCATACACCGCTTAAAAACGCGGAATTGGCAATATATAGGTAGAAAAAAAATGAAAAGACGGGTGAAAAACGAACTTAAAAGGAATATCAGAGACATTGTAATCTATTTTACACAGAATTAATGAGAATATACATATACCTGCACATATACATAGTAAATAACAAGAAATTCCGCTGAAAGTGAGGAAAAAAAAGTCAGCATACACTACAGAAAATTCAAAAGAATCAGTCTAAGCGATGAGTCATACTGCGATAAAGATTGCTACCCGTGTTAATATACAAAGACAAGCATTAGAACATTGCAAGTCGATCAAACTAAAGTGATTTGCGTGCCTTTAATGCTTAAAAACCCTAGCGCATCATAACCGCTAGAAACACTAATGTTCGAAGAAAAGTAGAGGATTTGGACAGATTTGGAGTGTGTATTCTACCACTACTTACTTTTCCTACTTAAAACTAATACACCCTAAGTAATAATAGAATCTAAGCTTATTTTAATTTCGGTGACTTCATGGCAATTTACAACGATAGAAAGGTGTTTAGGGTTGTCATCCAAAAAATGTGCAGATCTCAGAAAATTTAAACATTGTTTAGTTATTTTCATTGCAAATGTTTGCGATGAAAATACTTCATGCAAGCATTTATTGGAACGAAAATAACAAAAAAGGCCTAGTGCTGGCAGCCCTTTGCTAGCACCGTAGCAAAAAAAATGTCGCATCTGCCTTCCGTTAAAGTCAACCTGCTGTGCGAATTTCGTATTGACCCAATGGCTGCATTGGCATTGACCCAATGGCTGCATTGGCAGCACTTATGTGCCATCCGAATGAACCCTGGCCAGAATTGTTACCAACAGTCCTTCTGGGACTTAGAACGTGTTTTAAAGAGGAGCTCAGAGCACCTGCGGCAGATATGTTATATAGCGGACCAATCCAATTGCCAAACGAGTTTTTCAGCAAAATTGACATGCCAGCTGATCCACAGATATTCATCGAAAAATTCTGCGAACACATGCGGCTAATCCGATCAGCTCCTGCAGCTCATCAAATCAAAAAAAAACTCTAGCGCACCTGAACCGCTAGAAAACTAATTTTCGAAGAAATTTTCTTTGAGTGACAAAAAAGTGTGGAAAGACGTAAAACACTGTTTTGTAGAATTATATCAACCATTCCTTATCCAAAGCAACAAAACTCAACTATAAAACAAATGATGAAAATGTTCAGTGCTGGCAACCCGAACGAAGTAGTCCGAACGAAGTAGTCCGAACGAAGCGTCCGTTCGGCAGTCCGAACGAAGCAGCAATAAGTTTACCATAACAAACTCATACTCAAATCAACTTATCCTCTGAATTTAATTCTCATCGCAGGATTTTATCGAAATTTTCAGCGGTTAAACGTTGTTTGAGGCTGCCATCCGAAAAATGTTCAAAACTCGGAAAATTTCGAAATTGGTTTCTTATTTTTATTGCAAATTCTTTGCATATGAGAATGTAATTTGAAGCATCTGTTGGTGCAATATTTACGGAAATGGCAAATGCTGGTTACCCTGTGTAAGCAGCAAAGCAAAACACATACCAAATCTGCTTCACGTTAAGTTAAACCCAACCAGTAAATTTCGTTTCAATTGAATCACTGCGCTGGACGTTATACGGGTGAAAGGAATTTTAGGGTTACCACCCTCAAAACTTTTCAAGTTTTTAAAGCGTTAATATTTGTTATTAATTTTCATTGCAGGATCATTTCCATTTGCAAATCTAAGGACATAATCGCTCAGTAAAGAAATTCCACAAAATTACAAAAATTTTCATAGCTGGCAGCCCTTTCATGATTTTCGTACGAAATTTCTACGACATTTGGTTCATATTAAGGTTCATTTACTGCGTGAAGTTCGTTCTGATTTTTACACTGGACCGGAAGTTATAGGGAAAAAAGCTTTATTTTGCTGAGCAAATTTGCAAGATTTAGGAGACAAAAATCACCATAGCTGGCAACTCTATTCTAATTGTTCAGCCAAATTTTCACCAAATGTTACATAGAGTAAGATCCAAGTATTGTATGAATTTCGTCAAAATCTGATGGCTGAATCGGAAGTTATAGGCCAAAAACCGGTTTTTTTTCTCAGTGATTTTTCAAGATGGTACCACTGGCACAGGGTTGCCCGCATTTCAAAATCACTTCTATCAGACCTGGTCCTAGCTAATACCAACATGTCCTGTGAATTTCATTATGATCGGATAACCCGGTCGTCAGTTCTCGTGAACAGAACTTTCGAGTGCTGAAAATAGAGGTAGTTTGGTGATGGGTTGCCGTTCTTGTGCGAATCGGAATTTGGAAAACTTTAATCTGACGTGATGGACAAAGATTTAGATTTATCAATGATTTGAGTTTTTTGGCAAAAAGCAAAAATTTTTCAGGAAGGTCGATGATTTGAAGGATTTTTTTTTAAGAGCCTGCCATAGCTACAGGGTTACCTAAACTGTCTTTAAAATCCATGTGTGCTAAGTTCTAGCCTACATCAATACGCTCTATCAATTTCACGATGATCGAATGTTCCTGTCAGAAGTTATGACAAATCAAAATTTGAGAAAAATTCCTTGCCCACTTTTAGGCACTCAGCACCCACACACGGCTCAAAATTTCCAATTCTTTGTCATGGGCAAACCTAAAACATAATAAGTTTTTATTTCCAATGCTTTTTGTTACAAAAATTTTACACTGCTTGGAAATATAGGAGTACCTGAAAATTCACTAAAATGCCCGCCGCCGCCAAAAGGTTAAAGATAACTGAATTCGAACAAGTCATGGACCTACCTACTATATACATCTACGACATCCGAAAATTTCAGCTCAATCAGATCGGCCACTCCAAAGATTACTTCTATTAACCGATTTGCTGATATATATATATATATATAAATAAAGAAATATGAATTTTCGGCGAAACGAGTTTAATACTATTGTTCTTCGAACATTAGTAAAAATGAGTACACGGAAGGAAACGAGTTTGGAAGTGCAAAAAAGGGAGGTAAGTGAGTCCAGAAACAATATGTAGAGTTTTGCGTAATCAGGGTTATAACGGTAGAGTTCCGCGCAGAAAACCTTCCATTTCTCCAGTCAATGAAAAGAAGAGGCTTGACTTCGCTCGCCTGCATCTTAATAAGGACGAACATTTTTGGAATCAAGTTCTATTTAGTGATGAGAGAAAGTATAATTTTTATGGCTCTGACGGGTGCGGATACGTGTGGAGGAAGCGGAACCAAGCATTGGCAAAGAAGAATTTGCGTACTACAGTGAAACACGATGGAGAGTGAGTCCTCGCATGGGGCTGTATGTCGGACGCTGGTGTGGAGCAATTACATTTTATTGATATTACTATGGATCAATACATGTATTTGAACATATTACGAGGCAATTTGATACCTTCTGTGCAGAAATTAGGCCTACAGCCAGGTTGGATCTTTCAGCAGGACAATATCCAAAACATGCAGCTAGAAATGTCAAAGAATGGTTGCTGTATAACGTCCCTCATCAGCTTCACAGTCCACCTCAGTCTCCCGATTTTAACCCTTTAGAGCATTTATGAGAGGAATTGGACCGCAGAATTCGTGTGCCAGCCGTAAGAGCAACTATTACTAGCAAAGAGACCCTGAAATCTGCTCTGCTGTGTACCTGGATGAATATTCCACCCGAAATGACCGGATATCTCGTTCGTTCAATGCGAAGGCGTTTAGACCCGCATAACACATCGGTACTGCTACGGAATAAAATCGGAATTCCGAATGTATTGAGCAGTACTGATGCATGCAGAACTCTAGCGGAACATTTCGTATACTGAATAAGTGAATTGAAACTGTACTTATACAGTATTGAATAAGGAACTAAATAGATACTGCTCCAATACAGGCACAGTACCGAATGTCGTAGTTGAACTATGATTTAATTCAGTTTGAAGATACTGATAATTCATTCACCAAATAATTAATACAAAAAATTGAGTGAAAGTTCTTTATTTTTTGCTAATTTGATGTGTTTTTGAGATCTATCCGGTTTTCTTCTGTTTACATGTTTCTTTAACTATGCAAATCTGTGTAAATTTCATGGGATATATGACTAATTTATATTACCTTCTAATGCAATTCAGCTGGATTTGAACTCAGGGCCTCTGGATCTGTATCGTTTGGGTATGAGCACGCATCGATCTGAGCTATTGTGGTTGATTGCTAACCTAGAAAAATGTTCGGCTCCTATCATCACAAAAGTGACAAACGGTTTTTGGTAAAACTACCTTTTAGTTTTTTTAAATGACTAGAAAAATTAAATTTGGCAGTAAAGTGATGGTGAACCCAAGCGAGAGTTGTTTTGATCACTCTTATTGAAAAAATTTGACCACGGATTCAGAAGAAAGCGTTCCCCATGGTAAATTGATGACGTTTTGATGGATACTGATATACGTATATTATTCTAAAGTATTAAAATATAGCCAAAAATGTGAACATATATGACTTGTAAAGTATTAATCACGTAGAGCAAATGTCGAATGCCGAAGTAGTGCCAATTGTACGGAATTCTATCTCATTTGCAGAAAAGATCAGTTGTTAATAAGTTGTTACAGATACTATCAGAAGAATGTAATTTTCCTCATCAAGACGTAAGATCTTTACTTCAAACAACAAAAAACACTGAACAGCATTATATTGAAAACATAGATATAGGTCAATATATTCACTTTGCAATAAAGGATTCGTTAATTGCATACATTCAAGCCAACAGGCAAACATTTACAAAAAATAATATCACCCGTTTTGATATATCTTTCAACATTGATGGGATACCTTCTTCAAAAAGTGGTGGACATAGTTTTTGGATAATTGCGGGGTGTAAATATAATCTAGAGAACTTCGTTTTTCCAATAGGAATATTTAAGTCCTCTGGTAAACCTGAGAGCTTTAACGTGGTAATGAAGCGATTCGTTGATCATGTGTTGCAGCTCGTTACTGGGTCTCGACTTTAAATCATTACTTTTGCTGCCAAAAATGTTTCACGAAAGGTCAACGATTCATGACAGCTAGAAGAGCAAGCAAAATAGTATACCCAAAAGTAATAGCACCATTGAGAGATGATGAAAGTTTCAGAAGAAGGTCAACTTATGACGGCAATACCGATGCAAATCATCATAAAGATTCTGGTTCCATTTTAGAAACACAACCAATTGATATGATCAAACAATTTTCAATCGACAAAATGCATTTACTTGATGGGGGTGTATGTAAAAAGATTGTCTCTATACTACCAGGAAAATCGCATGAGCAAAAATTAGTAAGTTATCAAGTTTTAAAAGTGAACAAGCAGTTAGAAATCTTCAAAAAGTACTCTTGTTCAGAGTTTCAAAGGAAAATAAGAACCTTGAAATATGTACCACATTTCAAAGCATCCGAATTTAGAATTTTCTTATATTATTCTTATATTCAGGACCTATAGTTTTGAGAGGACGCGTAAACTCTGATACATGCACTTCTTACGCCTTAGCCTTGCAATTCGAATTTTAACATCCAAAGTTTATTATTATGAATTCAATGAATATGCCAATAATTTACTTTTATACTTCGTACCTCAATTTTCAGAAGTGTATGGATTGGAACATATGACGTACAACGTTCACAATTTGGTTCATATAGCGCAGGACGCATACAATCTAGGACCCTTAGATGAGAATTCATGTTATCAATTTGAAGCATTCATTAAAGCTGTCAAAAGACACGGTCATTTACCAAACAGGCAACTAGAGCAAATAGTGAACAGAATAATGGAAGTGCGACGATCAACAGTATAATGGTATTTTCAGCTATTTTCAGTACCGCTTGAGTTCTGGTTAAGTCACGAGTTTCAGTGTTGCTTACTAGTTAAATGTAGTTTGAATTTCAGTACCGTTTAAATTCTGATTGAGTAATGAAATTTAGTATTACTTTTTTTCGAGTTTTCAGTACCGCTTAAATTCCAGTATACTAATGAATTTCAGTACTGTATTGAGTTGCTGAATCAGAACTTATAATGAACTCGCAGTTCATAATAAATTCCGATTTCCAGTACTGCACTTACAATACTTAAAAATGCTATACGGGGAAGCTGTTATTAAGGCTGGTGGAGGGCCTACAAAGTATTGAGCTCACGGTTTTTGGTCATTCTCGTTCTTTTCGAAACATGGCTCGTAGTGTATGCTGACTTTCGATGGATGAATTTTCTTAGTTTTCATGGCTTATTTCTTTCTGTGTTCAGATTTTCTTTATTGTTATGTTATGAAACTTATACTTAATGCCAATAGAGCTACTTTTACGTTTTCATTGCATGTTCTCTTTTTCCACTGTACCATATTTGTGTTTTTACATGCTGTATGCTGGCTTTTGTGAGCCACTGTACATACAAAATGTTCAAAAATAATTTCATTTTACAGCGATATTTTTTAAAATTTGAAAATAATTTTGTTGCATATGCATTCATTAAAATTGATAATCAATGTTTCGAGTTTTCATTGAACCAAATGAAATAATACCAATGACACTTTTCTAATAACACAGGTATGCAAGTTTTAACTCTTATTTTCCCCTTTTGTATTTGAATGCTGATCTTGGGGTATTTTGGTACGTAGGCTACAAATAAGCACTTGAAATTTTCCAATCATCCTCAGTTTTTTGAAAAATCTTTTTGTGTGTATTCGAAAAAAGCAAATTTTCTTAAGTATTTGTTTTTTTTATTACAATTAAGAAAGGATTAAAAGACTTTAAAACTTTAGAAACACACTTGAGGGACAGTAATAAATAAATTCAAAATATTACTTAAATACTTTTGTGGTATCTTGCTTTTTTCACCGAAGCTCCGATTGTGAGATTTTTGAAATTTGGCCTTTGATCATCTCGCTTTAACAGCCAACAATAGTCTGCCATCATTCTTTTATTCCACCTTCCATGATAGCGAAATTCCATCTTTTTCAAATTCTGGTGAAATCTTTCGCCTTGCTCTTCACTTACAGCTCCCAAGTTATCAGAAAAGTAGTCCAAATGCGAATTAAGGAAATGAAGTTTAATGCTCATCGAACTTCCCATTTTTCCCAAATTTTCAATCATTTTCTCCAAAACTTCCTCATAATAGGGACTTTTGTGGTTTCTTAGAAAATGTCTCACTACTTCCATAAAAGATTTTCTAGCTTCTAACTCAATTTTTCATCGAAAGCTGTATCTCTCATCAATTTTCTTATGTCCGGCCAACGAAATCACCTTCTTTTAATTTAATTTCAGACAGAGATGGAAAAATTTGGTGTAGATATTTCAAACCTTCTTCTTCTTTGTTCAGTGCCTTCACAAATTGTTTCATCATCCCCAGTTTTATGTGTAAAACTTTTTCTCGAGGATTACATTGTCTCTCACAACATTTATTGTTCCATGGACCAGTTCAGTCCTCGGTGGCTACTCTTTCTTCGTTCAATGTTGTCCTCTGTTTCGACTATCCCACCCGCAGAGAAAGCAAGGGTATTTCGTATAGCCACCTTGTTGACCGAGCAGTATACTTATAACTTTAAGATCTCCACAGACCATCCAACCGTGTTCTTCGTACTTTATTTGATCTTACACATTTTTCAAGTTGTCGTAGCATTCCTTCAAATGTACAAAATGGGCGACTGGTAGTGAAACGTACTTAGTGCCATTATACAAAAGGACTGCTTTCAAATTTCGTTTTGATGAGTCTATGAACAATCTCCATTCGTTCGCGTCATATTCGATGTTAAACATTTTCACTAAGCCAGGAATGTCTTCACACTAGTGTATTGTGCAAATGTGGTACAAAGTCTTTTTCTCTGTTGCGAAACCAAGAAAATGAGTGCCAGGAGCAAGCATATTCTTTTCAGATAGTCTTGATCCGAGGAGCTCAGCTGCATCTTTTGGCAGTTTTAGATGTCTCGTTAAGTCGTTCAGTTCTGATTGTGAAAATAATTGTGTTCCACTTGTACTTGGTTCAAATTCAGCATCAAGTTGAGTTACCTCTTCGACATCACTAGCCGTGTTTATAACGTGGTTTCAAAGTGGCTTAGGATTAGTCAAACCACGTTGTATACGCGCAGTGGAATGATTTGAGATTAGTCGATCCGATCATGAAATTTTACTGGATCGGATTGACTTGGGCGTTAAAAGACGCGGATCGAGGGATTAAGGATTGAAAAATGTGAAGCCCACTTGAGTTCTATTCATGTATGTGACGTTACGATGCGATATACTTCACTTTAGTAGAACTTGTTGCATTTTATTCGGTTAATCCACTTTAATCCAGTCACACCAAAAACCTACTTTGAAGTTTCACTTCAATCCGTTCCATGCCAAGTCAATACAAGTCGGTCCTGGTAATATACGCGGCTACTGTCTACAGTTTGCAATGATTCCAAGAATGGCGGTGCAACGTTCTGGTCGCGATGCACAACGGGTGCTATTGATTGCAATGTTGGATATACCAAGTCCTTTTTTGTTTTTGAATTGTAGCCTGTAGTCTTGCAGCAGCAAATATAACAATCTTCTGTGTGATTCTGAGGTTCTCTCCATAACACTGGTGATACTTACTATACAAACTTTATGCGGAACGCACTGTGTATCTTGATTGGCAATTATTAGGTGGCAATACATATTGTAAACGTTACTTATAAATTCGGTAATGTTATGCTGCTGTTTTCTCAGCATAAACTGCCCACAAATGTAGCGAAAATTGTCCGGAGAGTTTAAATACTTTCAAGTGAGCGTTACAAATTGCTCGGAAGTACTGATTTCGTAAAAACAATGATAGTTCTATTGAAACAAAAAATTCCCTCTCCTAATGAATTAAGTTAATTTCTATGAAAAAGAAACATTAAGTCTACTAGAAATGCAATCTTTAGCAAAAGACTCAAAAATCCACATTTTTTCGATAATAAAGATATGTAACTTAGGGAATTAAGTTATATTTAAATTATTATAATTGAGGACTTATTCATTAGTGTCTAATGTCACCATTCAGTGCGTTTTTTGTTCAACAAGAAACGATTTAAGTAAAATATATTAATTAAAAACTAGGAACGCCTAAGTAATTTTGGCAAAAAATTTTTGCTGAATAACTGAAAAAGCCTGACGTGATGGAATTTTTTAAACGGTTTTACCGTAATCAGCGCATCGAAATCTATCCAAATCAATCATCAAAATTGAAAGGGGGAAACCATTGCAGATCGGTGTAATCTTTAAGAGCAGAATTTAATTTTTTATCGTTAAGAGCAGAATTTAATACAATGTGTTTAATGTATTTCAAACTCTGAAATCATTTTCACAGTAGCGATTGGCAGAGATTTAGCGATTTTTTTTTACTCACAAATAAACAATGGTGTACAACAAAAGCAAAAAGGTTTGCAAATCCAAATTTATATTTTCACAACCGATTCTTTATGTTCTTTTAAAAAATTGCCTGATTTTTTGTACAATATTCTTAATCACAGACACTACAAAATGGAAATTTCTTTCTCTCCATGCATTCAAGTTGACCTCAGGAATCCTTGAACAAGGACGGAGCCGATTACTAGAACAAAGATTTTATTTTTTAAAAAAAGTTCTTCGATATTTGCACTCAAACCATACTTGTTGGAAATTTTCTTAAAAGCGTTCGGTTGCATATTTTCCACTGGTGAATTGTTGCAAATTACTTTTGCTGCACTAGATTTGCGTATTTCTCCTAGTTGATCTAAAAAATTAAATAGCATAGATATTAAAGTATTTCACGTATTTTCTTTTTTGGAAATTACATGGCGTGAAGGGATACGGCTGGTTTCCATTTTCGAAGAAGTACCTATCTCCTATCCGCTGGTTCTTGAAATGTTTCAGAGCGATGCAGAGAAATGTGGGTCCCACAAGTGAATTGGGCGCATGACGCTCCATAGTACCTCCCATTGTCAAGTCCACATCTTCATGGGATTCGAAGAGTGATCGAAGCTGAGCAACATTCTGAAACGAAATATATTTGCCCAAATTGACATTATTTTTCATTCTAACGTATTTTTACTTTGGCAGGAATGTGATCCAGATAATCATTCCATGAAGTGGCACGCTTAAATCCACAGTACTCTCTGAAGTCATTATATGGTGGCAAGCCATGATCACGATCACGTTGAATGTCGAACGATCTCAGATCTATTGAAGCCGATCCGAAATCTTCAGCTGCCTGAAAACATATGTCGTCAATTTATCTACATCTTTGCGAGCCTTGGCTCTACTTGTTGAAACTTACTGCAAAATCGAAATTCTCGTCTGTAAGATCTTGGGCTTGAGTACTGAGTCCGCGCACTAGCTGGCTATATTTGCAAGGTTGCTCCAAAATACCGGGAGCATTTAAGTGGTCGAGCAGCTGGATAGTCTGATTGAAGGTGCGTTGCTCATTGATGAGTCTGCAATTCAACATAGTCTAATTTCCGAAATTACATAGTATTAAAGGTTACTCACTCTAATTTTCCCATAATTTGGCTGTGGAAATATCTAAAAACTGACTGCATGAAAGATTTAAGACTACGCGGATCAGCACAAGCATCATAATCATTGACATATCTGTTCCCGCGGTTAGGATAAATCAGTCCTTCTCTGCGCAACCGCTCTTGTCCATATGAATTTACATTCCATTCGTAGTAGGTAATGTGCTGGAATTGAGCAATATTAATTCGGCGAGCCTCTTGGAACAAAGTTTCATCATCCCAATGAGGATTAATGCGAGCCAACTCGCGAGCGATTCGGTTGTGTTCACGGAAAAATACGATTTGAAGAATAGTTAGACCAGCATTTTGATTTCCTCGAAAGTCTCCCAGCTCGAAGCATGTTTCACCATTTTCAGCTCTTCTGCAAAACGCTTGTGGATTATTTGTTTGAGGAGGCCATACATCATTTTTAGTTTTAAGAAGTCCTCCATTCAGTGTTCTCAGGCCCCGACTTTGTGCGACTGAATTTCCGTAGACAAGTGACAAGTCCATGTAATGAGTGACCCCACTAATTTGTTGTGCTGCAACAGGCCCGTCTGTTCCTGGACATTTTTGATCTTTGTCCGTAACGGACCTAATAAAGTCGAGACACCTCCGGTCTTTGTAGTATGGATCATTGTTTGGTATCGCAATAGGAAAGCATGCAGGCGCTACTCTAGTTTCGACATTTCCGTCTTTACCGCAGCAGATTTGTTGTTTTACTGTAAAATAGCCAGCTTTTCTATTATTCATGTGTTTTAAAGCTAAAGGCAAATTATTTAGGAAATAGGAGCAATGCAAAAAAAAAGGAATGTTAGCTTGTGATAATCGTAATTCTTACCTTCCGATGGTTTCAATCCCGGACTATTAGGAGCGAGAATATTTGATGTATCATGTGCCACTATCTGACCCCATTGCATGTTCAGCAATGTGAAATCTGGATCGGGTATATTCTGTCGACCGAAAGTGGCATACGACAGAAGTCGTGCACTTGGAAGTGGGTTCCCGCTCTTGGCAAGACGCATCGAGTAGACTCCATCTTCGTATGTAGTTGGTAGTAGACGTTGGTACCTAAGGTTGGAAAGTATATACAATTTCTTAGTGGCATAACATTTGATTAAGTTAATAGAAATATTTACGCAGTCATTGGCATTCCAAGAGCTGGATCTATGAGGTTATTGCATGATCCATCCAGAGTCCGGTATTTCAAATTCGAACATTTGATCGATGATGCATCGACACATTTGACTGGTGACCTGTTGCACTGATTATTTTGGACACTGTTGAAAAATATAAAACAATTAAATTATAAAACATTATATTAAATTTAAAAAAAAGATTATTTTTGTGTATGTAATGATTAAATGTATTAGAAGATAATTAACTGTTAAGAAAAACTTCTCAGTATTATGCATTTTTTTTAAAAAAGAAAAAAAATCAAATTAAGCTCGGACTTCAATACTCGCATACTTTATAATGCAGCTTGCTCTCTAAAATATGTTTTCAAAGCAAGGCTACCACTTTGATACAAACGTACAAATTTGCTACGACATCAAATATTTTGATACGATAGTATCAAAAGCCTATCCTTTTATTTTAAAATATTATTGTCTTTTTTGCTACTTATAGTTTGTACCAATTTGAAAGAATGGGATCCTAAGCAGAGCACATCAACTGAACTGAAGCTCAATCAGGGGGTTGAATGGCTAAAACGGTCCAAGAAAAGTAAAGAGAATGAAAAAAGAGCCTAGCGCATCAGAACCGCTAGAAAACTAATTTTCGAAGAAATTGTCTTTGAGTGACAAAAAAATGTGGAAAGACGTAATACACTTTTTTGTAGAATTATATCAACCATTCCTTATCCAAAGCAACAAAACTCAACTATAACAAAAATGATGAAAATGTTCAGTGCTGGCAGCACTTTCCCAACGAAGCAGCAATAAGTTAACCATAGCAAGCTCATACTTAAATCAACGTATCCTTTGAATTTTGTTCTCATCGCAGGATTTCATGGAATGTTTCAGCGGTTAAACGTTGTTTGAGGCTGCCATCCGAAAAAATTTCAAAACTCGGAATATTAAAAATTGGTTTCTTATTTTTATTGCAAATGCTTTGCATATGAGTATGTAATTTCAAGCATCTGTTGGTGCAAAATTTACAAAAATGTGTTAGCAGCAAAGCAAAATAGCAAAGTAAATCTGCTTCACGTTAAGTTAAACCCAACCAGTAGATTTCGTTTCGATTGAATCACTCTGGAAGTTATACGGGTGAAAAGAATTTTAGGGTAACCACCCTCAAACTTTTCAAATTTTTAAAGAAAAAAAAAGCTTTATTTTGCTGAGCAAGTTTGCAAGATTTAGGAGACAAAATCACCATAGCTGGCAACTCTATTCTAATTTTTCAGCCAAATTTTCACCAAATGGTATCTAAAGTAAAAAATACTGTGTGAATCCAAATACTGTGTGAATTTCGTTTAAATATGATGGCTGAATCGGAAGTTATAGGCCAAAAAGCTGTTTTTTTTCTCAGCGATTTTTCAAGATGTTACCGCTGCTACAGGGTTGCCCACATTTCAAAAATGCTTCTATCAGACCTGGTTCTAGCTAATACTAACACGTCCTGTAAATTTCATTATGCTCGGATTATCCGGTCGTCAGTTCTCGTGAACAGAAGTTTCGAGTGCTGAAAATAGAGGTAATTTGGTGATGGATTGCCGTTCTTGTGCAAATCGGAATTTTGAAAATTTCAACTTGACATGAAGGACAAAGGATGAAATTTATCAAAGATTTGAAATTTTTGTCAAATATCAAAAATTTTTCAGGAAGGTCAATGATTTCAAGGATTTTTTTCAGCAGCCTGCCACAGCTACAGGGTTACCCGCTTTATCTTGAAAATCCATATGTGTTAAATTTTAGTCAACATCAATACGCTCTGTAATTTTCACGATGATCCATTGTTTTTCTTACAAGTAATGACAAATCAAAACTTGAAAAAAATTCTTTGCCTACTTTTAGGCACCCTGCACCCACGCACGGCTCAAAATTTTCAATTCTTTATCATACACAAGCTTAAAACACAATAAGTTTTCATTCCCAAACATTTATTTTAACAAAAATTTACACTCCTTGGAAATATAGGAGTACCTGAAAATTCACAATTCTCGCCGCCGCCAAAAGGTTTAGGATATCTGAATTCTAGCAAGTCATGGACCTACCTACTATATACATCTACGTCCTCCGAAAATTTCACTTCAATCGAATCGGCCACTCCAGAGATTATCTCTATTAACCATTTTGCTGATATATATATATATATATATATATATATATATATATATATATATATATATATATATATATATATATATATATATATGTATATATATATATATATATATATATATATATATATATATATATATATATATATGTATATATATATATATATATATATATATATATATATATATATATATATATAAGGAAATAAAGAAAAAGATTACTTGAAGAAAAAGAATACTTGCCCCTGTAGTTTGCCCCTTGACCAAGAAATGGCCCCTTGACCGCATTAGCACAGCACCCTTTTATCCGACCCCGACGGATGCTGGTGTGCCGCTTTGCTAGTTCTCCGCGGCTGAGATGAGGGGATTTTACGTATAACTAATCAGCCATGAAAATATACTAGCTGCATTTCGCACAACGAAAAAGGAAGGGACTTTTTTCCGCAAAAGACCATACTTAGGTTTCAGGAATGAACTGGTGAGCCAGACCCAGCCGAGACGTGACAAAGCACGTATGCTAGCGATCTAAAGAGAACTAAAAATATCGAATAAAAATCTAAAGGCCCGAGGTGAGGCAGACAGCCTCAGGCCCCTGATGAGGCTGGGATCATGACTCCAGATATTGTTGGGGTCATACTACCTACTGACTCCGTCGCTAAAATGAGCCAGCCAGGCCATCGCAAAGCCGAAAGAGATCAAAGAGATCACCAAGATCAAACTGATGACACATTGATGAAACCACTACAAAACATGTGACCCGCGAACGAACCAAGCTCCATTTACATTTTGTCGAACACCCAAATCAAATCAAAATGTCTTACTGACAAAAATGTACCTAGACGACAACATAACTGATTTCGACCTACGGTACTTCGAAATGTCATACGACGACTAAATCAGGGGTGTGTTCAATGTGCATGCTATAGCAGCTATTAGCTGCTATTTTAGCAGCTCTGGCTGTCCAATGTCACGAAATAGCTACTTTCTGATGCTTGCTATTTGACAGTCGGGCTGTCCTAGATTCCGGCATAGCTGCTAAGGTAGCAGCAGTGAGGTAGTAGAAATGGAGTGGACATGCCCATAAGATTTACATTGAAGGGGATGGTAGTAATTTTTTGTCCGCTAATTGTCAAATCGGGTCAAATCCAAGTAGTTCCCCTCCAATTTGACAATGAGAGCGAAATGGCGTAAAGGCAGCTTTAACATGCTTTGTGCGCGAGAGGATTGAAGGGGCTAATGGTGGAAAGTTATACCGTCCGTGTCCAGGGGCTGGGTAGCAGCTATTTACTACTCGCAGTCTGGAGGATAGCAAGAAAGTAGCTAAGGCAAAATGGCCGTGCGTACACAGCTGACATGCAGTTCAAACGTCATTTTCAATTGGAAATTGAAATGAAAAGAAGTTTTTGCGCTTTTGTGACACAGGAGATGAGGAATAAATTTGAAAATAGTGACAGCATAAATTAAATACGGGCTTTTAAACACTTGAACTCAACTCAAGTTAAGTCGGCTTTCACACAGTGCAGCTCATCTTGAGTTTTTAGCAGGCGAGCATGAAGCGCAAAAGGCCGAGTGCACTGATTCATGTGCCATCAAATTTTCAACGATTATTTTTTGCTCTTTTTCACATATATGGCGTCAAAAGATGGAAATAAGTGATACGTTTTAAATATGTTAGGAAAATTTTAATGGTTTCTGCAGCTGTATGTTGAAAGCTCCTAAATTTTATACAATTTCCAAAGTGCAATGGAAGTATTGAACTAACCCAGGATAACACAAATATTTAAATTAAAAAAAAAAAATTTGAAAAAGTATTTTTGAATTTGCTGACCTTCGTAGCAGCTCTTGGCTGTCCAATATCCATAGCTGCTTCACCTAGCTACTTCAAATTTCGACACTTGCTAAAGTGATGCTATGTATGCTTTTGAAGCAGCTATAGCATGCACATTGAACACACCCCAGATGGACAGGCAACAGATGGTTCGCAGTCACCAAATTGAATGAGCCGAGATGAAATGGTCGAAGGAGAAGAAGCTCCAGAATTCTAACGAAAACATTTATTTATTTTTTTCGTTTGGTACTAGCCGAGTATTTCGATTTTGAATCAAACGGCGGAAAGTAATTCGAGCCAGGTTTGCGGATACTTGACAGCTAGAGTGGTGCACCGCAACTAGCCAAAGAAGTGAAGCGGTCGGTAGATCACAATAAAGTAGGTGGACAAGACAAAAAAATGGGCCCCAGCGAGGCAGCAGCCAGACCAGTACGCGACGCGGCAGATAATTAAGGTATTGTACACACTAGAATGCTTTGTTAATTTAGATACTAGTCGTTAGTTAATTAGTTTTTTTTTCGGTTTAATGCGCAGAATATTAAGTATAGTTATAGAAAGTCATGTCAGCGGAGTTAATCTTTTCAGTACTTTCAATTGCACAGTTTTTGTTTCTAGCGGACACAGTCACTAACTACTCTCTCCCTTCAGAACGACGGTAAAGTTGCAATTTTGGTAAATTGAAGCAAGTGGCACCCTACCCACCCCGATTTTCTTGAGCAAAAGCCACCCGAAACTACCTCCTTTGATTCCCGTTGGAAATACAGGGATTGAAGAACGCATTTGGACTATAACGGTAATAGCATACAAAGTGTTATGCCGCGTTTACACACATGGCAAATGTTGGCGAGCCGAGTGTGTAAATGGTCCCCTTGTTTACTTTCGGCTGTTTTTTTTACATGCGAAGATATGGAGGGAAGTAATTTCACAAGTTCCTCGACGAAACGTTTGCCATATGTGTGAAACAGGCATTAGAGTCGGTATGTACAGTGACATGCATCGTTGTTATATGATATCAATTCAGAAATATTTTAATAACACAAAATATACAGTTAGGTTACGTTTTCTATGCATGCGAATTCGGACGAAAATGTGTTCGGACGAATGGACGAAAAAATCAAAATTGTTTGAATGCTCAATTGATTCTGACGACGTCGTGCATGTTCTGGCGTGCTCGTCGCTTTCATTGTAAACACTCTCATTGGAATACAGGCGTTTGTTTCTTCCAGCAAATTCGTCAGAACTTGCATCCATAGTAACCGTAGCCTTAGTACACTATCACGATTGGTTTTTACCTGCTGGTGAAAACACGGCCAACAAGATTTCATGAACCCACTTAGCAAGTGGCACAATAAGCACATGCTTCTTTAATTACCAAAACTCTGTACTTGGTTAAAAGAAAAAAGTATGCAAAGGACCACTGGTCGACAGACTGTGAAGGATATTGAAAACAGATATTTATTTACTTTTTTTTTATGTTAAAGTATATTCCAAATGATTGATCGCAAGTATTGAATATGCCGTGTAATTTTCATCGTTATCGAGTATAGCATGACATCTTTTTGGTATATTTGCAACCAAATTTTCCGTTACAATATTATCAGATACAAAAACTCCATCTATCCTGTGACCGTGGCTACATTCGACCAGGTGTGACACCTCTAGTATAACCCTGCCGTATCAAACTCGTGGAAAACATAACATGTTGTTGTAAATGTAAATTACTGCATGTAATTTCAATTACTTTATCACGCTTGGCAACTGTCTTGAACTAAGGATTGTGATTTTTCTCGACCCATGTAGAAACTCATTTGTTCATTCATATCCGACACATATTCATGTGTATGTATGTCAGCAAAATGGTTCAGTGAGATTATCCCTAGAGTGCGTATTTCGATCGCGCTGAAATTTTCGGAAGATATGAATGTGCACAAGGAAAAGATCCAAGTCAGGCTCAAATTAATATATCTTTAACCCTTTGGTGAATAAGTGAATTTTCTAATGCCTTAACTTATATGAAAAGAAGATTTTCGAAGAAAAATTATGTGATTTGGAAACTGATAATACTTTTTGCATGGCTATGGTAACGCTTGAATTTTCTTTAACCCTATGTGGGCACTGAGTGCCTAAAAGTAGACAAATATATTTCGTACGTTTCGGTTTAGGGCAGTTTCTGACAGAAAAATCAGGTAATTACAAAATTTACATGACGTAATACTCTTTACCAGAAATAGGCATGCATTATTTTCGTATTTCAAAATAAGGTAGACAATATGTAAATCTTATGTTTTCTAAACTAAAATCTACACTGTTGAAAATCTACGTAATCCCACAAGTACGGTAATTCTTAGCAAAATCATTCATTTTTTGAACACAATTTCTGCTCACGGGAAATCACGACCAGATAAATAAATCAACATAAATTCACAACACGTATTGATTTTAAGTAGGAGCAGGGTTATTAGAAGTTCTTTGAAACGTTGTAGCTGTGAGGCCTTCTTGAAAAAAAAATGCTACAAAAAAATTTCGATGCTTTAATCGCTTGCAATGATCCTAAGTTAAATAGAATTAAATTTGGTTAATTTTAATTTTACGAACCATAATGCATTTTTTTATTTTATATTTAATTTTCCACGAATAAGTTTTGAGTCAATGTGGAGCTGATATGACATCCTTTTTGTGTTGGTGCTGACAAAAGATTACCCTATAATGGAAACAGATAGCACCTGTTTAAATCTCTTAAACATTGAAATTTTTGCCAGGCGGTAGCTCTCAAAGTCTTTCTGAGAAATGCTATCATTATAATTGCATATTCTGTATATATGGTGTGATGATCACTCAATTTTCATCCGTACTCACTACCCCCGTGAGTACGAGATTGACTTAGTATACATTTGAACCATATTCAATGCCAAGCGAAATCTATTCCTTCTTTTTCAGCGAAATTCAGTTTTTCAATAGTTTATATGCACTAGAGGCTTTTATATTTTTAGCATAGGTTAAAAAAAATTATCCAAAAGGTTTTATATATTAAAAGAAATTAATAAAAGTAAAGTAGTAAAAGTAATAAAAACTTTGTCGCATTTGGGGGTTGTAGTTGGAAGAGACTTAATTTATAGTCATTGCGTACGAGTGTGGCGTGGTATGTTACACGACTTAAATTACCCCTGTTTTAACTTAGGTACATATTCAGAGCTAGTTTGAAGTCTATGGCTAGATAACAATTAGAACACAGACTCAACAGATTCGGCTTCTCAAATATCGCCAAAAATGTATAAATTTAAAAAAAAAATAACAATTTCATAACTTTACCAATCGCTTAATGCGGACCCCCATAAAACACACAGCCAAACCACTCTATACAATAAATTCATTTTGAACTGTTTCTCTAAACACTTGATTTGTTAGTAGTAACTTCACTTATCAATTGCTCAGTAGCTTTCAGAACCAATGAGCTGTGAAGCTCAAGTATTACTAATCTGAAATCAGGCAATTTTCAAACTATTATATGAAATACTTAAATACCCAGCAGCTTAGCAATCCATTTTCATATCAACCTGTCTAAATTTATTCTAACAAGAATGGAAATAAAATTGTTTGTTTGGATATTTTAATTGTACAAGAATTGCTAGAACTGCTAATCAACTACTATACGTGTTAGCTCAGTATTTAAAATTTTTCCAAATTGTTAGATCAGATGCGAATGTACGGCTTTCAACATTCTGTAAAAACAGAGTCAGAACTTAGTAACAGTTTTTTTTTTCTAATTATCAACGTCAATCGCGACAGACGTTTTGGTTTTTTATTTGAAAAAATTTCCTTTGAAATTATAATTTTCTCACTTCAGAGTGTAATGAGTATGCTCCATTATCAAATAAGTATCTTTTTTTTAGCTGTGCAAATAAAACTTGCAGTTATTCTGCGAAAAACGAATAGCCTGTCCGCTAAAATTGATAAAACCACACATACAATCTTCATAAATGTGCTTTTCGAATTTAAAAATATTTGCAACTCAAAAAACAGTTTTTTATTTGCGATAGGCCGTAAGTGTTTTTACACATTTTTATGTTCAAATTTAGATAGATTTTTCGAAGAACCTTCTGTTCCCTAAAATAAAAGTATTTTATAAAGACTGATACATTCGAAATATGCAATTTTAAGATTTTCGATAAGGTATAGCAGATTAGACTTTCAGCAAATGACCAATTGAAAGCTACTGACAGATTTTGTCAGCGTTTAAGTTGTTTTTGATAAGCCCTTAATGGGCCAGTTTTATATAAACCATGAATTTTTGAAATGTTTGGTTTGCAGGGTTAGAGTACACATCTGAAATTATTACGAGCAACAAATTTCAACGTCATTGAAAAATTCTGCTATGCCATTGGTATGAGTTGCTTCATTTGGCATAATTTTAGCGAATTAAGAGTGCATTAAACTTTTGGATATCGTATTTGCATGCCAATTGAAAAATGCAAAATTGCGTCTCAGCTCAGAGTACCAAACTGATGTATGTATGTAAACACCATTCCAGCTTTTTTCTATCGCTACATTGCTCACTTTTTTCCAATACTATAAAGTACTGAAATCTAATTTACATAGAGTTTATTTCAAATCAAAATATTTACCCACTTCTATTTGTTCCAGGAATAGTTGAGGGCATTGACCATTGTTTTGCATTATTCCGTCCAGAATTGCTCGATTATTTGCGAAATAGAATATTTGGTGCGTTCTTTTGAGTCTCGATCAATAGCTGGTTAGGGTAGGCAGCATTGAAAACAACAGGTGAGGTAGAATTATTGTTGTTTCGAATGTTACCTACCTTAACTGCTTTTCAACGAGACGGAAAAAAACGCACCTATTCTTTCAAGCTTTTGATGAAAAAAGCTGTTTGTTTTTCAATTTCTTCAGTGGCTCACAGCTTAAATTATGTGAGTACTTTGTACGAGGAAAACCCTTAAAAACTCCCAGAAAATGGGTAATCCTTTTTTTCAAAGAAACAAAATATTTCAGCTTGTGATTCTGTTTATTATTTCCAATGAAAAAAAAACAACAACAAAATATTCCAATTAGTACAAAAAAATAAAGTTCATTAAAGCACCAAATTTAATTGTAAAGGTCAACCTTACAGCTTCAATGATATACCATTTAAAGAGCATATATATAACGGTGTGCGTTACGCATTTCTGTATTTTCATTGTTATTCTAGCCGCAGAGGGCGAAAAGGATTTCTAGTGAAACTTTGTTACTATTTGGACTGATCAGTAGAAGTAGGAATAAACAGTTTATTTGAAAATGGGGCGGCGAACAAAAATTGAAGAGCGTGAGTTCATTATTGAACATTACGAAAGAGGAAAAACTCGGAAAAATATCGCAAAAATCACGTGCGAATCAAAGTCTACAGTCCAGCGCATAGTTGAACGGTTTGTTCATGAAAATCGCATAAAAAATAAGGGTAGAACAGCGTGCAATAAAATATTTTCCCTCTCCGATTCTTGCTGGATTAAAGGAGAGGCAAAAAAATCCCAATCTGAGCGCACCAAAACTAGCGCAGGAAGCAGAAAAAATTCTTAATAAGAATTGTAGCCCAGAAACCGTAAGAACAATCTGAAGGGATTTGCATTTTAACGGAAGAGTACTCAGAAAAAAACCCTATATTAGTGCCAAAAATAAGGGAAGAAGAATGGAATTTGCTCGTGAACATTAATTTAAAGGTACAACGCTCTGGGATACCATTCTTTTCGCGGATGAGAGCTAATTTAACCGTTTCGGAAGCGATGGAAGGGGTTATGTGGGGAGACAACCATATGCTACAGAATTTATACAGTACAGTAAAACACGGAGGTGGCATCTTCCGGAGTGCGAAACTTGGTGTTCATTGAGGGGAACCGGAACAAATTCGAGTATTTGAATATCTTGAAGGATAATCTACTGCAGAGTGCGGACAAATTATACATTAAGGATAATTTCCAGTTTTATGAGGACAACGACTCCAAGCACACCTCAAAACTACTGCAAACGTGGTTGATTTGGAATTGCCCAAACAATATTAAAAAGCCTGCTCAGTTGCCAGATCTAAATGTTATCGAACATTTATGTTCACAGCTAGAAGATGGCATCAGAAAAAATCCGATAAGTAGTAAGGACGACTTTAAAAGGGCACTTCAACAGGAATGGGAGGCCATTTCACCAGAGTACATCAAAAAGTCAGTGCACTCAATGCCAGATCGCCTCAAAGCGGTATTGAAACAATCAGGATATCCAACTAAATATTTAACAAATTTTTGAATAAAAAAAATGTTGTAAGCCTGAGAGAATCATTTAAGCTGTGAGGTGATTTTTGGTGTTTATAATGAACTTTAATTATTTTGTGCTGATTGGAATATTTTTTTATTGATTTTTTCATTAGAAATAAGAAATAAAACCACAAGCTGAAATATTTTGTTTGTTTCTAAAAAAGGATTTTCCATTTTCCTGGAGTTTTTAACGGTTATTCTCATAAAAATTGCTCACATAATTTAAACTGTGAGCCATTGTATGAATACTACGTATGAATACGCGAGTTTTTGAAACGAACACACGATAAACGGAGCACAACCTGCAAACCAACTGCAGAAATGCAATGCGTAGTTGTTACGGTAGCTATATCTAGAGCCAGGAACTGTTAACCTATAATCCTTGCCAGTCCTATAGCTTGGATCAAACACAATGCTGTGGCTCATACCTGAAGATGATAGATCTCAAAGTTTCATGGTAAATAAATGTCTTGTTGTTTAAAGTGCTTAATATGCGAATTTTAAAGGATTGTTTTTTGTTTATAGTGTATCCTCCTCATTAAATGATAAAAAAATACCTCTGTGCTCGGAATTTCCATTCGCATTCCCTAACAGCATGAAATTTAGAATGTATTTGACAGTTCTGAGTGCCTGTCCAATCAAAACAAACGAAACTTGTTTTTATTTCGCGTGGACTATCACTGCATTGTTCGGGACTTGGAATCGACAGTGAGTTCCGTTATAAGTATTTGAGTGAAAAGATCTAGTAAACTGTGTGAAATGAGATGATTGTGATCTTCGCGATCCAGATTGATTGCAGCCAATAAAAGAGTTCGAAAGCGATCAAATTTAATCGAATTGTTGAGAGTGCCGTACTGAAAGTGAGTTATTTTTGAGTTAAATTAAATCAAATAAGCCAAATTGTTGATGTGATCGATGAATTACATTCCGATTCGAAAACAGCCATCTTACACTAGGGTGACCAAACGTCCCGTAAAAACGGGATTGTCCCGTTTTTTAACGATCATACACGGAGTCCCGAAAAAGTCTCCTGGGACGCCTAAATGTCCCGTATATGTCCCGCTGAGTTGATGATACACTTCTGTTTTTCTGCTGCGCCTCTCTTCTGGCCGTCTTCCCCTTTCTTCGACAGTTGGGTCAATGACACATACGGTGGGTCTATCGAAGCATTTAACGCGTCAGTTTTTCTCGCGGTTGACACACACAGCGGTGGTCAGAAGCGTTTCTTGAGTCGGTTCCCTTACGTCATTGTGGCCGGAGTCAGACAAGTCAGTGTGGCTGTGGGTGTTTGTCTTGTTACAAGTGTTTGTTTGTTTGGTGCATCTTATAAAGTTATTAATTACTAATTATGCCCAAGCGTCAGTGCAAGTTTAAGGAGAATTACTCTAAAGAATGGAAGTACATTAAAAAGGGACGCTATGACAATGAAGCAGAGTGCACAGTTTGCAATACTATATTTAGTATATCTCATGGTGGACGTTCAGATGTAAAACAACATATCGCATCAGTGAAACATACGAACAGATTGAGTGCCCCAAGAAGCAGTAAATCTCTTGAAAATTATTTTATGAAACACGATTCAAATGAAGAAATGAAAGTTAGAGCTGCTGAGTTAACTCAAGCCTTTCATACGATCAAGCACCACCACAGCTTCAGGTCAAATGACTGTATCAGTAAGTTAAACAGCGTTATGTTTAGTGATTCTGCAATTGCATCTAAGTTTAGCTCTGCCAGAATAAAGCAGTCAGCCCTGATAACTGGTGTTTTGGCTCCATTCAGCTTGAAAACTAGTATTGAAGAAATAAATAAATCCCTTTTTTATGGCATTTTAACTGATGCAAGTAATCACAAGGCTGTAAAAATCTTTCCTTTTGTGGTTCAGTTTTTTGACATAAACGAAGGGATACAGTCAAAGTTATTGAAAGTTGCTTCTTTGCCGTGTGAAACATCAGATGAGATATCTAGTTTCTGCTTAAATTGCATTGATGAGTTCAAGTTAAATAAAAGCAGTTGCATTGCATTTTGTGGTGATAATACAAATACAAATTTTGGCGGTTTGAACAGAGCGGGACAGAACAACGTATTTAAAAAATTAAAAACTACTTTACACGGTGGTATTGAAGGTGTGGGTTGTCCTGCACATATATTACATAACTCCATTTGTGCTGCAGCAGATAGATTAAGCTGTGACATCGAAGGTATTATTGTCAAACTATTCTCTTATTTTTCTACATACACGGTGCGAACAGAGAGGCTAAAAGAATTTTGTGAGATGGTCGACGTCGAATATGGCACTATTTTAGCACATTCAAAAACTCGTTGGCTGTCTTTGATGCCTGCAGTAGAACGAATTTTAAAACTGTTTGATGCTCTAAAGGATTTCTTTTTAAACGAGAAAAAAGCTCCAAACATTTTATCAACATTTTTTAATAATCCTTTAAGTGAGGCATACTTATGGTTTGTCCATAGCCAATTCAATATTTTTCAACAAGGAATTAAAGAGATTGAAGGAAGTACAAAAAGTGTTATGGAAGTTTATGATGTATTGGTATATACTCTCACAGCTTTGACCAGAAGAAAAGAGGAACAGTTCTTATCATTTAATGTAAAATCCATTCTTAAGCGTGGCAGTATTCTGCAACAAGACGAAATTAACTTCAGATCTGAAGTTTATGACTTCTATGAAACCTGCATACAGTATCTTTAAAAATGGAGTTTACCGTTCTCTACTTTCTCAAAGTTTAAATGGATGCTTTTGGAAGAGATCCCCAGTTGGGAACAAATTGAAGAAACTATTTGTTACTTCAATGAAAAAAGCATTGACATCAATGATACCTTACTATTTGATCAACTAGCAGCATTAGTGGATTTTGTAAATGAAAAAATTAATGAATGGACTGATGAAGATAAAAAACCACCTCAGTGTCACGAAAAATGGGTTTGTTTTTTTAAAACGCATACCAAGCCAGAACAGCACTCTGAATTTTTGAAAATATGCCAGTATGTGTTTGCGATCCCTGCCCATAATGGTAATACTGAAAGAATCTTCTCGCTTATGAACATTCAATGGACGGAGGAAAGGAACAAGATGGGAGTGGATACCCTTTCTGCAATCTTGCAGGTACTCTACAATTTAAGAATGGACTGTTCTAGTTTTTACAACTTTATATTGGAAAAGAAAGAGGTTCTAATATTGGCTGGAACGAAAGAAAAATATCCCAATTTCAAATCCTAAAGATTATTAACATAGCTTTGACCAACAATTTTAGTGATCTTGTTTAATTATGTTTTGAAGTTTGTTATAATACTTATAATAAATAAGTATTTACTGAAAAATTGTTGTTTTTATTTACTATACGCCTCACAGTTTAAATTAAATTACATATTCACTGGTAAATTGAAAAAGATTTATAGGTCTGAAATTAGCAAAATAGTGCATGTTTCAGCTCGAGGCCATCGCCTCCAAACCCTGAATGTGTCCCGTTTTTTCAAGTTTATGATTTGGTCACCCTATCTTACACGAACAAATTGCGTGACTTAATCTGCCCTACTAAGCATAAACGTTCCATCTACATTTTGGTGTTTTCGAGATATTCAATGATTCTAATGATTTTAAATGAATCCGAAATTGTAAATAAAGATGACTTAATATGATTAGTTTTTTTTATGCTGGAGTTACAATCAATGCAACCAACATTTGTTGCACAACAAAATGAGTTTGAACCCATGAGAACGTATGAGAGCAGTTACAATGATGCAACACAACTTTGTTGCGCAGCAGAGTTTGCTCCTATCTCAAACTTGGCATGGCAACAACATTTTTGAAAATATCCAATTCCACTAGTTCCTATGAACGTGTGAGAAATGGGAAATGTCACATGCAAATGACAATCAGAATTTGTATTTTTTTGTCTCAATTTTGCTTTGCATTACACTCCGCAGCTTTTAGAGGATAAAATATTCACTGATATCTCTTCCCGAGACTTAAAAGGATTCAAATTATCGAACAGCAATTTCTTTAATATAGCCAGTGACAGATGACAGTAAATGTTGTGTTGCATTGATGGTAACTCGTTCCACCAACAAAACTTGGCAGCAAATGTTGGTTGCATTGATTGTAACTCAAGCATTAGGATTCAAAAACAAATATTATGGTTTTAATTTTGATTTTGATAATTAATGAGAGTAATTTAATTATAGTTTAAAGACCATTTTTTCCTCCTTAAGCCAGATCTATTTCTACGTCTTTGCAATGTATTTACTTTGAAGGCCATTTGGCCTCCTCCTCAGAGTCCATCAGTTAAATCTTAATATTTAGCTAATAGTATAATTAACGAATTTTTAGTTTAATTGAAATAAGATTTAGAAAAAATAAAAGCCAGTTAAGGGTATAAATGTGATTAGGTTAAAAGACAAGTAGTAAAAAAACTTTTTACAGCATTCTGTATAGATTTGGGAGTGAGGTAACGTTAGGATTGAACTAATTTACAGTGCAGAAAAGAGCAGACTACGCTCGAATAACTCAAACATTACATACCATTATTTCGAAATTCAGGTAATGAAAGATGCAGTGTTGGATGACGAAGTTTCAACAGAGAGGCTGATCGCCCAAGTGAAGGAGCATCCGATTTTGTATCAGAAGGCAAGCGGCGGGTACAGAAATGTCACTGCCGAATTCCGTGTGTGGTTGCACATAAGCGAAAAAATATCCGGTGATGGTAAGTTTTTATTTACATATTTCACATTGTATTAAATGAAAATAAAAATTAGTTAATCAAAACAGCCTAGTAGATACATTTCTGATTTATCTTACAGTGGATGTATGTCAATGTAAATTGAAGGCTTTGCGAGACTAGTATGCCTAGGAAATCAGAAAGCGCAACATGCTTTCAGGATCTGGCGCACCACGATTGAGCAGATGAGCTTGATTGATAACCACATAAAGCCGAGAGCGTAAGATGTTTAATGTTCTACATATTAAAATTTTATGATGTATGAATATTTTCAGAACACGAACCAGCATCGAATGCTATCCGAACTTCATCTCCCGGCAATGAAGAAGCGAGTGCTATGGACGAAATGGAAAGTTCCACTCACCTTACATACATCGTTTGAGGATGAAGAGATAAGTGTGGAGATGACGCAACGTCATATATTTGAAAGGCGGAAACCTCGAGACTACAATCGCGACTACAATGAAGTGCTTTACGGAATAAATTCAAAGTCGCAATCGTAGTTGATGATGAATCGTAGTTGAGTGGTGATGAACAATTCATTCGAGGGGTGCTAGCAATAATGTCGACTCTAAAGCCACATAATAGAATTAGAGTTCGACGTAATATTCTGCGAATGCTAACAGAGCTGCAACAGGCCGAGTTGAATGAAACGCTGACAGAAAGTAAGTGAGTTATTTGTCGTAAGTCCCAAACCTGGTTACTAAAGGCGAAATTACTGTATGGTTCAACAATACAAATATTATTTTATTTGTTTTCCAGAAGACGATGCATTAAGTAATTTATTGAATAGATATTTAAAAACTTTATTTGATAATATTGCAACTTAACACTAAGCACATTTGTTCATAGCAATTCTTAATAAACTTATACTAATAATAAACCTATACTGTAAATAAAGTAATTCTTTTAATAATCTTATTACAATTAAACAAAAATTATTTCATTTTATTCTGCCTCTGCATAACACCTTCACTCGTGCAATTATCGCTTAAGCTGTCACCAAGCTTAAACGCTACGCAAACGACGTAGAAATTGTATCCTCGCCTGTATCAATCTCTATTTGCCTGGAATTATGTTGCCAAATTTATATTCCTGATCTACATACATAGCTTGGTGGACGGTATCTGCCAGTCAAACTATCGTTTATTTTAATAAAATTATGGAGAGCGATGGTTGCGAGCACAATCTTCTCCGCATTTTCGGGAAAGCAATACAGAATATTAAACAGAACACGCCAGCTTGCAGCCAAGATACCGAAAGCATTCTCGATAATCACTCGAGCCGATGACAGCCTGTAATTCATAATTCACTTCACGAAATTAACGTGTTTTCCAGGATATGGGCATTTCGTTCAGCGGAAACCCATAACAAAAAGAAAATTAATGGTGGAATTAGGGAGAAATTCAGGTTGCGGTAACGGAGTTGTTTACTTAATAAACACTTTCCAAATGTCTAGTTGGTAGGGATTCCGATAAACAGTGTAGTTAAATAATGGCAACTAACATATACTAAGTTATCAATTTACCACCGTCACTTTGACTGGTTTCCTACCCAGCACATCAAGTGATACGCTAATGAATTGTTAAGGCGGCTTTAGATATGCGGTGTTTGTCAAACACCTCCTATTCGCCAAATACCGAACACCTAGTCAACTCTTTTGGCTTGGTGATTGCGAAATGACAAGCACATTGAATTAGACATTCGGGCATTGCCGAATGTTTGCCAAAACTAGAACATGTACGAGCTGCTCGTCGTCGTTTTTCACTCCCGCCATTTTATTGTAAAAAATAACGAAATACTTGCTGCATCTCTGAGTAAATAATTAAATAAATGTATGTCATTTAATATGGATTTGACAAACGCAGAAAAAGTAGCTGCATATGTAGTGG
This sequence comes from Nemotelus nigrinus, assembly GCA_947369275.1. Taxonomy (NCBI): domain Eukaryota; kingdom Metazoa; phylum Arthropoda; class Insecta; order Diptera; family Stratiomyidae; genus Nemotelus; species Nemotelus nigrinus. Next base: position 192,864,489 of record OX376372.1, read on the forward strand.
TAGCTTGTGCTGGGCTAACTTTGCAAAATGCAAAGAAAAGAAGAAATAGAAGGTGGTGGATGACGAGCGTTAACAAAAGTAGAACAGTGTATTTTCTATTATTAATTATTAATGAAAACAATCTAATTGGATTTCCTGAAAATAGTGATAATCAAGTCATGCTAAGCGGTGATAAATTATCGCCACAAAAATATTCCACCTTCAAAACAACTTTACGCAAAAAAATATGTTGCTTACCGTGCCAGATTTGAAAATTTTTACTCGCGCCACACAGTTTGACACTTTTCAGTATTTATCAACAACCGCAACAAATATCGAATGTCTAAAGCGGGGATCCGAACATACCCAAACACATTGCTCGTCTACTTTGATTTGGTTGAAAGTTCCACAAACTACGGAAATAGCGAGCACCCGAATGTTTGTGCTTGGCCTAGGGCAAGCACTAAGCGAGCAACCCAACCACACATGCGAAGTTTGCCAAACTAGGTGCTCGGTATTTGACAAACACCGCATATCTAAAGCCGCCTTTAGTGAATCACGACTATTTCATTGGCGAACGAATTCACCTGCGGTCAGCTAATGATTAGCCAGGCCGATCGGCCATTAGCCAGGTGGTAGCAATGAACGTTTTAAGCTTATTTTAATGATATGTCGAGAGATTAAGTTGAGGAAAAAGTTAAGGCAGTGCCAGAGAATATAGACTAATAAATAGCACGGAAAGCGCGATATTTTCCGATAGGAGAGAAGGGTATCATGTGGAGGGCTTACGGATCAGCTGGTGCCCGATCCGCAAGGCCGTGAGGCCGCACTAAATAAAGTACGTTTTCCAATTTGCGAAAGTGAGAGAAGCATATTCTCGACCCTAACACGAGATTTTAGAATTGATGATCAGCTGGAGCCTGACAAGAGCCCGCACCAAATAAGTACGTTTTTCCATATGCGAAAGTGAGAGAAGCATATTCTCGGCCCAGATACATCAACAAATTAGAGGTGAGAACCTGCTTTTGTGCGTATGATCCCATCGAGAAGTAGTAAGCGCAGCGAACATCCGCTGGCAACAAAGAACATTGTCTGTAGTGGGTAGCATAAACGTGTTGAGGATGTTGTTGTTATTCTCCAAATGATATCGGAAATAGTATTCCGCCTCAATTATCTAATTGCCGACAATTTTAATACACAGGCTAGGTTTTAAGAAAATTAATATTGCATGAATCGCCAATCGTTAAAAAGGTGTTTTCATATATTGCCTAGTGGGAATGAAAGAACGTATCTTATCGTAGCATTGCCTGGCGGGCTATTTTTAGTCTTGTTTCAATTTTCGAAATCGGGTACTGCTATCTATTTTTCGTAATTTGTGGAGTAACGTCGTAATTTATATCGAAAATCCCGCGCTTTCAGTGCTATTTATTAGCATAAGTACTGTAGATAGAACGGAAAGAACGCAGCGAACATCCGCTGGCAACAAAGAACATTGTCTGTAGTGGGTAGCATAAACGTGTTGAGGGTGTTGTTGTTATTCTCCAAATGGTATCGGAAATAGTATTCCGCCTCAATTATCTAATTGCCGACCATTTTAATACACAGGCTAGGTTTTAAGAAAATTAATATTGCATAAATCGCCGATCGTTAAAAAGGTGTTTTCATATATTGCCTAGTGGGAATGAAAGAACGTATCTTATCGTAGCATTTCCCTACTGATTGCGAGAAATAGATAGCAATATCAAGCAATATCCAAGTCGAAAGTTGAAAAAAGACAGAAAGTATCCCGCAAAGCAGCGTTTCTCATTCCCACTAGGCAATAAACATGTGCTTTGCTTTTCTTAAAACCTATTTTGAGCATAAGAATGGTAAGTAATAAGATAGTTGACGCGGAAGACCACTTTCGATACCATTTGGCGAGTAAAAGGAATAACTCCGACACTTTTATGCAGCCCACTGCAGAGGATTTCGTTTGTTGCCAGCAAATGTTCGCTGCGCTTACTGTTTCTTGATGGGACTATGCGCACGCCAACACACTTTCACTGCCCTACTAAGCATAAACGTTATATCTGCATTTTTCTCATTTTTGAGTTAACACCGGATTCAAAAACAACATACTCTAATACTCATACATCATTCTACAAAATTTGAAAAACCGATGTTCTGTGGAAGTATGTTAAAATATACATATATTGAAAAATGCACCCTCCATATATCTCCTGTACAAATCAAAACGCAAATCATTGAATATCTCGAAAGAACTAAAATGTAGATAGAACGTTTATGATTAGTAGGGCAGCTCACATATCATCTACACGGATATATACATTCTCACCTGACATTTGGGAAATGCTTCTCTCACTTTTGCATATGATAAAGTGAATTTATTTGGTTATGGCTCTTTTTAGGTGTCAGCTGATGGCAAACCGTTCACTCCCTACCCTTCTCTGCCATCAGGCAAATATCGCACAATACCGTTCTTTTCGCGCTATCTATCATATAAACGCTTATACGCTCTGCCTCCCTTACAGTCAACGAAGTGCTTAGCACAAGGAAATTGTACGGACGACCTTTGGTTTCAGAAGAATGAGACTCCACACCGTGCAAGCCGTGAAATAATCGCTCCTTTGCGCCATAAGTTCGCAAATCACGTAATCTGTCGGTTTTTGCCGTTAATTGGTCACCACAAAGCTGCGATTCGACGCCGTTGGGATTTCTGTGTGATATTCTTAAAGATTAATAATATGCTGTCAATTCGACAATAATTCATTCCCCCCATGAAACTGAGTCCTCTACAACACAGTGTCAGTTTTCCAGAAACACGAGTCCATCAGCACGAAATAATTTTCGAATTCGGCATCTTCTGGACAAAGGATGAATGGTCCCCTCGAATCAAAAAAATAAGCATAGGAACCTAGATCAAACAGAGAACAGTGTGCCGCATTAGAAAAACCGTCTACTAAATACGAAAGGAGCTCCTAACTATCCCGATGAAGACTGTATCTGAAAATTTCTTGAGAGGGAAACTTCAATGAAAGATTGTAAAATTAAAATTTTACCAGGGTGGACGAAACGCGAAAAATTCCGCTGGTGTTTTAAAGTGGCGATCCCAGCAAAATATTCTTGGCTCTTTACCAGCTTCTATGGATCAGTCAAAGGCCAAATCTGGAAAAGGATCTCATTCAGTAGCTGGAGGAACCAGACTAGTCGTAAGAAAAACATCACTTACAATTGTAGATTTAGAAAAAATTCAAAATGTAATGAAGCTTCGTTTCAAAACATTTCCTATCTTTCATCCGCAAATCGAACTGCCAGTGATCCACCATCTGAAACTCCATATCCCAAGGTTGAAGCGTCGACAGTTACCTCGCAAACAGAACCAACTCAAATAGAACCCAGTCAGAGGATGATTCAAATGGACACTGCTCAGGTTTTCACAATTTCAGAGCAAAAGATTTTAGTTGAGTGCTTAGTAAACTGCAGTAAAATGAACATACTAAAAAAGTCAGACAGTTGCGTAAAAAAATATTTCTGCAAGAAAAGATTGGTACCGCAATTATGTTCAAAAAAAAATCCACAATCAGTCTACGTATTATCGAAGAAACTAGTTTGTAAAGAGGTGCCAGTTTTAAGGAAAAAAAAAGTCAGCGAATTTTTTGAATATTTAAGATCTGTATGTGAAAAGTACAAATTTGAACCACAAAATATTTATAATTGGGATGAAACTGGATGTGCGACTGTCCTAAAGTACTAGCAAGTAATAAGTCGGCACAAGTAGGACAATATTTTTTCCCTGATATGGAAAGCCCATTAACTTAACTACAGAATTTAGATATTCTTCTTGAACTAGACTCTTCTGCTAATTTCGAAACTTCTATTAGTATACTCCAAACTGAAGGTTATAATTTGCAAAGTTCAGTGATTGTTAAATCGTTACCGACACGTGAGAAAAATGATGAAACGGTTTTAACTCCATCACTTTCTGCGGAGGTTTCGGTCAGTGCTAAATCAGTTTTAAGAGGCCAGGATAAGGTTGATGATGCTTCAGGCCCGTGCACTTGTCAAGAGATCTCAGCCTTTACTGAAGTTTCAAATTTAAGGTACCAAAATAAAGCTGATGGCAATTGCTTGTCAGAAGTCCTCACTTGTTACTCCGAAAACGATAAGACCGTACCCAAAAGCTGCATCCAGGAACACACATGATGACTACATCGAGTAGTCATCAGCTATGAATGCGAATCTCAGTTTGATATATTAGGCACTAAAAGTGATTTTAGATGTGCGTTTGAACAAATTAAAGATTGATTATTGATTTCTTTGGCTAAGATGGTTAATTGCTATAACATGTAGATTTGATCTTCGTATTTTTTTCCTAAGAAAAATAGGAATGTCTATTGGTTTGGTTTTACATTTATTTTTGAAGAATTATTCATTAATAAAACGATAGTGCTATTGCTTTTAGCGTTTGTGGCATTTTCAACTAAAATATTTAAGATTGTAAAATAATTTTTTATTATTTCCCCTATACAAATAGATATGCTCTGCTCCTATAGTCAACTCTCGTGCATTAGGGGAGTTTCGAGCCATAAATCAATTGAACAAAAATATTATTAACAGCTCAAGTAATAGTTTAACAATTACTTTGATATTAGAAAATGGTGCCTATCTACCATAGCTTTGTATACGTGATCGTACTGTTCAGTTTCATGTCATCTGTACAATTTTATGCGTGTTTAAGTAAAAAAGAGTTCAACTCTCCTGACTTTCTTTCCCCAACTTAATTTCAACAAATTAGTAAAAAGTCACCACTGGTCAAGTGAGTACGTGGAAAACATATTTGTCATAAGCTCATGTACAATTTTACAATAGACTAAATTATTTTTCTTTTCAAAGAAATCTATTACACCACTAAGAGGTTAGCAGTGTTAAAAATATTGAAAAATTATCGGTTCTTTACGATACTAAAATAACAACTGTCTTAGCTATTAATCAAAATATGCTCAGTTTAGCAAATATACTCAAGACACAAATAGATAAGATATGACCTGCGACCTCTAAATGTAAGGAAATCTACTTTTAAAGTGAAAAGCTGACATGTAAAGAAATTTACTTTTTGTGTAGTTTTTTTCTTCAAGATATCATATTATGTCTGTAGGACCTGATAGATCGTTTTAAATATTTTTCTAAGGGTATACTGATATATATGTCTGATTCCCGAAAAAAGCCATAATTGACAAGTGTTATTGTTGAGAGGCTAGCTGTTATTTATAGTACTGCTCGATAGATGGATTTCGTGTTTTCAAACTCGATAGATGGATTTCGTGTTTATAATGAAAGGTTTCGCGATTGAAAAATTCGAAAAAGCTTTTAAAAACATGAACAATGGTTAACGGGGAAATTTTTCGCCAGTTGTCATAGCAATTTCTATTGATTTTGGTAATTTTTTAATGCAGCGTCAAATTTTAATTAAGAATAGGCGTGTTTTATTATACATCCAGAGTAGTGCAGGATATCGATTTGCACACGAAACAACAACAACATCCAGATTACAAACACTTGTGAATTTAGTGGATTTCGTACTCGTGCTCTCTGTGGAACGTATTTCGAAAAGTCATATCAACTGGAATAGTTGGAATTTTCAAAAATTTTCCATGTCACCCTGGCAACCAGGATAAATAATCATACATTTGAAAACGGCGTTGGTTATATGACAGCTCAAATTTTGAAATGACAACTGTCTGACAGAAAAAAACTCGCGTGCTACTCTGGATCGTTTTATTATGCATCCAGGATACCTACTACACTCTGGATGATAATAAAACGCAGCTAATATTAAATAATATTCGATTTAATATTCTTAATTTTAAAATTTAATATTCTTAATATTCGATTCGTATTGTTACGAAAAATTTATTATTTTACTACATCTGAAATTTTCAAGCGAATTTTAAGTACAGCCTCTACAAAGTGAAAAACGTTAACTTTTCTCAATTGCTTGTTTTATTTATTTCCTACTAAAATTCCACAAATTTAAGTACTATGCTCCTGTCGCTCACCCACTCTTACTCTGCCGCCTCGTCCACCTACCGCGTTTGCTGTTGCGACGTTGCCGAATTCTCTTCACAATAGACTGATTGGAGTTTTCTTCTTTCCATGGCAATAAGTTGACTTTATCGATCAATGAACAGGGAAGGAGCGGATTTCTAAAAAAAAAAAGATTTTCATTTAGCAAAAGTTCTTCGACATTTGCATTCAAATCATACAGGAATGATATTTTCTTGAAAGCGTTTGGTTGCATATATTTCACCGGTGAATTGGCACAAAGTAATCGTGCGACACTAGCTTTGCGAATTTCTCTGAGTTGCTCTGAAAAATCGAACAGAATAAATATCTTCTTAATTCATGTGCAATTTTCGGAAATTACTTGACGTGAAAGGATACGGCTGCTTTCCATTTTCGAAAAAGTATCGATCACCTTTTCGCTGGTTCTTAAAGTGTTGCAGACCGATGCAGAGAAATGTGGGTCCAAGTAATGCATCGGGCTCATGACGCTCCAAAGACCCTCCAATGGTCAAGTCCACGTCTTCATGGGATTCGTAGATCGATTTAAGCAGTGCGATGTCCTGAAAAATATTTATTCTCCCAAACTGACATTATTCTGAAATCGAATATATTTACTTCGGAGGACATGTAATCCCGAAAGTCATTCCACGAAGTTGCTCGCTTTAGTCCACAGTATTCCCTGAAGTCGTTATATGGTGGCAAGCCATGATCACGATCACGTTGAATATCGAACGATCTTAGATCTCTGGAAGCTGCTCCGACGGGAATTACGAATTTTTCAGCTGCCTGGAAAGAAGCATCGTCAACTTTCCTAGATCTCTACGTGCCTAAGCTATGATTTATTCATAGCTTACAGCGAAACCTTAAACTTACAGCGAAATCGAAGTTATTGTCAGTAAGATCCTGTGCTTGAGTGCTAAGGCCGCGTATTAGTTGGCTATATTTGCATGGTTGCTCCAAAATACCGGGAGAATCGATGTGTTCAAGCAGATTGATCGACTGTTTGGAGGTTCGTAACTCAGTGAACAGTCTAGAATTTAAATCTTAAGCAAATCGAAAATCCATATTACTTAATGTGACTCACTTTAATTTTCCCATGATTTGTGTGTGTAAATATCTGAAAGCCGAATGCATGAAGGACTGAAGACTGCGCGGATCGGCACATTCGTCATAATCATTCACATGTTGTCCTCCGAGAGTAGTGTAAGTTAGTCCTTCTTTGCGCGAACGATAGCTCCCATATGTATTTACGATCCATTCGTAGTAAGTAATATACTGATATTGAGCAGTATTGATTCGGCGAGCCTCTTGAAATATTTTCTCGTCATTCCAATGAGGATTAATAGAAGACAACTGTTGGGCGATTCGATTATGTTCAAGCAAAAGTGTGATTTGAAGCATAGTTAGTCCGGTATTTTGATTTCCTCGAAAATCTCCCAAATCATAGCATGTACCATTTGGTTCACCGATTATGCAAAACGCTTCTGGCGTATTTGTTTGTGGCGGAAATTTGCCATCTTTCGTTTTTAGTAGCCCTCCGGTAAGTGTTCTCAGGCCTTGGTTTTGTGCAACCGAGTTTCCATAGACAATAGACAAGTCCATGTAATGAGTGACACCACTAATTTGCTCAGCTGGAACAGGGCTCTGTGTACCTGAACATTTTTGATCTTTGTCCGTTACGGACCTGTCAAAGTCGAGACACTGGCGGTTTGTGAAGAATGGATCGTTGTCTGGCACAGGAATAGGAAAGCACGGGGGTGATATCCTTGTTTCGTAGTTTCCATCTTCAGTGCAACAAGTTTGTTGTGTTTCTGCAAAATGATCAGATTTAGTATTAAAGCTGGTACTGAGTTAATCGTGAAGCTAAATTTTGACAAGTCTTCATTATCTCCTCATTCTTTCGAGCGCAAATTTTGACAACGCCGAAAAGCGAAGCCCCTGAAGAAAATGTCAAATTTCGATCGATTTTCTTATCAAAAAGAAATTTGCACTATTCAGTTTTCAAATTCAAACACCAAATGTCACTTTTTAGCTTGAAAGAATGAACTGCACAAAATAAACTGGCGTGAAATGATTGGAGACGTGTGTCTATATTTTCTTCTTTTCTATAACTTCAGAACAACTTTTCATGTTAAACAACTCTTGCTTATTTTCGAGCGAAATTTTCGCGGAAACAGATTTCACGTGAAATTTTTTATGAAAATTTCACGTGAAATCGAACGCAGTACTAAGCTTTATAGTCATGTTTTTTAGGCAAAGAAATTGAATATTTGCGATGTAGTAAGAAATGTAGCTTACCTTCGGCTGCTTCCACACCGGGAACATTAGCAAAGAGGCGATTGGATGAATCGTGTGCGACTATCTGACCCCATTGCATATTCAGTAATGTATAAACTGGGTCAGGTATTGTCTTTCGACCGAAGGCAGCGTACGCCAAAAGCCGTGCACTTGGAAGAGGGTTTCCGCTCTTGGCAAGACGCATGGAGTAAATTCCATCTTCGTAAGCACTCGGTAGAAGTCGCTGGAATCTGACAATTGTAAGCAGATATAATTTATCAATCATATATAATTTGATTTAGTTAATAGAAATATTTACGCGGTTAATGGCATTCCTAGCGTTGGATCAATGGGATTATTGCATGATCCATCGAAAGTTCGATATTTCAAATTCGAACATTGAATTGTTGATGCGTTGACACATCTGACTGGTGCTCTTGTACATTTATTGCTTTGTGCACTGTTGGATATAGAAAATGAAAGCAATTTAAATGAAAAAATATCTCGTTTTATTTAAAGCTTCATTGATTTGCATTGTATAGCAGTCTTATTATCTCAACTATTTCAACAAATACCAGCTACTGTACTGTGCGATTCGGCGTTTCTTAAAGCAATTTTAATTTAGTCTAGTCTTTAGTACTAGCATTTTACACTTAACACATTAAGAATTTGTACCCTTAGCTTGATGCTTTTTACTTGCAACAATATGTGCTCTTAGCTAATCAATTCGCAACTAGTTGTATATACTTCATAAAACATTTTTTGCAAGAAAATACCTCTTCTGCGCTATGAGAACTGATTAAAAGCGTTTGCGGAATCGTCAGTCAAATTCAATTTTGACATGTCGTATGCGGAATCGTCAGTCAATTTTGATACATAGTAAAATTTTATGAAAACAGAATGGGTGCTAATACTGTCCCTTATGGTACTCCAGTATTTATGCTTTGCTGGGGGTTTAAGACCTTTTTTATTTGCATAGTATTGCATTCTGCTATCTTAAAAAATATTTGTGAAATAAATTCAGTTTTTTCTACTTAGCTTTACAGTTTTATGGAAAAAATAACAGTATTTGTTTAAATATATAATATTTGAATAACATTTCATGTAACTGGAAAAACTATTCCGTTTCATTCGATTCCTTATGATACTTTATTTTGTTTAAGAAATGGTTTTGAATATTTCAATTTAAAGATCAATTTTACCATTCAAAACCAGATATATGTCAGTTTCATGACGGATATCGATATTTTGAAGGTAATCTTTCAGCTCAACGAGGGTCTATTGGACACGAAAATCAATGATAGTCTGATACTAAAGAAACTGGCAGATTTACATCAAAATATACGTTTATAAATAAGAACTTTATCTAACTTTAAAAAAAAACCTTTTCAAATCATGAGTTTCTGAGCTGCTTGCAAAAAAAGGAATCGGATATTTTCATTATCTTTACACTAAAGAAAATCAACATAGTGCAGTATTTATGGTCGCATACGATATATACCAAGTACCAAGAGCAATAAAATATAGCTGAAAAAGCCAAGTTCTCATAAATCATTACCGCTTCTGCTATGCACATTTTCTTATCTGCTATGTAACATAGCCCAAACTACTATAAACATAATCTTGGCGCATAATTAAAGTAAGGTAAATACCCACAAGCTTTTGTAGCTCAGTGCGTGAACGTTGGCTGCTAAAGTATAAGGTCAGAGGCCTAAGTTGACTCACGCAGCTTTTATTTAAAAGCGGCTTTAGATATGCGGTGTTTGTCAAATACCGAGCACCTAGTTTGGCAAACTTCGCATGTGTGGTTGGGTTGCTCGCCTAGAGCTTGCTCTAGGCCAAGCACAAGCATTCGGGTGCTTGCTGTTCTAGTAGTTTGTCGAACTTTCAACTCACATCAAAGTAGACGAGCACTGTGTCGGATCCCCGCAGCTCGTTCATCTTCCAGTTTTGGCGAACATTCGGCAATGCCCGAATAGTCCGGAGAAATCTAACATGGTACTTCGGAAAAATTAGGGGAAAGCTGAATTTTGGTATGAATCTTGGTACTGGAGTTATGTGTCAACATCAGGATGCTGATAAAACTACAAACGCACATCAACATCCTGATGCCAACACTCTAAACACTAATATCAACACCGTACTCGTGCATCGCCATAACATACATGACGACAACGGCCCGGTTGAAATTAATAGAAATGAAGAAAGAATCAAGTTCTTAGCATTAACAAATCGAAAACCCACAGTGGCTTCCATGTAATAAATAAGTTTATTGTTTTTCTTAAATATCTCGTGAGAGAAACGAAGACCAACGTGACTTCGAAGTAATTAATGGTTTTCAATGTCTCGTCAGAAAAACGAAGACCAACGTGGCTTCGAAATAATGTCTCATCTAAAAAACGAAGACCAAAGTGGCTTTGATAGTAGCGAGTAAGAAAAATAGTTCAGTCTTAATCTAGTGCCCTAAGCGTAAGCAATAAGTGATTGTGTGTAATAAAGTGAAAAGTATTTTTCAAAAAGTAGTTTTTATTCAAAGTAAAAGGTATTACTGGCGCAGCCAGTTTTGGCGAAGTTGGCGAACTAATTGTGTATAGTTGGGAAAATTATTTAGTTTTCAGAACATTAAATTTTTTCCAATTTGCAATAAAAAAATGTCTACAGCGATGCTAATCCAGCCAATATTTCCCTGCACATTTGGATCCAAAGTGCGGAAGAATTCTTATTGGATGCAGCGCAGTATGATGATCGTACATATTTTTCAACGTTAAAAGCGATTACAAGATCCATCAGGGGACGTGCAGCATCAGTACTTTGTAAATTGGAGAACCTAAACAGCTGGGAAAACATCCGAAATCTGTTGTGCAGCCATTTTGGAGTTTACGAATCTTTTGATACACTTATCGAAAGATTCGAACAAGTAAGCGATCAAAATTTTATTAACGCATATTATAAGATAGAAAAATGTTTAAATAAAATGAACATTAAATATTTATTCCAAAAACATAATAGTAACGTTGCAATTTTCGCACTTAAATTCAACGAAAGTAGAGCTATAAATAAATATTTAAGAATTTTACCAATAAATCTAGCATTAAATGTGGAATCAAAATATTGTGATAGTTTAAGTAAACTGTTCAATAGTGTTCGTGAAGTGACAAATAGAGTGAATTTTAAGAATAATGTGCGTGAAACTTATCATGTTGATTCGAAACATAATAATCGTGTCTCGCAAGTAAAATATGAAAAACGTGAAAAAAATACCAAGGTACGAAAAAAATAATTGTGAGTTTTCTAAACCTCGTTCGCAAGAGCAAAATTTTCAGAAAACATGCCTCCCATTTCACTTCCAATAGCAGTGCTTATAACTTTCAATGAAAAAATTCCTGTTTTGATTGATACGGGTGCTTCTTCATCTAGTTTATACTATCGTTACTTCCAGCACTTAAAACGCGAAAGTTTAAAAGATCCCATAACAGTTTGTGGACTTGGTGGTTCGATTCAAATTACACAAAGAATAGTTACACCAACTCCAAATGAATTTAAATTTCCAAACAGTACAATGGCCTGGCAATTACAGTGCTTTAAAAATAAAGAATTTAAAGCAATTCTGGGACAAAATATATTGATAGTTCGTTTTGCACAAATGCTCTTACAAACAGCATTCCAATAAACGAAACAAGTGATCAGCTATCTAGACAGGAAATTGATTCTAACCCGAGAAATAATTGTTTGTTCAAATTAAAGTTGTGTGAAGCTTTTAAAAATGTTCAATTATATTTTAATGATCTCACTAAAGATCAACAAAATCAAATTCATAAACTTTTGTATGAATTCCGAAACACTTTCTATATTGAAGGAAATCCTATAAATCCCAATATAAATACAAAGCATTAAATTTTTATCAAAAACGATAAACCATTTTTCTCCAAAATCTATAACTACCCTAAAGTGCATGAACAAGAAATTAACCGTCAAATCTTTAATATGCTTGACGATGGTACGATAAGAAAATCATCAAGTCCATACAACTCTCCATTGTGGATTGTGCCTAAAAAGAAAGACAATTCAAACGAACAAAAATGGCGTGTTGTTATTGATTATAGGAAGCTAAATCAACACAATATTGATGATCGATTCCCTATTCCTAATATTGAAAATATTCTTAGTAAACTAAATGATTCTAAGTTTTTCACCACACTTGATCTAGCTAAAGGCTTTCATCAGATTCCGATAGCAGAATCTGATAAAGCAAAAACGGCTTTTAGCACTCCAGCAGGACATTATGAATTCAATAAAATGCCATTTGGTCTTCAAAATGCTCCCGTCGCTTTTCAAAGACTTATTAATGAAGTTCTCGATGGCTTAATCAATAATGTGTGCATAGTGTACCTAGATGATATACTTATTTTCTATGATTCTTTTCAAGATCATTTAAAATCTATCAAAATCATCCTTGGAAGACTTACTTTATTTGGACTTAAATTACAAGGAGATGTATGCAATTTTTTCAAAACAGAAGCAGAGTATTTGGGGGGCACATTTTGACTCCAACTGGACTAAAACCAAACCCAAAATTAGTGAAAAGGTTCTGGATTTCGTTCATATTGTGCATAATGGTACTTTTAGAGGATAAGAACGTGGATACACAATTTTTGGTTTCTATGAGGCTTAGTTGCCAAGTTATAGGCTTCTGAAAAGTGGATGAAATTGATAAAAGGTCTTTTTGGAAGCGGATTCCAGGATTCAAAAAAAAAAAATCTAAAAACATTAAAAATACTGACTGGTGTAGAAAATTAACTGATCTTTTCAATTTTGAAATCAGATTTGAAAACCGTAAGTAAAAATTTGTGCGAAACCGGAAGTAAAAATTTCAACTGGTTTTTTTGAATAATTTGGACCAGGCTAACTTTCTTTATATTTATAACAGTATTCTTATTTTATCATAAAAGTTTTAAAATGGGATGGCCAGTAGTTTAAGAGGTAGGTGAATTTCAATACACATAATTTTCGACAAATTAATGAAAATGAATGATTTTGTTTTTGAAATCCAACATCAGTTTGTAACAAAGTTTGTAAAAAAAGAAACACATTTTTTCTATCTATTTTAAGGCTTTGAGGAACTAGTTATTAGCAATGTGCTGTCGTTTCACTACCAATTTGCATCATTACTATATTTCAATATTTTTTTGTTTATTTTCATTTTGAAAATTCATCAATGGTTTTAACCAACTATCAATAATTTAGAGAACATTCCATACAAACATTAAATAATGCTTACCAAACACTTAGTGCACAGCCCAACAAAACACTCAGCCAAACCACTTTACACACTAAATTCATTTTCAAACTGTTTTTCTGCTGACTTAATTTATTGATAGTAACTTCACTTGTCAATTCTCTAACTTTTAGAACCGATTAGTTGTGAAGCGCGAATGTCACTAAACTGAAATCAGACATTTTTCGAATTAATATTTAAAATAGTTTGATAAAAAAAACCAATGCAAACCTACATACATGTGTATTACCGACAACTTAAGGGGGTAGTACCGGTTATAATTTTGAAAAAATCAGTTTTTTCTTTTTTGCATTTTTCAATTTATTATACCTTCAGAAATCACGTTTCAAAATTTTACTAAGCTATTCCTAAAAATAAAGAAGTTACGGCAGTTTACGGCAGATCGCTGCTTTTAATTACTGGGGTGAAAAAAGATGAAGAGCGCATAAGTCAGGCAGAAAAAGCGGCAAATGAAGCACGTTTGGCAAAAAAAACTACCCAACTGCAAGAGCAACTGGCTTCTGTGGACTCCAGAATACTTATGTATGGTCCAGTGATTGCAAACTGAGCAATTGTAGTAGATAAAAACATATTTTTTAAATAATATTCAATAAATAAATGGAAAAATACTTTAAATGCGTTTTTCTCGAAATGACGTTTTGTCAAACTGCGGACACTTATTCTCCGGATTGGCCGCACTGATTTAAATCCAATTTGGCGCACTACTTGATTCAAGTATCTTGTGTGGTAATCTACCACAATATAAGCCAAAAGCTAACCCAAAAAAATTTGGCAAGCGAAACAAAGTGAAAAAAATACGATTTTTCTAAAAATATACGAGGCATTTTTCGAGATGTCAACTTTGGCGCCCTCTATAAATAAGTAAAAAAATGAAAAAAATTAAGAATTTTTTTTTTGTAATCTTCAAAATGTGTATTTTACCCATGCAAATTTTTAAATTTATACAAAATAAAGAAGGTAAAAAAATATATTGAAAATTAGACTGTTTTTTTAGCATTCTAACCGGTACTACCCCCTTAACAAGTCATTTTCATATCAGCCCGTATTTATTTGCTCGAATAACAAGAGCGGAAAGATATTTGTTTAGATATTATAATTGCACCAGAATCGCTACAATTTTGAGCATCCGAACAATGCTGGTAATGTTTTGTGTTGGATTTTGCATAATTTTTAAAATTTTAGAAAAAAATTAATATATTAATAGATCAGATATCTATGAATCGTGCAAATTATTTAGTTACTAACGATAATCACAACTAACTTCCACCAATTAATATTGCAATTAATACATTCAATTGTTTGTTTCAAATAAAAAAGTAGATAGCTGCTTTAGGTATGCTATGAGCATATAATACAATGCATAAACAAGTGGTTTTTATTTGAAAATCTATTAGTTTTTAAAACGAATATAATTTTCTCACTTTTAAATTCAAAGTATTTTTCCATTCCTGCCTTGTTAAATATTTATCTTTTTCTAGGTGGAAAAATAAAATTTCCAGCTCTTGTCCGACGAAACAATTCTCGAGCAAATCTCCAAATATTTGCTGACCAAATAACATATTGTTATTTCTGATACGCCAGAGATGTACAAAATTAATTCAAATATATTGGGTTATAGAAAAAGTTCTGGTTTTTTTGCACGATTTTTTTTTATATCTTGAACTGTCATCCGCAGGTTAAAAGGTTATTTGGTGTACGAAAACTTCATGAAGTTTTTTAATTGAATTTATTTTATAGGTAAAAAAGAGTTATTAAATGAAAGAGAATAGGGTCCAAATTAGAAACGCTCTGTTATTTTTCTAACACAAAGGTCTGTAAAAAGTGACGGACGCCAAACGATAGACATGGACTGTGTACGGTGAGGTAGCCATTAGTGAAGTCACTTATCAGAGTTCGTTTTCTCGTTTCGGTTCCGAAAATACGGAGTTAAACGACTGCCGCAATAGTTGCCTTGGCACCGTTGAAAACGATGTCATCTTGGATCGTATCAACACCAAATTTCATCTGACAGCTCACGAGGTCACAGAAAGGCTCCACATTAAACATTCAACCTTCACAAAGGCATAAAAAAGTCTGGCATGGGTGTATCTCATGAGTGGTCCGAGCACAATATGTTAAATCGAATCCCTACTGAAAGGGCATTGATTAAAATCATTTTTGAAGAAAATTATGACAAGGGACGAGAAATAGGTTGTTCACAACAACATCAAGCGGAGCAAATCATGGTGCTCGTCCGGAGAATCATCCGCAACCGTTGCAAAGGCGGCTTTGCATCCGCAAAAAGTGTTGCTCAGCATTTGGTGGGATTACAATGGTATAGCCTACTACGAGCTTCTTCTACGTGGTCAAACTATTGATTCGATGAAGTACTGCACTCAGCTGCAAAGGATCTCACACTTATCTACAAATGGAAAAAATGCTACAGAGCTCCGGTTGGGAAGTAATGCAACATCCATCTTACTCACCGGATCATGCGCCGTCGGATTATCACCTTTTTCGGTCACTTCAAAATCATTTGGATGGCAACTTGAAGAGGATTTTTGATAGACATGGGGGGGGGGGGATCACCCGCTGTACAGGTCAGTCCTTTCGAATATCAACTGTCTCAGCAAGCTTATTGCTGAAATTGTTGGTAAATTTCGTAGTGAGTGTCTTGCATAGTGGCTGGCTGCCATTCGGCCAGGCCCCGACATGTATAAGGAAATTAATCGGCTTTTTAGTAAAAATATCAACCGGGAGATAGCGGTAACTACTGGCAATGTTTCTGTGATTCGACTCTGATGCGCAGGCCGAATTGTTCGCAGAAACATTTCAATCGCAATTAAATGCTGTTCCGCCCAACTTCTCTGCATCTAATAGCCAAAATGCACTCGAGGAAGTTAATTCGTTTCTCAATAGTCACAACGAGCCGCTGGTCACGTTTTCATCCCAAAATCCATCGAATGATTCGCAACTCTCAAATGATCAATTTCACTTTGTCAATAGTGAATACTTGGTGCACTTGTTAGGTGGTATAAAAAGTAAAAAGTCATCTGGGCATGATAGGGTGTCTAGCTTTATTGTTAAACATCTTCCAATCTCTATGCTCAGATTACTTTCCATAATTTTAAATAATGCCCTAAACAACGGTTACTTTCCCGACACATGGAAAGTCGCTAAGATTGTTCCCATTCACAAAAAAGGCAAAAATAATGATGCCAGCAATTTCCGCCCAATCTCTCTGCTTCCTAATTTGGGAAAAGTCTTTGAGAAGATTTGGTTGGAAATGATTTCCACCTACTGTGAACTCGCTAATATTATACTAGAATATCAATTTGGCTTTAGGCGTAAGCATGGGACCCAGCACGCTATCTCGTACTTGCACGATCAGATTGTGTCACACCTGAATGAGCGACACACTCCGATGGTTGTTTGTGCTTTGGATATCGAGAAGGCCTTCGATAGTGTATGGCACGGAGGTCTTCTATACAAATTGATCAAGTTGGGATTTCCAGAAATAGTATTACGACTCGCCGCCAGCTTCCTTGGCAACAGACAATTTTATGTTAGCGTTAATGGAGCAAATTCACTCCGGGGACCTGTGACATCAAGAGTGCCGCAAGGTTCTGTCACTGGACCTGTTTCCATTTTCACTGCTTACCTCCTTCTTCCAGCGGGCAATCCTCAAGTTAAAGTCCTACAATATGCAGATGACACGCTCTTATTCGCGTCGATCCAAGACCCGCTCAAAGCAGCGAAGAGCTTGGAATACTACTTGTTAGAACTAAGTCTTTACTTTGACGAATGGGGCATCAAGCTAAATAGTAGCAAAACACAGCTGACTGTATTCAGGAACCATTCCAAGTATCGAGGGTCCCAAACCATCCGCAATAAGGCCAAAAAAGTCGCTGTCTTGTTCGGAACTTCTAGGATTACTCCTAGTCCTAAATTGCGCTACCTTGGAGTAGATATGCATGAATTCTTGAATTTTAACCCCTATGTTCGACACAGAATTAAAGTAACCAGGTCCACATTTCAGTGCATCAGAAATCTTTTCGCTAAAAAGATGGCCCTGCACTGGCAGATTTTACAACCCGGTAACTAAAAAGTGGCCGAGGTTCTCGCTCCTATATCAGGAGACAGGTTTTGAGCCGCTTTGGGACCGGGTTGTAGAACTGACGACAAGGCTTTACGCACAGACAGACGGACATGAAAACGAACTGATCCGGGGTATCGGACGTATAAGTGGCTCTAATGAGCCATTTATGCGTCCAGCGGAAATAGCAGGACAGCGGCGGCTCATGGACATGCCGTTCAATTATGTTGGTCTTCCGACGAATCGAAGAGGATAGTTAAGACCTAGGTTAAGTTTAGGTCTAAGTAGGGTAAGCTAATTGTATTTAGACTTAAGCTAGATTTAGTTTAGTAAATTAAGTTAGCATTTAAGTACTATATTCCTAAGTCAACCCCAGGTATTGTACTACCTGGGTAATATTGAATAAGTGTATTGTAAAGAAAATGTTAGCTCTTAGCTTTAATAAAGATGTATGTAAAATTTCAAATCGATATCTTGAATAGTTTTTTGTTGGTGGCTGTTTAAAAAAAAAGTTCATTTTGAGCTGTTTAACAGTGGACTAACCCCTTAACTCTGTTTGAATTAGGTTGAATGGTCTGGTGGAATAGACAAGCGATGGCTGATGTGTATTCTGATAAGCCAACCTAATCCTCGTACAACAGGATTTAGCAATACAAAAGAAAAAAAAATGATTTTGGTTGGTGCCTTGGTTGCATTGACAGCGACATTTTCGCTGCATTGTGATTCACCAAATTCAACTGCGGGATTCACGCCTCCCCCTGTGGAACGCTGCGTTTGCCGCAGCGGAAAACGCTGTATTGTGATTAACCTATAAGTTGGAAACTGTTGACCTACCCTTGACGAAACCATGCTGCTCAGAAGCGAGAAGAGGCTCAATTAGAGAATAAACCCTATTGTATACAACAATAAGGCTTATCCTCTAATTGAACGAGCATTTCATCGAAGTTTTCTCTAAATATTTTCTCTATCGCTCCCCTAAGTCCCACATTATTTAACAAAAATAGTTCAAGAGCATAGTTAACCAATAGTTAACGTGACCAAAAAAAAATGTTTTCGTGACGTGAACCAATAGTTAACATGACCAAAAAAAAATGTTTTCGTGACCGTTGACTTTTAATTATTTTTTGCGCACACGAATTTGTAATGAGCTTTTTGCTTTGTGATTCTGATCCTACAATAAACATAATTCGATCGAAAATCTTTCACTTGGATTTGTTTTGTAGGGAAAGTCAAATATATAGGCTTTTAAACTAGCGGCTCATATTTCAACACTGTACAACCCCAATGGATGAATTCAGTCAAGTGTTAGCAGAGTTTTTAAGGCCTCTGAAGATCGGCAGCCACGTTAACCTAACCTAACCTAACCTAGCAGAGTTTTTGCTGTGTTTGTTTTTTTCTTTTACTTATGCGACATTGACAACAAGGAAAAGAACTAGAAAACTAGAAAACTTGAGTTTAATTTTTTATCTTCCAAATGAATTTATTATTTCACAACAGGTGCCTGACATTTTAAATATACATATTTTATTAATATGAATATCAATGAAGGTGCACACAAAAGTGTTCTCTTATTTCCATGCGTTCAAGTTGACCTCAGGAATCTCTGAACAGGAACGGAGCTGATTCCTAAAAGAGAGTTTATTTTTAGAAAACAAACTCTTCAACTTTTGCACTCAAGACATACCTTTTAGATATTTTCTGGAAAGCTTTTGGTTGCATATGTTTGACCGGTGAATTGGCACACAGCAATCGTGCAGCACTAGCTTTGCGAATTTCCCTGAGTTGATCTGAAAAATCAAAAACACAGATGTCATTAGTTTAGTTCATGTGATAAATGGAAAATTACTCGGTGTGAAGGGATACGGCTGGTCTCCACTTTCAAAAAAGTACCGATCACCTTTGCGTTGGTTCTTCAAATGTTTCAGGCTGATGCATAGAAATGTGGGTCCAATTAGCGCATTGGGTTCATGCCGCTCCAAAGATCCTCCAATCGTCAAGTCCACGTCTTCATAGGATTCGTAGATTGATTGAAGTAGAGCAACATGCTAAAACGAAATATATTTTCCCGAATTGACATTATTTTCAAATTGAATATATTACTTCGGAGGATATGTAATCCAAAAAGTCATCCCATGAAGTTGCTCGCTTTAGACCACAGTACTCTCTAAAGGCGTTATACGGTGGCAAGCCATGATCACGATCACGTTGAATGTCGAATGACCTCAGACCCTTCGAAAATGATTCGAAAATATATTTTTCAGCTGCCTGAAAAGATACTCATTCATTTTCTGTACATACTGCGAGCCTAAGCTACGATTCTTGGAATTTACAGCATGATCGAAATTTTCATCCGTAAGGTCTTGTGCTTGAGTGCTAAGACCGCGTACCATTTGGGTATATTTGCATGGCTGCTTCAAAATGCCCGGAGAAAAAAGGTAGTCGACCAGTTCGATAGTTTGATTGATAGTGCGCGGCTCATTGATTAGACTGAAATTGAAATACTTAACCTGTTCTGTGAAATACTCATTACAGATTGCGGCTCACTCTAATTTTCCCATTATTTGGTTGTGAAAGTATCTGAAAACCGAATGCATGAAAGATTGAAGGCTTCGTGGATCGACGCACGGGTCATAATCATTCACATATGTTTGTTTGCGGCTAGAGTAGATTAGTCCTTCTTCTTGCAAACGCTTTTCTCCATACGAATATATATTCCATTCATAGAAGGTAATGTACTGGTACTGAGCAATATTGATACGACGAGCCTCTTGGAATAAAGTTTCATCATCCCAGTGAGGGTTAATATCGTGCAACTGTGCAGCGAGTCGATTATGTTCACGCAAGAATACGATATGAAGAACTGTCAGGCCGGTATTTTGATTTCCTCGAAGGTCTCCGAATTCAAAACATGTATAATTTGATTCATCGGTTCCGCAAAACGCTTCTGTGTTATTTGTTTGCGGCGGCCACACGTTTCTGTTGTTTTGAGTTTTTAAGAGCCCTCTTTTAAGTGTTCTCAGGCTACGACTTTCCTTAATTGAATTTCCATAGACAAGTGATAAGTCCATATAATGAGTGACTCCGCTAATTTGTTCCGCTGGAACGGGGTCCTCTGTTCCAGGACAATTTTGTTCTTTGTCTGTGGCGGATCTGTCAAAGTCGAGACACTCGCGGTTTTTGAAGTATGGATCGTTGTCTGGCACAGGTATAGGAAAGCAAGGAGATGTTACACTGGTCTCATATTTCCCATCTGGGCTACAGCAAGTTTGTTTTGTTTCTGAAAAATAGCCAGTTTTAGTGTTATCGCTGAGTATCAAGCAGAGAACTTTAAAATGGGTTGGAGTGATAAATTTAATGTCTGCGGTTAATTATAATTGTTTCAAACCGGGATTTGTAGCAGAGAGACGATTCGATGAATCGTGTGTCACTATCTGACCCCATTGCATATTCAGTAATGTGTAATCTGGGTCAGGTATTGTCTTTCGGCCGAAGACAGTGAAGGACAGAAGCCGTGCACTTGGAAGAGGGTTTCCGCTCTTGGCAAGACGCATGGAGTAAATTCCATCTTCGTAAGCACTCGGTAGAAGTCGCTGGAACCTAAGAAGCGGAAGCATAGACAATTTATATGTCAGATGAAATTTGATTTAATTAATGGGAATATTACGCTGTCTTAGCCATTCCTAGTGATGGATTAATGAGGTTATTGCACGATCCATCCATGGTGCGATATTTCAAATTCAAACAGTGGATTGCTGATGCGTTGACACATTTGACTGGTGATCTGTTACACGCATCATTTTGAGCACTGCTGAAAAAATAAGCAATCTAACTAGGTGCGACTTGTTCTCGTATTTGATTATATAGTTTCTTTTTGTTCACTGCCTTCATTTTTTCGTTCATCAAATACTTTTTTTAATCTATCTTTTCATCATCGTTATCTCAACCATTTAGCAATTAGACTCGATCACGTTTTTAAAACAAACTAACTGAAAGGCTTCTTTGTCTTATTTCTTTAGACAGTTGTGCATATGAAAAATGTTTTCTAGAAAAACATCCCAATATTGATTCGATTTGTTTCGATCATTTGTTCCGGAACAGCTGTGAACAGCCGCCACCACAACAATATCGAACGTTTAAACAAAGCTCAGACTTAAGTGTGAGCACACACTAGTATTTAGTTTGGGCTGCAGCAAATATTTTTTCAGCTTTCATCGATATTTTTTATCTATTACGTTATAATATTCAAATTTTTTGAATAATATTATTAAGTTTCGAGAAATTTCCATCAAATAGAGTTCTTTCACATTGTATAGGAATGTGGAGTTCCAATAATCACGTAAGTATCCCTGATTTGACTTTGATTCCTACTTAAAGTTAAGTCAACGAAAGGTTTGGTTTATGATCACGGCTAGATTTATTAATTCATTCAGAAAAATTTAGCAGTAAAATTTTAAGTAGCTCTTTACCATTGAGATGCTTTTCACGGATCACGGCCTTGATGTACTGCTCGTCGCATCTAGAAGATAACTATGAAGTTTATGAGGAATTACAAAACAGAGTCATGTCTGAAAACTCATCTGCCTACTCCAACTCTACGGACGAGCTATGGCAATCTCTCATGAGCCATCTTAAAGGCGGCTATAGACTTCTTATGCTGCTCTAGTTTTTCGCATTTCGTGAGTTTCTCGTTATGTTTCAAGATGCACATGAAAATCGCAAGAACACGAGAAAAAGTAAAACACACGCTTCATGAGTTTCACGTTTTCGTGGTTTCTCTCCATTAATAACAGTGCCTCGCGGATTGTTGGCCTTGCTTTACGTTTCTGTCACAATTCTTTTAGCATTTTTAAATGTGTTAAGATACTTGTTACCGTTGTTCGTTCCAAACTTGAATACTGTACTCAAGTTTGGTCTCCTCGTTTTGCATATCTTTCCGACGCCAATGAATCTGTTCAACGGAGGTTCACTCGCAACCTACTCTTTCAATATAATCTTCCCTACATGCCTTATGGTGAATGCTTATCACTCCTTAGTCTCCCTCTCCTAGCAAAGCGCAAAGTTTACCTTGATGAATGCTTTCTTTTCAAAATTTGCCGTGACCATTTGAATTCATGTATTGTATCCTTGATTAATGAACGGCAGTGTGAGAGGTAAATTAGGTCCTCTGTTGTCTTTGATGTACCATTTTCCCGTACTGATTCTTATTTTCATTCTCCTGTTTTGCGCCTATTACGTTCTCATAGTGGCCTCCAACTTGGCTCTCTTTCACACTCTATTGCCACCTTTAAAAGAAGTATTCGCAATACAATATTTGCTGATGATTAATTTTATTTATCTTTTTTGTCATCCGTGGCTTTGATTTTCATATCTTAAATTTTTTCAATTTTTTAGTACTAAGCTATTATATTTGTAATTGGGCTTTTTGCCTGTAAATGGATTGTTTGAATAAATAAATAAATTTCATGAAGTATTTATGTATGTAGAGCGCCATCTGAACAGAGCTAAACAGATAAATAATTTAGTTATTTCTCTACTGCTACAAATAACGATATAAGGATTGCAGCTGCAATCCTAATTATTTCGAATAATAAACTGAAGAAAAGTAACATCAAAAAGAAAAGGCAAAAAGACGGTGATCGATGACGTCATTATATAAAACGGTGACAAAGTAAGTACCTTTGAGATCATTGATATGTATAAATTCATTTTTCTGTATATATTTTAGGTATGGGGCAGAATATCTTTTGAATTATATTTCAACTGAACTTTTTGAATAATGCGAGACCTTTTGCAGAATGTCATCACTGGAATTAGAGTTTCTTTTTGATTTAATAACAGGGCCTGTTATTAACAAAAAAGATACTCGTTGAGCAAGAATGTTCCAGGGAAAAGAAGGCTGGTACTAACCTTGCGATTTGCCACTAGTGGCGACAGCTACCAGAGCCTTAGCTATCTGTATCCCGAACCAATCATTTGGAAATCAAATCTCTGATGCATACCTTAGATTCTAATGCAAGTTCCAGTCTTGACGGTATTCATATTATCCTTGAGTCCTTTGTGTTTCTTTTGCTTTTCTTTTCAACATAAGTCTTACCTCTTGTGTTTTTCCTTCATTATGGAAAGCCGCCAGTATTTTCCCCATTTTCAAATCAGGTAATCCATCTGTCATATCCAACTATTATCCTATGTCCCTCCTCTGCTGTTTCAGTAAACTCCTGTAACGCCTTCTTCATAATACAATATTTTCTAGCTCCTGAGCAGCATGGTTTCATTAAGCGCCACTCTGCGACGAACAACCTAATGCTCTTCATTGATTTTGTCGCTCCGATCTTTGATTCTCAATGTCATGTTGATATAATTTACACGAACATTTCGAAGGCTTTTGATTCTGTAAACCGTGACCTGCTGGTTAAGAAACTTGAAGGGTTTTATCATTATTGATCTCTTTCGTTCTTTAATTTCCTTCTATCTTCATATTCGTGTCTGCAGAGGAACTTCAAAAGGTTCCATTCCTTATCTTATATTTCCCACATTCGGAGCTCCTCAAGGATCTATCATAAGCCCCTTACTTTTTAGCTTATTTTTCAACGACCTTCGTCCTTTTAACAGCTTCTCCTGTGTGCCTTCTGTCAATGACAGAAAATAAGACAGTGGTAGTAAGTCTGCGAACGATTATTTCCAATTGCAAGCTGATTTGTTTGTCTTTAATTGCTGGTGCCAAAAAAAAATTCTCACCACTTGAAGTATCATCAGATGCCATCTTATAAAAAAAAGTTTTAAATATGTTTTCGAATATGTTTTCTTAGTCCTTGTCTGGTATCCCTGTCAGTTGTCCAACAACCTTGGTATGGTTTTGATTCTAAATTGAAATTTGCTGCTCATGTCATGAACACCGTGATTAGGGCCTTTAAGATTGTTGGCTTTGTCTTGGGCTCTTCGTCTGACGCCATTGAATCAGTTCAGCGTAGTTTCACTTGCTTGCTGTGTTTTAAATTCAGCATTCTAATGTCCCTATCCCTCTCGTCTTTCGATTCTTCATATATCCTCATTAAAAGCATGTAGATTGCCTCTCTCGATCATATTATCAAATGTTACATTAAACCTTAGTTGGATATGCATGAGTCTGTCTGAAATGACGTACTTTTCGAATTGTATCCAATTTATTTCTACAGCAATAACTATAATATTGCTGACATCTATTCTGAGATCGTCTTGAGGCCTTATTGAGCGTTTTGTTTGATTTTGCTTTGATTTAATTGAAACTGCTATGCATCGCTTTCAATTCTTATTTTCCAAATTAACGACTTGGAAAAAAGTGATTCAAAGTTATTGTTGATAGAACAAACTCAGACTGATGCATAGTTTATTAAATCATTAAATTCTCTTAAAAAATCCATACGTATTTCTACAATAGAGTATTAGTTTCTGCTTTAAACTGACTTTGAACATTAATTCTTAAAACTATTGTATTATCAGTACACGAATTCTTATCTTTATGGTGCAGTTGTAACGATGTAAAACATCTAGTGTTTTATCTTGGACTACAACTGATATTTTCTAGTAATTTTATTAATTTATTTGGCCGAAATCAAATAGCCCTGAAGCTATCCGGCTTAGTATTTGCTTCGGTTGCACCTATTTTACTGCAGTATGTAGAACAAATTTTGACATAACTAGCTAATATTTTGCAGTGCAATCTCTTCGAAAAATATCGATGGAGATCACTTATAGCTTCTGGTTGTATATTCGTTTCTATTCTGTTCAACTGTTCAATATTCTACTAGAATCCCTTTTTAGACTTGATCCGATTGCATTACAGATGCTATCCCTTGTGCGTCTGTTAATTTCTTTGAAGGATTTAGTTTTGGACATAAATAGGGGAATTGAATGAGCCCCATTAAAGATATTCGGTATAAGTAATTTTATTACGTGCGTGGAATAAAAAGTTTGGTGATTTGATTTTTCATTGATATACTTTATCATCTTTGTCATGTGAAAGTGTGTGGTCGAATTACTACTGATTTAAAATTTAATTTTTAATTTTTTAAATTTTTTCGAATTCATCTCAGCGGTTTTTAAAAATAAAAACAAAATATTTATACCAAATAATTTGTGCGGACTCCCACAAAACACTCAACCAAACTATTCTACAAATTAAGTTCATGCTAAACTGTTTCTCTTAGCACTCGATTTATTGCCCGTAATTTCACTTGCGAATTTTCTAGTTAAACATTAGAACCGATGAGTTGTGAAACTAGAATATAACTAAACTGAAATCAAGTATATTTCGAATTATTATTGAAAATACTTACATAAAAGCATAGTCAGTGTTTTTCATGCAAGCCTGTATTTTATTGCCCAAATTACTAGAGCGAAAATTTATTACTTGCTTCGATGATTTAATTGTACAGATATTGCTATAACTGCAAACCAACACTAGGCGTGTTTTTTTGCTCCGATGCAGAACAGAACATAACTATGCCGCAAAAACAACAATCTAGTGTAAAACAGCAGTGCATTTGCTAAAACTGACATAGGTTGCTGTATTTGCTGTGTTAGCACACAACAATTGAAAAAAAGGGAGAAAATAACGAATATACACTACCACAATCGATAGAAAATAGAAAAAGAGCTAACAGAAAATTACTTCTTTTAACTTTCTACACATTATGAGAGCTTTTTCTAGTTTCCTAACTACCTAAACATCCAACAGAAACATGAAAAACCCAAAGCCACCTCACAGCAGAAAAGACAACTTCTCATGAGCTTTTCTTTTTTCTATCAGCACATTCTATAGTTCAGCACGTGAGCTACAAATGAGGAATATAATTCCTGTACTAGTGAATTCACTGGTACAGGAGTGTTGTTGCTTTCAATGCGTCTGTTAACTTCTCTTCTGGATAGAGGAGCAAAATAACGCACCAAATATGTCTTTGAGTGACAAAAGATGTGGAGAGACGTAATACACTTTTTTATAGTATCATATCAACAATTTCTTAGCCAAAAGTAACAAAAACCATTTCTCGACAGCATCTCCAGAAACAGATGTAAATGATGAAAATGTTCAGCACTTTTCTAACGAAGCAGCAATAAGTCTACCATAGCAAGCTCATGCTAAAATGAACCATCTTTTGAATATCGTTTACCAGATATGATATACATATCTGGTAAATTTATATATATAAAAAAACAAAATTCTCTATTGTATAAATATGCCTTATAAAATTATCAACAAACAAAGGAAAAACATTTTCTAAAGTGCTTCTTTACGTTTACCTTATCTAAATACATACACATATCGTTGGATTATTCAGTAATTTATCGTTATGCTTGCATGTAAATATTGTTGTGTTTTACCGTTAAACACCTTTCATGGATTCGATATTCTTCACATTCGTGAAATAAAACAGTTTCTTTTACCAACACTAATTACACTTTTGTTTACACAAGTAATTATAACCACTAAATCGTTTACACTTTACGATCGCACTATTATAATTTCGCGTTACAATTTAACACTTTTTCGCTTTTAATTAATCGCGCCCGGATACTTCATTCACTGTTTCGCTTTTCATAGTAACAGCGTTTTTGCTGTCTTCGCTATCTATTAACTCGCGTGTACAAACTTTCGCTTCCAACTAACAGCATGCCAGCTCCTCTTGCGGCGGTATTTATAGTCGTGTCGTGTGTCTCGGGTTCTCGAAGCCTCCTGATCTGGTTTCTGGAAATGACTATTGGGAATTTCCGTCATCAGATGAGATATGACTCATGGTTTGGGTTCTAGAATGTTCTGCTTTTGCTTTCTAGAGGGCTCTATGGGCTATTTGAAGGTATGTGCTGTGTCTGGCTTCTAAAAGACTACATATTGGGAATTTTCCGTTACCATGTGAGATCTGACTCATGGTTTGAGCTCGGGAATGCTCCCTTTTTACTTTCTAGAGGATTATTCTACGTTTTATTTATTGTTTGAATACATGTATGAAATACATGTATGAGATGTATGTCGAGTATTTCCTCGCCATTTCTAGCGTTTTCTGGCGCCGCCACAGCGTCATACGGTTCGTTTGACGTGCATGCAACAATATTATTTTTGACTTCTTACTGTCAGCTCTGAAACTTAAAGTAACAAACTTGCACCGAGCATGAATAAAGGGGAGTTTGACTTCTTTTCTTTGAATCAACTGGCTATTTATGAGCTGGAATAGTTTTTGATCAAGACTTGCACGAAAAGCAAATTGAAACTAGAAGAATAAGAGAAAAAAAGAAGTTAAAAAAAAACAAAAGAAAAACAGGATTTGAATTTCGATGTAAAACAAAGAATCTAGTTTGGATGTAGGTTGATTTATTGATTTGTCTTCCGTTATATTTTTTATTGGTCAATTATACTAGTACGCTACTTAAACTACATGAGTTGGTCCTTTTTATTGGGTGAAAGCCTGTGAAGAGCTTACCCCTTTCACGTGCCGCGTATGGTCTAGCTGGCCTATAAATAATTAATTTTGGTATTTTTTTTTTTTACAAAGAAGGGACTTCGATCATTTATTTCTCCTTTCGTTTTGTTTGTTTTTCGGCCGAAGTCAGTGGGCTCATGGCGTCAATAACAGCAGGGGACTGAGGCTGGCTGCTTCTCCTCTGGCCTGCTAAATAGGGGCATATTTCCTACGTATAGGTTTTTTTGGGTTTTTTTAGCTACCTCATTTATTCAGATGCTTTCAACGTGCTTTGACACATCTCGGCTGGGTTAGGCTTGCCAGCCCATGCCTGTGAGTTGCTTCTGGTCCTTTAAAGACAAAAGCCCCTTCCACTTTTTATTGTAAATTGCGGCTAGTATATGTTCATTGACTGATGAGAAAAATAAAGGTTGTAAAATCGACAATTTGCTGTGGTAAAATCAAAGATTTAAATTTTTTTGTAAAAAAAAACGATTTTTTTCGTTAAGTCAACAGGCCTTTAATACCATCAATAACTATTGTTTTGATTTTAATGATAAGTCAGTTTTGCGAGACAACAAACATACTCTCAATTTAAGCGAATAAATATTGTTGATTCTTAACAAAATATCATTGTTAATTTGAGTATATTCTCTTTCTGATTTAACTTCAGCCTACATCAAAAGAAAGAAATGTTCTGGACAACTCAATGAGAATATCCTCTGTACAACAACATCAACGTCACAACTGTTGAATATACCAAATTCAACATTGTAGTTGTTGAAACGACGAAATGATCAATGAAATCTACATAAGAGTGCATTAAGTCGATCATATAGTCTAGGAATTTCGTTTTTCGAATCGAATTTGCCTTTTCTGTCTACGCATCGTTGAGATTCGCAATATTGTCGCAATATTGTCTCTTCTAAATTATTCCGCTGTTTTATATGAACAGTAACAAATATGAACAGTGAACAAATTCGGAAAGAAAGTATAAAAAAGCAATTGTAATTACGTTACGGAAAATTGTCTAAGCGGACAAATTAGTGCGAAAAACAGTGATTGCTTTAAAATAGCAGTAAAAACAGTGAATAGTGTCCAAGAAACCAGTTAACTCGTTGAGAATTTGCACAATCTTCGAGGCTCAGTGTTTTTAACTGAATTTCTAGGTATGAATATATTATTTACTTTTCGTAAGTTATAGATTTACAAAATTCTTTATAATTTTCTAAACACGTGGACCTTAGAACATGGAATCACATTGAAAAGCTTAAAATACATTGAACCGCATCACTTGAATAAACTATGCCCTGATAAAAACGATCACAGTGGTCTATTTCGCGAAAAAGGTGAACTTTATTCATGAGAACCACTAGATGTATGAAATTGAGTGTTTCTTGGGTTTTCAAACATGGGAAATCCATTTCTGGGGTTGTGTTGGCTCCAACTTTTAACAAAAAGTTTCCAAAAAGGGTCAAAATTTGGAAAATTTCACTTATAAAAAAAACGTTTCTTGTTAATAAACGAGTGTGACTTATCATATCCATGGTATTTTTGCTGGCTGAACACGAAACCGCTGTCCGAATCCGCCTATCGTGCCTCAATGTTGAGGAAAATATCATTTTTAGAATGTTTTCCTGCTGAAGCAATTTTTATCAATACTATGACGTGATAGCCAAATTTTGGATCACATTCGTGACAGCAGGCAAAAATGCTGTGGAAATGATTATTCAAATTCGTTTGACACAAATGATGTCGGACAGTATTATTAATTTGATTTGCACCCCTATCCATAAAGTTTAATCGAAACAATTGTAATTATATTGAATAATTAAATCATGCAACATTCGCCGCGTTACTTTATAACTGGTTATTTTTTGAGGCAGCAGAGCAAGCCGAAATGAACAAAACAAATCGAAAGGAAACTTAATTTTGCAATAGCCGTTTTTTTTACTTGTGCAAAATTACATGAGATACCAAACGAAAAAGCTGAATATAAGAGTGGATGAAATACAACAGACAAGGCCGAATACCAAAACTATCGCAAACAACTCCTCTTTATTTCCTTCTTTATATAATATTAGATCGCACGATTTTTCTATGTCATACGATTTTATGAGTTTTGTGTAGTCTTTAAGTCTTTTACACACGGACCTTTCTGTCTCAAATTGACCAAAAAGGTTTTAACAAAAACTCAGACTTTCTTCTAACTTTATTGTATTTCTTTTGTTTTCTAAATGATATAAATCAAAAAATTGCCCTGACAAATAAGTGCAAATAGATTTAAATTCTATTTTTTGTAGGTAAGTATTTTCCAAAATTGTTCCCAACTGTTGCCGAAATGACAGTCATAAAACAGTGACAGTGATCATAAAACACCCTATCCGACTTTTTTCATTTTTGAGTTAACACCGAATTCGAAAGCTGCATACTCGATTACATCATTCTACCAAATTTGAAAAACCTATTTTTTGTGGACGTACCTTCAAATCAATAGTGAAAGTAGTGAAAAAGGCCTATTTACAGCATATAGCAAAACACATATCGAATTTACAAATATTATCGTTCACCCATGCATGCATATTTACAATTTTACCAATTAATACCTGGCACGAAATTATTTTGTACGGGTAAAAGTATATTTTCGGTAATGTTGCTTTGCATATAATTTCAATACTTAGCATATACATACCTGAATTACTCTATGATCATACATGAATTATCATATGAACATATTTAATGGAATTGAATTCAGAAGCAAGTTCGCAAATTTGATGATACTAAAGTAGGGGAGACCGAGGTAGGTTGTGACAGAGGAGAGTTGTGACATACTAGATTTCTCGGAGCCTATGACAGCTAGAGAGCTAGCAACACTGCGCATTTATTGCTTTTTTGACGAGTTATTACATGTTATTTCGCGCAGGCCGACACTGCAAGTGGTAGTGTCAATACGACATCGTTGTAAAAAAAAATGCCAAAAGTAAGTTTTTGGTCAATAATTCAGTGTTCTATTATTTTATATGCGTATTGCTAGTGCTGTTGTGATATTTTTATTGATATGCAGTAACTATTCTAGTTTCATACCTTGATATAGCTTTTCTGGTTTGCTTAATATTTGTTAGGTTATGAGCCATTATTCTGATCGATGCATGTTTTTTTGCTCCTAGGAGAGTTGTGACAGCTTGTCACAACTCTCCTAATTTGAAGCAAATCTATTTTCGGCAACATGCTTTGTGGTGGGGGTCTGCATGCTTTACCCATCTACTTTAATTTTTATATATTGTTTGAGAATGCCAAATAAATATACAAGAAAAAATAATAGACCTATGTCTAGTATCGAAATATATGAATTAGTTTGTGAGGAGGTTACATTAGGTGGAAACAATCTTAAAAATAATGCCAAAGATATATTAAGAAGAAAAAAGCTTAAGGGGCCAATGAAACGAAAAAACCACCATCTATTGGGTATGCTTTTCCAACAGTCTTCACCAAAGATGAAGAAAATATGCTATGCGAGTATTTGTTGACTTGTGTGTCTTCAGATTATGGCTTTACTACTAAAGAAACGAAAAGCTTGGCGTACAGATTAGCACATAAGCATAATAAAAACTTTCCGGCGTCTTGGGAAGAGAAAAAAAATTCCTGGAGAGGTATGGCTTAAGTTATTTATGGAGTGAGATCCAAATTTATCACTAAGATTGGCTCAAGCAACAAGTATGGCTTGGGCAACGAGCTTCAATCAAACAAATGTGGCGATATTTTTCTCCAGTTATACTTGTGTCTTTAACATACATAAATTTTCCGGAAAAAGATATTTAGCTAACTTTAGCTAACTTAACAGCTAACGGCTCAGAGTGGATGCAAGAGAATGATTTTCATACGTTTCCGGAACACTTCAAAAACCATGTCAGATCGTCAAAAGAACAAAAAGCTTTGTTATTACAAGAAAACCATTCGTCACACGTGGCTTTAAAAAATATCGAGTTTTTCAGAGAAAATGGCATAATCTTACGCACGTTTCCTCCTTGCTGTAGTAACAAACTACAACCAATGGATCGTGCTATTTAAGGTCCTCTGAAAAAGGCTATTAATAATGCAAAAAAAACTGCATTTGACGTAACGATCACGGCAAGGAACATCAGCGTTGGTTTTGCAGCTACAGGAACTTGGCCTGAACAATTTACTGATCGAGTTTGGACCGATCCAATGTCAGACCGCGAATTGACTGCAGATCAACAAGGAAGAACAGTTAGTCCAAACATAATTGTTGATGCATAAGAACAGTTCTTCCAGTCTATACATACTGTTGAATGATGTTATCGGATCCGAAAACATAGATCCTGTTGCCTCTGCATTCAGGAACCGCAGCCCTCTATACGATAGCTTTGCACCAGTTGCTTCCACATCTTAGCATCGATAGCACGTAAACGCTGACTCCGTTGTCTCCAGATCTCTAATCTGTAATGCGCAGCCTCCAGAAATAGAACCTGTTGCCCCACATCCCAAGCTTATAATCCACCACCAACAAACTTGGAACCAATTGCGTCCACAACTAAATCTCTTAATCTAAGCCATATTAAATCTAATTTATTTTCACCGAAAGTGCTCAGGCCACTGCCAAAAGGACCTCCAAGAAAGGGCAACCAACCAAATAGAAGTAAGATCAAATCCGCTGTTCTTACTGACTCGCCCATCAAAAATAAGTTACCTCGAGCTCTGTCACAACTTACCTCGAACCCTGTCACAACTTACCTTGGTACTAGGAGAGTTGTGACATTGAGGATTACTTCATTTAATCTCAATTTTCTCATGGATCTTACTTTTTTTGTTTCTTTTTATATTTAATTTAAATAGTGTATTAAATTAGCTTTCTTCCATAAAAGAGCTCATAGACGTACCAGTAATATTAGATGACTTATGTTAGTTAACGTAAAAATTGTCACAACCTTCCTCGGTCTCCCCTACAGGTGAATGGGTAAATAAATGTATGAACAGCCAAACAAACATACATCACTTGAAACTTTGCCAATAACATAAGAAGTAAGTGTAGGGTGTAGAAACTATTGTTTTATTTATGAAATTCAACGTTGTGCTTATCTCAATCTCGCGAGCTTCAGCCTGGTACAAATGCTTGCTATTGTGTGCTAGTGCAAATGATAAGAAAATACTGCAGACCACGCGGACTGGCGCAATAAGCGCGCAAAATGTTGCATTTTATGCAAGGTCGCTGAACTTTGAAAGGATTTTACGAGCGTAGCCGCAGCTAGCCGCAGGCAAATTAAGTTTTGATAGTTACTTTGGACTTCAATGAATACAACTAGACCTGTTTCGTAACAACCTTTTGTGACCCACTAAACTTAAAAGGGACTAGAAGTTTAAACACCGAATTTCTATACTATCTGCAGTATGGACACGATGAAAGCGGGGGATGCTAAATCATCAATGACTTTCATAGCCTAATAACGCTGTATTATTCAAAGGTATTTTGATCTTCATATTCTTAATTAAAAAAATAGGTTGAAAGACAGATGCAATTTGTGGCTGTTTTCAGCACCTGTGATCTTACCCTTAAACTTATGAAACCCAATTACCACCTCAAATGATGGGGGCCACATAGGACAATATTGCCCCCAAGTTTCAACTTCATACTTAAAAGTCCATAATTTGAATAAAGTTCACCTTTTTCGTGAAATAGACCACTGTGCGATGGTGCTACAATAATATGCGAAAATAACTTAATGGAATGGAAACAAAATCTGGTCTGTCGAAAACGTGATCTCTGAAACTTACATATATCTAACGAAATAAGATTTCCTTAGGTACAACAAGAGTCCTCAGCAGTTAATGCTCCCACAATATCAATGAGCTCCATTGTAAATGAGTGGTTGGACAACGCACATTTTTCAACCAGTGATAGTGATAGTGATGTATAGTGGGAAAATTAATACGTTGCCGCCTTTGGGGGAGACACATATGTTAACAGGAAGTACGTTACTTTATTTAATGACACTCTAAAACCGAAACACCAGTTTTTGATACATTATTGCCAAATAATAGAAAACTCAGGGCCATCAAAATATTTTTGGACGTACAGTTTTGAGTCCAAGCACAAAGAACTTAAAAGTTACGCTCGTAATATATCTTCAAGAGTTAACGTTCCATATTCTCTAGCGACTAAGTATTGCATGAACTTTGCTAGTTATCTATTGTCCTTTCACTTTTTGATTGGTTTCATATCGATAATGGATATAGCACGGAAGATTCGAAATATTTCGAAAAAATATTGTCAGTAGGACCTGAATTGAATTTAAAGAGAAGCACATCTCATAAAAGCGTCATGTATTTCGGGATAAAGTATAAAATTAGAGATTCTATTTTAAGAGAAAATGCTGAATATGGTTATAAAGTAACAGAAATAATAGTCGAAAATTGTTTATTAGATACTGTCGGCACCCACTATTAAGGACTACATTCCATTGAAATTACATTGTGTTAAGCATACACGTTAGTTAATTTTATGTAGTAAGTTTATTTCATTTAATTTTTGGAAAGAAGTATTTGTAATGCTTCTATATTGTTCATATTCAATTATAAACCTATATGTGAATAATAAACTCATCTTAATAAAATTTCAAATTGTTTTCACTTTTATTGGTGCTTAAGTGTATGGTGTTGGTGCGTACGGAATTTTATGTGAACTCATTATATGAGTTCATTTGGTATATTATTGAAAAATTCATGCAGTACTTTTTGCCTGAAAAACTTGAAAAATTCTCTATAAAATAGTATAAAAATAAGCTAAATGTGAGCAATATGATATTTTAACCGACGTGTTTGACTTTCTTCTAAAAAACATATGCAAATAATTGTACCATTTATAATATATTAAGTTTTATCTACCTTCCTCCTTAATTTGTATTACCTTGGAAATACTACTCGAATTTCTTTCGTTCCTTATTTGTATCAATCTCGACGATTTAACCACCTTTTCCAATAATTATTGAACCAAGTAAAATATAATAGTCATGTTTTTCTCGCCTCTATCTCAAGCACATTCAGGTGGTAGACTATCCTAATCTACTCCAGATGGAGGTGAGAAACATGCGGCTAATATTTCGCCAAAGTATACTTAGAATTACAATACTCCAACTTTAAATTAATGTAATGCTTTTTTGATTTCGCAATTGAATTTCGTTAGTTTGACAATTCCAAAGTGCAAACCACTACAAGATTCTTACCTTGAATCAAAGTAATGCTTGCTTCACCACACAACAATTTTTGACTAATGTTCGAACATTCCTAATATACCTATTATTCCGTACACAAATAATTTTTGCAAAAATAAAGTTGATGAAATAAATTTCAAACGTGTTTTACATGTGAATTGGATAATGTTTTGGAATTTTTTAACCCCATGTGTGCGCTGGGTGCCTAAAAAGAGAACGGGAAAATTTGAAAATTTTTAAATTGTGATAACTTTTGACAGAGCTATTCAATCATTACCAAATTTTCAGGACATATTGGTATTGATTAGTTGTATTATTAATTAGTTGTTATTTATGTAGCTTTTAATGAGCGTGCTGGCAACCCTGTAGCTGAAGCAGGCACTGAAAGTGAAAACCTCCAAATCATCGTCTCTCTTGAAAAAATGCCGCTTCTTCAAAGAGAAGCCCCTCATATGTAAATCTTGTGCTTTGTTTATAAAGACAAAAAAAAATTTGATATGGTATAACGGGCACGTCTGGTAACCCTTGCTTAATTTACCTATATTTTTAGCATCAAAAACTTCTGTTCACTGAAACTCACGATCCGATAAACAGAATTGATTGAAATTTGCAGAATGTATTGGTCTTAAATAGGACCAGGTCTGATAGAAGTGATTTTGAAATGCGGGTGATTCTGTGCCAGTCGTGCCATCTTAAAAAATCACTAAAAAAGAAAACTGCTTTTAGCCTTATAAATTCCGATTCAATCGTTTGATTTTGACGAAATTCACACAATAGCTGGACCTTACTTTAAACCACCTTCGGTAGAAATTTGGTCGAAAAATTCGGTTGGAACTGCCAGCTATGATAATTTCGGTGTCTTAAATTTGAAAAAATAAAAATTTGGAAGCGAAAACGTTCAAACCATCGAATATCCTAAAAAATGTCCGTTTCTTACAATAAAACCAGTCTTTATACAAATCTTATGCTTTATCTACACGTTCAAAGTAAAACTTTGGAAAATTTAAGTCGGACAAGAACGGTAACCCTTTCTCAGTTAACCTATATTTTTAGCATCAAAAACTTCTGTTCACGGGAACTCACGAACCAATAATCAGGTACAACTGAAATTTACAGAATACATTGTACTTAAGTAAGGGCAACTCTGTGCCAGTGGTGCCATCTTGAAAAATTACAAAGAAAAAAAACTGCTTTTTGCCCTAAGAAATGTGAATAAGTTACCAGATTTTCATGAAATTGACACAGTAGCTGAACCTTACTTTAATCTCTGTTTGGTGGAAATTTGGTTGAAAAATTCTAATGGTGCTGCCAGCTATGGTAATTTTTGTGTCTTTGCTTTTGAAAATTCGCTCAGGAAAATCAAACTTTTTGCCCTATAACTTCCAGTGCAGTCATGAAATCAATACGAATTTCATACAATTAATAGAACCTGTCATAAACATTATTCAAGCCAAATTTAGTTGAAAAGCCACGATACGGTTGCCAGCTATTATTGGTTTTGTGTTTGTTTGCAATATCTTTATTAAGCGGTTTAATCGTAGAATTTTCAAATGGTAATGTATTGTAGTGACAATAAACAGCAAA
This sequence comes from Nemotelus nigrinus, assembly GCA_947369275.1. NCBI lineage: Eukaryota > Metazoa > Arthropoda > Insecta > Diptera > Stratiomyidae > Nemotelus > Nemotelus nigrinus. Next base: position 192,901,419 of record OX376372.1, read on the forward strand.
TATTAAGTTTTCGATTATTTGAAAAAACTCGCTGCAGGTAACACTAAATTTCTTTATACTCCTATGACTTCGAATGTAATTAAACAACGTGAAGCAGATGTGATATATTCTTGGCTTTGATACTGGCAGAAGGTTGCCAGCTCGAGTCGGTTGTGCTACTTTTGTAACAATAAATGCTTACAGTTAGTATTCATACCGGAAACATTTACAATGAAAATAAATAACCAATGTTTCAATTCCCTAAGTTCTGCAAATTTTTCGGATCGCAGCCCCAAACACCAACTTCAGTTACAGTGCTGCAGGCACTGAGCATTTTCTTCATTGATGTTATATGAGATGCTGCTTTCAAAGTTTGGTGAAATAAGCAACTGATAACGAATATAATTAACAAGTGTTTTTCTTTCATAAACTTTGAAACCCATGCCAGTGGTAGTATCTGAAACCTTCTACCATATGAGTTATAATGCATTCCTGAGACCAAAGTAAAACGTGGCATTTGAAACATTTTGGCCGTAATAAGCAGCTCATGTGGTGGAATATGCACTCAAAACCTGCACGATTCTTCTACTGTTCTTCGAACATTAGTGTTTCTAGCGGTTCAGGTGCGCTAGAGTTTTTTTTTAGATTTGACTACAGCCTTTGTCATATGTACCACACCAGGAGTGTGTAGGTGTTACGAAAATAATTTGGTAAAATCTACCAAACAGTTCATAAGCTCGTATTCAACATCAATTTTCGTTGGTTTTGCTGTAATTGTTCTTCATTTTGAGCATATTTTTTTTCTGAGTGTACGTAGCGTCCTCATTTTTCTGGGACCCAGACGTGTAGAGCTAGCAAAATGGTAAATCAGTCAGGATCGGATTAAAGAGTGCTTCGTTGTGCGGACGACCGATTTCTAGGATACTCTGCTCGCTGGACACTTCTTCTTCGTTTTTGTAGAGTTGCCTCTTGATGATTCGTTATCACACTTATCCTGCATGGCAAGCTCTTTACTGGACTTCGGTTCAACTGAGGCGCCTCCAAACATTCCCCATAATTAACGAATCGCTACAGTGCGTTTTCAAGATTCCATCACTAATGCAGGGCTGCATATTCATTAAACTTCTTTTAGACGTAGTCCTCCTCAAGGCCAATACACTTCGTCTAAAGAGTAGTGATATCTCGCGAGCACAAAATTTCAAGTGCTAAAAATATAGTTGATTTGATGAAAGGTTACTGTTCTTGTGTGGTGAGAACACTGCGAATTTCGATTTTACTGTTTAGACAAAGCACAAAATTTATCAACCGATGGCTTTTTTTCCTAAAAAGCAAAAAATGTTCAGCAGGGTCGAAGATTTGAAGAGCTTATGTCTACGTACCTTCCGTAAATACAGCGTTGCTCGGACATTCATCAGAAAGCAAGCATATTTATTATATGCATAAGGTTGTCCTGTAAATTTTATGATGATCTGATGGGCTCGGTGAAAAGTTATTGCAATCCAAAATGGTGCAAATTTTCTCTCTCTACTTTTATGCACTTAGCGCCTACACTTAGCGCCTACATAGGCGCCTACATAGCCTACAATCATCCAAAACTTTCTCATAGAATTGTTTTTTTTCGAATTTAGTTTATACATAGAATAGAAGTAAAGTATCACATAACTAACTGCCGACTCTAAAGGGTTAAATGTAACTAAGTTATACTATTACGTATTCCATAGTTTCACCTAAAATCCGAAAGTTTTAGGTTAATCATTAGATATAATCACTGAATCTAAAATATGTATATATACATATATATATATATATACATATATATATATATATATATATATATATATATATATATATATATATATATATATATATATATATATATGTGTATATTACTGTAGATATAAATATATATATATATATATATATATATATATATATATATATATATATATATATATATATATATATATATATATATATATATGTATATATATATATATATATATATATATATATATATATATATATATATATATATATGATTTAATTTAAGTTCATTTTTTGATTTAATTTATGTTCAAACCCCTAACCGTATAATAAAAATCCACTTTGAGATTCCACACATTTTATAGGTTTTTTTTTAGATTTTATGTTTCGAAAAACTAAAACAACCGTTATGCGTATTGTTGAAAATTTATTGCTCTCTTTCTCTCTATATGGTAGGACTGCAATTAAGTATTTTTAAGGTAAAACAGTTTATATTAGATACACTATATGATAATGGAAAAACAAATGTGAACAATTCCATTTGTAATCGATTGCTGTTAAATCAAGTCATCATCACATCTATTTGCCAAGAAGAATTTTACGTGTTGCGCCGAAACTTTGGCCTGATTGTGTTGCACCTTTATTGGTTCCAGCTTGAAGACCAATGATACCTTCACTGGCGCGAAGCTGATCTTCACTGAATTCACGACGATTTTCTTCGGCAGGACGAGGTCCAAGATGAGGACCACGGTATTCCGGATGTTTGTAAGTCTGCGGAGAATTTTAATCATAATTTTATGAGTTAACGAAGTATTTAATGTAACTTACGCAACGACCAAGAGCGAAAATGGTTTGTGTTACGAGAGCAATATTTTTACGATCCCATAAATCGGTCGACTGGAAAAGGTCGACATCTGCTAAACCGTATTGAGTGCATGCCCGTTGGAATCTGAAATATTAGAAAAGTACATTTATTGTTTAATATTTTTAAACTAACCAAGAAATTTGCATTAATTCAAATTATCTATATTTTATAAATATGTAGCTTGTATTTTACGTAATTAAACCAAAACAATCTTTTGGGAAAGGTATGTAGGGCAAAGATTCAATTTGAATATAGGTACTATGAGCTTATAAAGAATCTATATTTGCTCACTATAATCAGCTCAAACTGTTGTCTGAATTGATTGCGAACATCATGAGCATACCTTATCATTTGTAAGACTACGAGGGGTATTGAGTTGAGGAGAATTTGCTCCAGCTTGGAATCGAAACATTTATCGGTCACTAGACAGTAAATTTATCATTTCTCGTTCGTAACAGTAAATTGAAGGTAGTGGGGAACGTTGAATCAGTGAAGATGGTTTGTTAATGTCGCAAAATCAAGTCATTACTTTGCACGTGAGTTTTCCAATCCATTGTTTTGAATTTTAAAATCCATTGTTTTAAATTCTTTTAAGTTTAAAAAATTGTCAGTTTTCAAGAGAAATCTCATCTAAACATGTCAATATTGCCAGTTAATAATGAAAGCTTTATAGAAAGTGATAAATTTTATTTTGCTAGCTAGCTAGTATCTAGAGGCTAAATCATCATACATTTGGATACAAACAAATGACGTCACTTTGCTGACACCCATTGATATGTTCGCTTGCATCTCCACTTCTACGATTCGTGCATTTAAACATACTTGCTCGTATCTTAAGATACTACATACTTGCTTAGCACGACGCTACTCGTCGTTCCGTATATGAACGGCACATCGACAACATCCACAATTCAACGGAGAACGAAACCTTATCTGCCCCAAGTGAGTTGGAGGTCGAAGCCGGCTCCACTTTTGCTTGCTAATGTTTCTGATCGCCGCATGTAACAGCGGACTTAAAGTTCCCATCCGTTGTTAGTGAACAAAACAGCTTGAACCGGGAGTTGAATCTCGGCACGCTGCAAACAGACGCGTACCGGCTGGATTCAGTTGGATTGGATAGATACTACCGAAACTTATGTGTATAGATCGCATGCGAATTTGCTAAAATGTTTGTTCCGCAAATCGAATTAGATTCCATCCGTTTAGGTGAATGAATAGATGAAAATTGAGTATTCGCTTGAACTACAGTACATGGAAAATTTAGTGAGATATTCGCTATGAAAAATGTTATATGCATGATGTAATTTTACATTTTTTTTTTATTATTATTGATTATGTAACATTATATCTGTGTGTATTGTGGTTATAATAGTTGTTTTGGTCGGTTTTTCCGCTATTTTTCTGATTATGATTCTCGATTCCACTCTTTTATGAAAACTATTTAACTTTGCATAGGTACTAGGGAATCCAATCCCGGGATCCCGTATGCCGGGATCCCAGCCAATTTCTGGTCCTGAAAATCCCGGGATTGATAGTTTCTAATCCCGGGATTTTCGGGACCAGAAATTGGCCTGGATTCCGGGGCCGGGAGTCAAGCATAATCGGCAATCAAATTACGGCAAGACTCGAAAAGAGCAAATATAATCCATATCTATGGGGAAGCAATTAGCATGCAGGATCACATCAAAAGGCGTAAACAATAGAGCAAAACAAACCGATGTAACAGTTAACAAGAGAATAGAAAGGGGTTTGTAAATAAATAAGTATGCACTGTTTCGCATTTAGTGTATTCATTACTTCGAATGATTTGAGAAAATTAATACTGGCGAATGCAAACACAGATTTACCAAAATCCTCAACAAAAATCAAAAATAAGGTTGTGGGCTATGCAAGCAGGGTAAAGAAAATAATCAAAAATGAGATAAGACAGGCTAGTATCTCAGGTGAACGGTTCAGTTTGACGTTTGATGAGTGGTCCTCGACTGCAAATAGGCGCTTTATAAATATTAACATCTACTTAGTGAATTCTTATTGGAGCTTGGTGCGAGTAAGGATATCAATGACAGCTGCAAACTGCCTAGATATATTAAAAGAGCGTCTTGCTGAGTTTGAAGTTTCTATAGGAAAATACATTGTTACCATCGTAACTGATGGGTCACACGAAATGCGAAAAGTAAGCAGACTAGTTGATACAGAGAAACATATTTGCTTGGCGCTTAGCATCCACTTGGCAGTTTGCGATGTTCTCTATAATAGGAGGTCCATTCCAGGTCAAAGAGTTGATGAAGCAGCTGATAGTCTGGACGACAACCACGAAGATTTGAACGGTCCTGAATCAGCTTACTACGTTGAACCCGATCGCCTGCAAGACACGCTAGATCTGACGAAGGACATCACCGCATGCATAAAGAAGGTTCGTAAGATAGTTTTATATTTTAAAAAAGCTCCGACGAAAAATAATAACGATCTTCAAAACTATGTCAGATCCAAGCAAGGCATTTAATTGTCTCATTTACTGGATTGTAAAACAAGATGAAATAGTCTCTTGACAATGCTCGAAGGGTTTTCCATTTTGAAAAATAGTTTACATTAATAGGAATTATCCAGAGCGATAGGAAGCAACTAAGTTTGATTCGATTCCGAAAACTATTGAAGTTTTACTCCCTGTAAAATTGACTGTGAAGGCCTTAAGTCGCAGACATGCAAATTTATGCTCTGCTAATACTTCATCAAGATTTTTATTTAGGCAGTTAGGAGAAAAACGGTCCATTCTTGTGAATGCTATGAAAATTGCAATATTTGACCGAATAAAAGAGCGCCAGTGTACTGAGCTATCTTGTATGCTAAGCTATCTCCAGAATCCACATTGTGCCAGTGATAATTTACCAAGTGAAATAGAATCTCTATTTTTGAAACCAAGCAACGCAAATATTAAATAAAATTACTTCAATGATCTAGATGCTGAACCCTTTGTTTGGTAGCTAAAGAAATGAAGAGAACCCAGTGGGTACCCATATTGAATCAGAACATGGTAGTCGTCAATTGACGCTACAAGAAGAGCTGCAAAAGTATGAAAATAATCAATCATGAACTACCGCAAGAAACTAATCGGATTAAAACCATTGCAAAAGAAATGAATCTTTTCGAAAGTGGTGGCACTCGCATTGTTTGGAGCAGGCGTAGCAATATTTATCGACCATTTCCGCGGAGTCCAACATCGAGAATAAATTTAGAAACCGGCTTGGAGACGATACTTTGGATACTTTGCAATTGCTTCAATGTTACTTCCGAAAAAACCAATAAACTTTGGCAGAATTTTTTATATATTTCTTTATTGTGCATCTCAATTTTAAGAGTTGTGATTTTTTGTCGTGATTGTTGTTGTAATTTGTAATAGTTGTAATTTTAAATATCTGTCTTCATACTGTCAGCGTCTTGGATAATTAAAATTATTGGTTTTATTTGCATCAATTCTATAAATTAGTAATTATGCAGAAACATATTTTTTATAGAGTTTTGAGCTTACTTATTGTTGTAGTTTTGAAATGATGGCACATAATATAATCTGTTCATTAAAAACTTGACTTATTTTGTTGTGTTATATTTTGAAGCTCCAATCCCGGGATCCCGGGATTTGAGATTTTTTAATCCCGTAATCCCGAGATTGAAAAAATGGTTCGGGATTGGAATCCCTAGTAGGTACTCACTGTATTTGTTTTAAACGACATTTGCTTTCTTTGTTATTCTTCCCATTGCTTATTTATAGCATAAATTATTAATACATGAAATTATATTCTTTCTTATTTTTATTACATTTACTGAATTCAAAACTTTCTACTCCATTCAATTATTGCAACTAGATATCTTATTATTGCAGCAAAAAAAAAAATTCATTTTTTAATTACAATAGCAATTTTAGTATAAACTGAGCTTTTTTGACTGACAAAAGGTAGTAATTTGTTTTTAATATGTAATTTGAAATAGATAAATCAAAATACATCTGCAATAAAATATGTCTTTATTCCAAATTATTTAAGATTATTGCTAAGTCTACTGCACCACCCCAACGAAGAAACAGAAGAATAGATAAAGAGAAAAAGAAAGAGAGGGGAAAAAATTGAAAATCACAACTGTTGCCCGAGCTTATACATACACATACATATGTAAAAATCCATATATATATATATATATATATATATATATATATATATATATATATATATATATATATATATATATATATTTATTTATACATGCAATTGTCATTCATGAGCTCATTGAATTTAAATTGATTGTTAAAGTTCACTCCTAACTATTTGATACGGTGGCGGGCCTATCCAGAGGAATTTCGAATGCATTTAAAAATTGACTTCGCTAAGTTTATATTTTTTATAGTATTGATCAATTACCTCCAAATACGCTTTAACCTTATCAAGTGCTTTTCCTGGGTTCCTATCATGAGCGTATACTAATGTGTCGTCCGCATAGAGGATCGCCTGTGACAAAGGGGGTGTGTTTGACTATGAAGGAAGTCGTACAGATATTATAAAGTTTAGGCCCCAATATGGATCCTTGCGGTACTCCGAGGTTTACGTCAATTGGATTAGAGAGAGTATCTTGAGGCAGCCCATTAGCTTCCAATCAGACATATAACTATGCAAAATCCACAAGACCCAATTCGGAGTTTGTAAATGCGATAATTTGTACAAGAGGCTTTTAACCCACACAGCGTTGCTTCTTTGCGTCTGAGGCTATCAATAGCATAATGTTGTATCATCAGTAGGGCGTGCTCCGTAGAGTGTAGGTTTTTCTTCGAGGGCAACAGAGTTATCGTCACAGTGTCTGTAAATTTCGAAGCCAATAGCTTTTTGCAAAGCATCGAAATGGGTCTAAAGTTGCTCACTTCATGAGAAGATTTGTTTTTAATCACGGGTACCCGGTTCGCAATTTTTCACAGAATCGAACAATATCCATTATTTAAGCAATTATTGAAAACAGCTAGTAAGCAAAGCTTTGCATTTTGAGATAGCCTATTAAATATAAACATGGAAAAGTCATCTAATCCAGATAAATGTTTTGACTTTAACGTTTTAATTATTGATTTTAGAGTTTCGAGTGTTATGAAAGGATATTGTATGTCATTAGATGTTGCAGACAGTTTAGTTGAGAATGAAACTAACGGTTTGTTGTTCTCATTGTTTTTGAAATTTTTTAAGTGGTTTTCAATAGAACTAGACAAGTAGGTTTGACTGGAATTATCTTTTTCTTTGAAAAGATTTTCATAATACGAACTGAATGCGATCAATTTTACGTCCTTGCTGTAGAGTGATTTTGAGCATACGATTACTTTGGAAAATTCAAATTTTCCTGTGTTTTTCCTTAAAATTCTATTTATCTATTTATAAACATTGGGATCGGGTTTGAAGGTTTTTAATGTATTTTGAATCAATATTTCTGGTGAGTCTATTTTGTAAGTTTTTAATTTCGTGGTTTTGAAGATAATAATTCTCATAAAGCTTTCTTTTTAATTCATGACGCCATCGTTTCCGAATGCAAAATAAAATTTCTATATCCGAGGGTAAGTTTAGTGATCTTTTTTTCTTTAAATTATTGAAATTAGTGTAGGTATTTATATGATCCAATAATGTGTTATTCAAAAAGTGTATTGATGTAGCAATCTCCTCATTCGATAAGTTTTTCACTTTATATCTGGTAGTGAGCCGAAACTAGTGTCCATAGTGTCCCTAACTGAGCAGGAGAAGTCGACAAATAGCTCACATATATCTTGGGGACATGTGGCACATCATCATCGTTTAAGGCCAGGCTATTCAAGAAGTATTTATTAGTCCTTAAGGGATTAATGTGGGCACAGAAGTGTGAAGTGAAAGGAGAGATATCTATATGAGCTAAGTATCTTTGCTTAGTAAAGTGAAATCTGTTTCCGCCTTGAATCAGGATATGTAGAAGTTTTGAAACGGTTGATCACCTGCCTTCACTTTTTGCAGCGTTTTGTCGAAAATTCAGCCTGTCATTCATAATTTTCCAATATCCAATATACAGATATATAATATAATAGTTTCCCAACCACAAGCAGTATCAGCTTTTCGTTTGTCTCACTAAGGCGTAAAATAATGCTATCTCCGAATTTTCAACATATCAGCTTTATATTTTCCGCTTTTTTAAGTAAACCTCTGGAAAAGATTAGAGAAAATAATGTTAGCTAAGCTAAGTTGGCAGATGTTTTTAAAGTGTCTGGAGATTTCAATTTTAAGCAACAGCTTCAAGTTACAAATTTATGTGTTCGAACTGAATATCTTTTTAAAGTTATTTTGCATGACTCTGTAGCTAAGCTATTCCTTGATTAGCACGACACTTCCTAAAAAATATATTGGGTTGAAAGTAATAAAATAAGTAATAAAATAAGTAATTGCCGATTTTTTTTCACATAGATAATACAGATATTTTTGAAGTACGAAAAATGAGCTTTAATCTTTTTGATAGCCTCATAGTTTCACGTTCGCAGAGCTTCTAATTTTTATGGGCAACAAATTGACCCAAGTGCTATCTCATCAGTTTTACCGTCTAAGCAGTTTTGCAAAAATCGAAATAAATGATTATCTGATGGAGCAAGGTCACGGTGGATGTAACATTGTCTGTATGGTAAATGCAACATCAATCCTCAATCAAGCCCCAATAATTTTTGGCGAGTGAAAAAAGATGTATTTGGCCTAGTGTTGTCCTGTTGAAAAATGGCACCTTTTCGATGGACCAATTCTTACCGTTTTTTTTATCGCTGAATTTGATTTGTCCTGTTGGTGATAGAACACATCCGCATTGATCCTTTAGTTCCTTCGAAGTGGCTAAAAATACACCAAATTTTTCCAATCTAATCAAATTGAGAGCCAAATCTTTTTTTGATGGGTACCAGCATTCGAAGTTGATTGTGCTGGCTCATAATTTAGCTTGAAAAAGGGCAAGAGTGGTCCTCACTTCTTAGTATGGAGAATCGCTTGTGGAAGTTGCTTTCACCTTGAAAATGCACATGGCATTGACAAATGCCCCCAATCATTTCACGCCAAATCTGCTTTTCTCCATTGTCAAAACTTTCGCTCGAAAAAATGACCAGATAAGGCTGGCACTGAGTTTATCGTGAAGCTAAAGTTTGACATGTCTTCATTATCTGATAATTATTTCAAGCGAACATTTTGACAATGGAGATAAGCTTGCTCATTTCTGACCGATAAAATGTCAAGAATTGAAATTTTCGATCGATTTTGTTATTGAAAAGACATTTGCACTATTCAATTTTCAAATTCAAAGACCAAATGTTACTTTTTAGTTCGAAAGAATGAGCTTCACATACTTAGTTGACGAGAAATAATTGGAGACAAATGCCAATGTCATCTGCATTTTCAAAGTGAAAGCAACTTCCAAGCAACTTTTCATGCTAAGAAGTGAGTACAACTCTTGCTTATTTTCAAGCTAAATTTTCGCCGAAACAAATTTCAAGGGAAATTTTATAAAATATCACGAGAAATCAAAGACAGTACTATGTTTAAGCATATAAATTACCCTGTATAAATACAGAGTCAGATATATGAAGTACTACGTAATTTTAAGTATCGAAATGATTCTACACCACATCGTTCCTACACCTACATATGTATACATACATAACCCTACATACATACACATACGTATTTATGTAGCTTCACCTACAGCTTCTTAATAATCTTCTCTATCCCATCTAACTTTTGTGGCGTTTGTGTGACTCGTGAGAAACCAAACTTTTTACTGAACAGGCTGGCCCAATTTACTCTTAACCCTAGATACATAACGTTCTATAATACCCCTCACAGCATAACGTGCGGTCAATATGTTTCACGCATCATTTCTACCTGATAGGGCCACAATGATTTGATTTTTTGATCAAGCAAATGTAATTATAGCTTAACAGTAATCTAACAACTAAAAAAAAAATTAACTTTCAATTTGTATTATTTTTATTTTACCTAAATTTAAACAAAAACTAAAATTTTTTGTAATTATGGCAATAATAAAAATAAATTTCTTTTTCCTCGGGTAAAGCCCAAACAAGGACTAGTAACGAATTCAAATTTTGAATAATCATAAAACTAAGATATGAGAACCAAAATATTAACAAATCAGTCTCCAAACAGGAACTATAAACGATTTGAACATGTCAACACTTCATGCTTTCAACAGACTGTTTTTTTTTGCATTTTTTGCACTTTCCCTGCGTATTTTTTCTGAGTTTCCACGGGCACAGTATTTCCTTTTCTTCACAGCAGGTTCATCTTCATCTTGTAGTGAGTTCGCAACAGGAGGATTCGGTAATATGCTTTGAATGTTTCGGCGCAATTTCCGACTCAGAGTAGGAGTTTCAAGCCTTTTTTCCATGGATAATTTTGCTAAGTACGTGCTCAGTTGCTTCATAAATGCCCGTCTATTAGGGGTTTTTTTCTTTGTGGAAAGCAATTCGCGGCAATTAATGACGTAGTTGTTGACAAAAGCCATATTCAGCATTCCGTAGAATAATGCAATATTCCATCTAATTGTTTTTCTGGTGCATGACATCTGGGAACATATCTGATCGAACGAATCAACTCCTTCCTTTATTCGATTGTAGAATTCAATCATATCTGGTTTTCTGGTGATATAATTTAGAACACGCTCCTCGTCACAGGATGATAGTAGATATACCATCTTTGCCGGTTTGGGTTTGCATGACAATAAAGTTAGCGGGCCAGCATAACAAAACATTGAGGTTCCAGCTGGTCTAGACCCTCAAATTGTGGAGCAGGGGAAAATTGATACCAACCAAGCTGAAGTTCAGATTATTTCGCGTTTTCAATTTAGCAGATTGATAAATCAAATTCACCATAACGTCCAATTTTTGCCTAGTTCCAGTGTATTGCGTCATCACCTGAACGCGAAATAAATCGGCTCACTACAACGTCCAATTTTCGTCTAGTACCACTGTATTGCGTCAACACCTGAACGCGAAATAAATCAGCTTCTGGGTTTGCAGAATAGCCACAGCCGGGACACATTGCGTTTTCTAATAACTTCCAGTGCCTTTCAGCATAAGCACCGTGACTCGTTCGATTTTCGCGATTGTGCGCTAGTTTCCAAACTTGACCGCATCAATGAGAGCATTCGGAGAATTCAAACCAGGCGACCAGCATTCGCAGCAGTAGCAAAAATCAATCGAGTAGCAAAAATCATCGAGCCAGACAAGCAACACATAATTTGTTCGAGTCATCGACACTCGACAGGGACAGACGCTGAACGTTGAACGTTGCCATGGCAGAAGCAGACACACAGCAACGTACTAGGTAGGAAGTACGTGCAGTGTGAAACGGCGTCGACTCACCATCGATTTGTGGGATAACGACAAGAAAAAGCAAAACACTTTGAAATGCGACCAAGTCGATGAAATGTATTCGTGCTATGCCACTGTAGCTAGGCCAGCAGATCTTGAAGCCAGTAAAGATAAGTAGAAAATGTTTGCGGGAACTAACTTGGCTGAATACTTGAACGAACAAAGCAGATACGTTTGTTTCATTTGAACGTGTGAATTCAGTGATGCCAATTTAGCTACAAAAAGAACCTATTTAGCTACAAAATTGTTCATTTAGCTATTGGCTACAAATTTAGCTACTAATTTGTAGATTATGAATAATTAAAATTTTTGCTTTGATTGCATTAATTTTCACTAGTTTATTAATATTTGAACACTCAGTGTTTGAAAACAATTTCCTCAAATTCTAAGGTAATCGCTAATGTTTTGGGTAGATACAATACCAGTTGTTTTCAATTTTCTCGGTAAGCTTCATCATGCCAAGATACCAACCTCTGCTGATCGAAATATCGTAAATATGTGGATGATATTTTCACACGAGGTAAATTTTCTCTCCCGGTGAGTTGTCAAAGTACAAAGCAAGTTTATTTCTAATGTTACTAAAGTCGAATGCAATAAATGATGCAATGATTTGCATTTATGATAACACTTTACACCAATCTATGTCTTTCTAGACATAGAACAATAATAATCTTCCACGAACAGTATTATTTCTTTCGTTCGGTGCGAAAAGAAACCGAGAGTTTTAACTCATTAGCAATAAAATAAAATAGGTAAGACAAACGAAATATGTTTAATATAAAATACACATCTGCCTGAATTTGAAGACAAGAACTGAAAAATTCACGCGTAGACATAAAGTAGCAATAAAACGTAGACAAGGTGTACGCACAAACCCCTAGAAAAAATTAGAAATCGTGTTCAGTAGTGAAACCACTTGTTTTCTGGCAGTAAGATATTTGTCTTATCAATTACTTCCACCACTCCTTAATTATCAATGCATACTGATAGTCAATGTTAGTGTAACGAATCAATGAACTGTGCGTATCAGAATTTTACATTCGAGGCAGCACAAGCGTTTAGTCTCGGGCCAGATCTGTACAATGCTATAAATGATGGTCTCACGAGAAGAAGTCCTGGGTAGATGAATCTTCCTGTGTGATAACAAGGCAGTCCTGGGTATCCATGGATGCGCATCGCACCAGGCAGCTTTTAGGCTTAACTTGAAGCGCCCTTCGGTGCACTGTGGGCGTTCTAACGGGCCATTGCCTTATAGGACGGCATGAACAACGTTTGGGCGTAGAGTTTAATGACTTCTGTCGGAGCTGTGGCTCTGAGGATGAGGAGGAATCCGTCCTTCACCTCATGTGCCAGTGTCCGGTTTTGGCAAGGAGAAGACTGGTGGCACTTGGTGCACCCTTTCTCTCAAACCTGACGGAACTGTCCCTGGTAAAGCTAAAGGGGATAGTCCGGTTTGTCAAAGGAAGCAAATGGTTTCCTGACTTTAGTGAGTAGAAGAGAGTCACTAAAATATTATGGTATCACAACGGGCCTCTCCTGTGCCTATGTGTGCTGGTTGTCAGGCCTCTGAAGATCGGCAGCCACGTTAACCTAACCTAACCTAACCTTGAACTGGCAAAGTTAAACAGGATATGCTGTTCCTGCACATGCAGACTTATTGTTGCGCTTGAATAGAGAAGATATATACCACAAAAGCTCCTGAGAGCCTGACATAACGAAAGTTAATCGTTGGGGTACTTGGTAGGTGCGTTGGGGTACTTGCTAGTATAATAGAAGTGGAGGTGAGATCGACGGTATGATATGGTCTCAGCTATGGTGCTAGCTATTGATATGGTCGTATTGAAGTAATCTAAAAACGATTCTAATTTGTTTAAATGGTGTGGTCAGTGGGTGATGTTGTTTATGAGCGAAAGTCTCAAATAATCCTACATGATTCGAAACAATTTAATGAACATTATTCGATACTCGTTCCAAGAAAATTGTAAGTTTCCATTGGCGTCAGGATTCGATAAACCGTTGAATATATACAGCACAAATAAGTTGATCAGCCCTCTTAATTTCAGAATAAGATCATCAATATTGATCATCATTCGATGATATCGACAAAGATATTCATTAGAAGAAATATATTCAACTGATATTTCAGCGCCCAACATGGGCGAATTATTATTGTAAGGAACAAGTGGTTTAAAAGTGGTATGACAATTAATTTAAACGTGGTTGGATAAAGTGGATGAAGAAGTCGTTATTTTATTAGTGTCAGGACAAATTTAAGAGTTTATCTATTGAAGATTGGAATAATGTGTTACAGAAAAAATTGCTTCAATATCGAAGAAAATACTACTACCAACTTGGCTCCGGTCATTGACTCACATTCCAGGAATCTACTGAATTTTGTGATCAGGAAAATACTTACCAATGCCCACAGTAACTGAGACCTGGTACGACTCAATTATGTAGATTGCAATACTTTTTCATGTCACATATTGACAGCTCAACAAATTGCTATCAAAATAAATTAAACTAAACTAAAATAAATACGTTAGCAGAATCCAATAGAAAAACATTCTGTAATGATTGTTTGTAATACTTAATATTAACTGAACAATACCACATTGGAGGCACTTAAAACAAGGCTTTAAGCCAAGAACCAGCCTATGTAGAGCTGTCAATGGAAGCATCATAAGTGGCTCAGAACAGGTGAAGGAAAGATGGGCGTCCTATTTCCAACAACTACTGAACGGAAATGTCCCCGCACCCGACGAATCGCCATTACTAATTGGTACATACCATGACAGTGCCTCATCTCACCCTCCTACTCTAGATGAAGTCCGACAGGCCATGGACCGCTTGAAACCCAACAAAGCACCGGGCATCGATGGTATCCCCGCGGAGCTCCTGAAGACAGGCGGGATTTCCGTTTTAAGGGTTATCCATGGATTGGTGTCAGGCATATGGCAACAAGAAACGATGCCGGATGAGTGGCGAAAAAGTGTTTTATGTCCCATTCACAAGAATGGAGATAAACTGCGATGCAAAAACTACAGGGGCATATCACTACTTTGTACGTCGTACAAACTCTTGACAAAAATTTTAGAGTTAAGGATTTCCCATCACGCTGAGAAAATTCTTGGTGAATATCAAGGTGGTTTCAGACGTGGAAGATCGACAACTGACCAAATATTTAATGTCAAACAAATTTTGGAAAAATGTTGGGAATTCAATATTGATGTCCATCAAATATTTGTCGACTTCAAACAAGCGTACGACAGCATCAACCGAACTTCATTATATAACATCATGCTGCAGTTCGGAATCCCAGCAAAGTTGGTACGACTGGTGAAAATGACCATGACCGACTCCACGTCACAAGTGCTAATTCAGAATAATATGACCAACTCGTTTTCGACGAATACTGGGCTAAAACAAGGGGATGGATTAGCTCCGGTACTCTTTAACTTAGCGCTTGAGTATATCATCAGAAAAATCCCCGTTGACACGAGAGGAACTCTATTATTTAAATCGACACAACTAGTAGCTTACGCTGATGACATCAACATTATGTCACGTTCGTTCAACGACGCCAAGGAAGTATTTGTAGCTCTAGACGAAACCGCCAAAGAAGTTGGTCTTCAAATTAACGAACAAAAACTAAAGTTATGACTCAATCAAGGAAAAGGACGCCAATAAGACAAAACATAACGATAGGGGACTGTAACCTTGAAAACGTAGACAACTTCGTGTACCTAGGGACGAACCTCTCGAAGGATGGGAATGAGCTTGACGAAATCAAACGACGGATTCAATTAGCCAATAAGACATTTTTTTCGGTGCTTCCCACTTTGAAATCTCGATGCGTACACAGGAATACGAAGCTCCGCATCTATAAAACAATTATTAGACCTGTGCTATGCTACGGAAGCGAAACCTGGACGCTGACCCAGGCATCTGAAAAGGCCTTGAATACGTTTGAGAGAAGGGTAATGCGAAGTATCCTCGGTCCAATACGGGAAGAAGATGGATGGCGAATCCGATACAACAACGAGCTGTATACCATATATGATGAGCCGGAAGTCTCTACCGTCATACGACTACAAAAATTACAATGGGCTGGCCACGTCGAACGAATGAACGACAATCGAATTACCAAACGGTCTCTAAAGGGGCGAGCGAGTGGAGCCAGGCCAGTCGGTAAGCCACGCAAGCGCTGGGAGGATTCTATAGATGCTGACAGCAGGTCACTTTTGGGAGCACCGAACTGGAGGACGCAGTCACTGAACCGAGACGAATGGAGGCGAAATATTAAGGAGGCTAAGGCTCGATTCGGGCTGTAGTGCCCCGATGATGATCACATTGGAAAATTTAACTTAAAGAAAAAAGTAAAAAGGTAAGACTGGAAAGGCAAGATATTATGAAAATAACTCAAATGTACAGTTAAATCAGAAATCAAAAGATCAAATAAAAATTTAAATATATTGAACGTAAAGTATCAATTTCCATTTCAACCCAGAGAGCCGCACTCAAAACAAGAAATGGAGATGAAGTGAATTTAATTTTTCGATAGATTAAAGTGCTGAATTCAGTGTAGAAATAGGCTAGATATTGAAAAATCCTACATAATTCTACTTTCGACCCAACTATGAAAGTTTCTAAAGTTGTTGTCAGAAATCTGTTACAATACTTAATCAGGGAAGATAAAACGGTGCTACAATATTGTTTGAAATTTCAGAAGGTAGTCAACAAATTTATATGACCACTGAATAATAAACAGTCTTAAGAAAAGCTGCATGCAGGGAAAAATTTAAAAAAAATCTCAAAATAAACGGGTATAGTATACATGTATATAGCATATATGTATGTAGTATATGTGTATATGTAGTAACAACAACAATTTCTCATCTTGAACTTGAAAAATATTCCGTTCATTATTTATATTGTCGCCTCAGATAACTTCATTGGATATTTAACGCAGTTCATATCCAAGAAATGACCATACAAGATTATTTTAGATATCTTTCCTTCAAAAAAAGTTCAAAAGCAAAAAAATGAAAATTATGTGTGATCGTATTTATGATAAAAGCAAACACCCACACCAATTCCAGTTTTATTATGGGACAATCATCGTCCGATTTTCAAACAGTTTTATCACATTTAAAAATAGTCTATTTACAGGTACCTACTTGATTTGAAACCACTCTTTCATTTTTTAATAATTTCCAATGAAAGACAAACTCAAAAATCATCTCGAAAACTATTGAGAGTGATAATGCTTTTGTCATTCATAAATTGCTCGAAGGTTATTTCGCGTATTGTTGGGGGGCGATGGACAACATTTTCATATTATCTTTTACTTTTTCTAGGTTACATTCAGAAAATATTTTTTCGGCGAAAGTCTCGAAAAAACTTAAGAAAAATATTTTAAAATAGAACTAAATTGATTTTTACTAGACTACAGAGTAATTATAGACAAACGTCATTGTTCCTGGGGTGTACAACATTTTAGTGTTTCCGTGAACTTGTACGCGTCTCGTTTCAATGAATTTATTGGCAAGCGTTTTCACGCGATGTTATTGCGTCCTCTTTGGTGAGTGCGCGTATGAGACATTTCTTGGTTGTTATGATGCGTAAAAGGTGTAGGTTAATGTGTATGTTATGAATCAAGCGGAAAATTGATTTGTCATGATACTGAATAATGAGTAGGTGGTGTCGTAAGTGATCCTTATTAACAATTTTAGAAATAAAGGTTGCTGGTTTGAAATAGCAGAGGTAATTTGAAGTATTTTTAGTATTTTTCGTTAGAAATTCACGATATGTGCACTTAGGTAGGATTAATGAACTCAATAACAAGATCAAATGCAGTAAAAATTGATCATACTCGAGTTATTAGTAAGTTGCTACATTTTTACCTTGGACATTGTGATATCTATGCTTGATGTTATACAATGAACTATACGCAGTTTAGTCAAATTATTCATAAACAAAAAATAAGTATTCTGTTCGACGCTGACATCCGTAAAATGATGTCTTATAAGATAATCTTCACAGCTAAGAAATGTCATAAACTTTAATTGCTAAAGTCAATTCAAGATGTCTCAAAATGACTTTATGCGTTAAAGATGAAACTTAAAGTGTACGTTTCTTATCTTTCGTTGCAAGCGGAAAAATATTACTTGAATAGGCTTGCTAATAAACAGTACGATACAGTGATTTACTAAAACTAGTCAAATCTGCTAAGAAGTTGGCAAATCTGCTTAGCAAATCTGCTAAGAAGTAATGAAATATCCCACTGTCAATACCAACATTTATCGGGCGAGCTAATTGAAGCATATTTATTTTTTATACCAAATATATTTGTTGGAAAAAAATGTAAATAAGCTAACTGTTCAAAACAACAATAAGAAATCGAAAGTGTCTTTTCTATGAAATGAAATGCGTCGCATAATTTATTAGTAAAATTCCGAAAAAAATGGTAACAAGCTCGATTTTTTGCTGAACTTGCGGCTGGAGTTAGTGAATAGTGTTACTTGCAGCTTTATATTAAATGAAGGAGTTTGTAGCCGGTTTTTACTAAAGTAGGGCAGCTTTATTGCCATTGAGTCCTCCATGCATCAAATCAGCATCAAATCAGCATCAAATCAGTATCAAATAGAATTTGCTATGTATCTAACTGGGCTTGAATTGGTGTTAGATCTTCTTTGCGCGGGAGGAATTATGTTGGACTGGACGCTCGGAGCAGAGCATATAGACTAATAAATAGCACGAAAAGTGCGATATTTTCCGATGGGTGAGAAGGGTATGATGTCGAAGGTTTACGGATCAGCTGGTGCCTGAAAAGAGTCCGCATAAAAAAGTATGTTTTTCTATATGCAAAAGTAAGAAAAGCATATTCTCGGCCCAGATACAAAATGTGAATGTATGCCTAAAAAGAACCAAAACCAGATAAGTTCACTTGATTATATGCGAAAGTGAGAGAAGCACATTCTCGGCCCATCAAGAAAAAATAAACGCAGCGAACATTCGCTGCCAACAGCCAACATTGTCGTTAGTGGATGGAATAAACGTAACAGATATGTTCTTTTTATTCTCCAAATGGTACCGGAAATAGTATTCCGCGTCAACTATCTTATTGCCGACCATTTTACACTGTGGCCAGATTGGGCTATTTCCCGCCAATTGGGCTATCTAAAATTTGAATTCGCGGGACGTTTTTTCATTTCGCGGGTTGGCGGTTTTTGGGCTATCTATTTTTATGAAAAACTATATTTGGGCTATACAGCAAAACCTACTAATCGGGACACTGTATGAACGAACCACCTAAACAATTGAGCTATAACATCACCGCACATAATAATCTTGAAAAAAATTCATTATGTAATCGGGCAGCCTTTAAAATTGGACCGTGAACTAGATTAGCTGCACAAAAATTAGCTTAGTAGTATATACTTTGTAATCGGACCAAAAACGGTTTTTAGATCAGCATGAAAAATTGTGCAAAAAGGAGTTTTCCAGAAAAATATCTATTCAAGGTCAAGAAAATTGTTCGCATAGTTTCTGCATAACTTTCTGATGAAAAATTATTTAATGTGTAGAATTCGGTACGTTATAAATAGCTTCAATTTTATCGGTATTCTGATAATAATAAAATATTGATTTATTTGAGCATTGTTGCATGTTTTCCCTTTAAGCAAGTACGAGTGCAATTTATTTGATAGTTATGATGTAAATATTTGAACGTTTGTTCAGGCAACGTCAAAACAACTGAAAAAATCTACTATAAGTGCAAAATACAACGATCTAAGTGTTCGCAATAAGTTAGACATCCGACAAACAATTGTTCATCTAAAGAAAAACTGGCGATAGCTTTAAAATTAGTAAGAGTCATGTGCATCGTATTTAAAAAAAAACAAAAACCAACTAAGACGGGTATTAGGTTAGGTTACGTTAGTGAAGAGGGCTGCCGGGAACGCGGCCAGCATTAGGCCACCAGTTTGAGCCCATTTGCCACCCTCATGGACAATCACACGCATTCACACTTACAGCCATGGCACTGGCGGGATTCGAACCCGCAGGTCCCGTAGCACGCCGCTTTTCGACCTGACGCCTTAGCGAGCAGAGCTACCGGGCCCCCCTAAGACGGGTATTAAATAACATTGGAAAATTATGAAGACACTGGGAGAAAGCGGTTGAAGCGGTTACAATACTACCAGATTGATAAATTGTGGTATTAATGGTCTTCTAAGACACGCTCCAAAAATTTGCCAATATCCGGCCAGATACTTCATAGTAGAGCTCGTCAAATTACTACAAAATTAAAACTTTGTGATTTCAAGGCATCAAACAGAAAGCTAAAATCCGTTAAAAAGGATTACAATATTCACTACGGCACACTTTGTGGCGAAGAAGCTGATGTTGATTTAGACTCAGTTCAGAAATTTCAGTCACAACTAAGAATATTATGTGAAAATACCTATTACACTGAAAAAAATCCACATAGCGCCCAGAGCCATGTAACATAGCGCATTATTTATGGTCCCATACGCCATGTACATAGTACTCTGAGCCATGCAATATGACTCCCAGCGCCATAATCTCAGAATCTACATAGCGCGTGGTCCTATGTTACATGGGCCAGCATTTATGGTGCCACACGCTATGCACATAGTGCCCTGAGCCATGCAGTATAGCTCCCAGCGCCATAATTACATGGCGCAGAAATTATGGCCCCACACGCCATATTACATAGTCCCATGAGCATAGGCGCGCCGTAGGGGGGGCCAGAGGGGGCCGGGACCCCCCCAGACCCTAGGCTGGCCCCTCCCAGAAAAATAAATATTTCCAACAGCGGACACTTAAGTTTTCGCCTCTTAGGTTTTTGTGTTTATACAGCGAGAATTGTGTAGTGCAGTAGTGTAAGCCTATACCAAAGCATACACACTGACTTATAACATAGAGACTGTGTTATTTGCGGTATTAATTACGATGTTATGGGACTTACCTCGAGAAATGGACGGCAATATTTAATTTCGGCAAGTTATACATTAATAAAAAGACGAAAAGCGCCTTGCCAATCATCCTTTTTTTATTAAGATTATCTGTTCATTCCTACTAGGCAATATACTGGTATTTAGATAAAAACACTTTTATGAACTGGTGTTTTATTCAATTATGTTTTTCACAAAACATAGTCTGAGTATTAAAATGGTAGGCAATAAGGTAATTAACGTGGAATACAATTTTCGAAGTCATTTGGAGATTAAAAATGGCATCTCTGCCACTTTTATGCTATATATGACCTACTTTTCATTATATTTTGATAACTGCATCGGAAGTTAAAAGGTATAGCACTTCAATTGCACCGAGCGTTTTTTCATAGTGACACAACCGCCACATGGTTTTTATCACATTCATTCAACATTTGTCAGACTTGTATCTACTCAAGACCAGTATATCTTATGAATTGTATCTGGTCACAAGTTCCAGGTGCTAAAAATATAAATAATTCGGTGCGATTTTTGTGCGATTGGGAATTTTACAGGTTTAGATTTGGCTGTATAAATATAGTAATTTCATCAGTCATTTGCATTTTATTCTAAAAGCCGAAAAAATACTAGAGAGTCAATGGTGTGAAATATTTGTGTTTATGAACTTATGGTAGCTATAAGATTGCCCAGACATTATTTAAAAATGAAAGAAACTTATTTTTTATGCCCATTGATGAGTCTTGTAAATTTCGTGATGATCTGATGACTCGGTGTGAGGTTATCACAATGCGAAATTTTTTAAAACTTTCCATTGTCGCTAAAATACACCAAAATTTTAGCTCGACCAAACTTCGTGACCCGGATAAACTATCCGGATAGTAAAATTCATGCACAATGCGTTCAAGAATATATTGCATACAATAATAAAAACTCAACAATAATAAAACTCCTATAGTGCTTGGAAGTCAGTAAGTGATATGGTGTTTGAACAGTCTTGGAATATTGTCAAGATGAACCAAAATTATTTGGAAAAGGTTATCGACCTTACGACGTGTCTCAGTTGCCAAGGACGTGCTTTCAGAGGACATGATGAAAGTGGTGCCAGTGATAACCGTGATTTTTTTTTGGAATTTTGTGCATTATTCGCGAAGCATGATTCAACTTTTGAAAATAATTTTAAAAACAAGGTTGCGAACTACTGTAGTGGCAAAACACAAAATGAATTAATAATAATAATTAAATTATGATGAAACACCCTGCAGCTACATTTGTAGCTCATAAAATTATCCTTGTTGTGTTGGACACATTTTTCACAATCGATACGTTTACATCCTTTTTCAATGCCATCGAATCCTTTTAACTACACTTTCGAAGCCATCACAACACGAATTGTTGAAGCTGTTTGAAGAGGCAGTTGGTCTAAATACAAGGCGTGGAATGAGAAGTTTAAGCTCGACTCGTTACTCAATGATATTTCACAATTGCAAATATGTGATCGATAGCTATGGGACTTTAAAAGAGGCTTCAGATAAAGAAATGAATGAGGGAAAATACAACGACTCAGTTTATTCATTGGGGATCTTTCATTCGATCAGTTATCCTAAGTTTGTAGTAAATCTTTTCATCTTTCAGTATGTTCTTTCTATAACGAACATTTTAAGCACACATTTCCAAACTAAAAATGCAACTCTTAGGGATGGGATAAATCTGGTGAATGGAACTACTAAGTGAACGAGAAAACTTGTATGTAGTTTGGGAAATTAAATCATTCGAAGAGAAGCACTGTCTGGATCTCACATTTCCCAGAGGATCAAATGGCTCGACAAGAGTAAGTTACAGCACTCTTCATCTTGGCAAATTATTTTTGCTTTTTCTAGGTTTTCTAGGTAACAAGAGTTTGAAGCAAGAGATCAATTTCTTCCTTCTAAGCTTAATATATTCCCATTTCTTCAAAGATATTTTGAAACTAAGCTACCCTCTTCTTCAAGTATAAATTGAAGTATATTTAGATTTTAAACGAAAAAATAGTCTTTTATTTCTAATTATTTCCATTCTATTCCCGTATAATTCATACAAGTGTTTTAGCGGTCATAGATAATCTTGTGTAGTTCATACCTCCCATTCAAATTATATGCATGTGTTAGTAGACTTAACGTATTCACAGACACGAAGTTTATTTGATAATGCATTATGCATTACCAAATAACAAAGAATAAATTAATATGAACAGTACGTGTACCTTACGGAAGACAAAATCATCGCATGTTTTGAACCTTTCGGTTCCTGGCCCCTGCCAGATTTTAGGCCACGGCACGCCTATGCCCATGAGCCATGTAATATGGCTCATGGCACTACAATTATAACTCGCAGCCATACTGTGTGAAGGGATCTATATATGTCAGCAAGTGATACTTGAGTATCGTCGATAGATCGACAACATTCTTAATCGGCTAAGGGCGCATAGTATTGAATGGCTCCTTCGGCGACTCTAAATGCAGCCAGCGCCTGTTTGTTGCAAGCAAGGGACTTCTCCGTGTGCTCATTTATGGTAAGTAGCATTGTATTGACTGATTTGCTTCTTTAATGTACTATAGTCTTCCACGCCATGTACTATAGTCTTCCACACCATGTACTATAGTCCTTCACGCCATGTACTATAGTCCTTCACGCCATGTACTATAGTCCTCCACGCCATGTACTATAGTCCTCTACGCCATACAGTATAGTCCTCTACGCCATACAGTATAGTCCTCTACGCCATACAGTATAGTCCTCTGCGCCATACAGTATAGTCCTCCACGCCATACAGTATAGTCCTCCACGCCATACAGTATAGTCCTCCACGCCATACAGTATAGTCCTCCACGCCATGTGTAATAGCTCTCCACGCCATGCACTATAGTTCTCCACGCCATGTAATATAGTCCGCCACGCCATGTACATGGCGTGGAAGACTATAGTACATGGCGTGACTATAGTACATGGCGTTATGTACTTTTCGCCATGTATTATGGCGTGTGGCGCTATATTTTATCACAATCCCTAAATCGACTATGTACATGGCGCCAGAAGTCTATAAATTATGGCGTCTGGCGCCATGTGTTTTCTCAGTGTATTTTGATGAGACAGGAGTATTTTTTAGAACACCTCAAAAATCACTACGTCTTAAAAAGAAAAAATTTACATATGGAAAACCTTGAAAGAAACGCGTGACAGTTGCAATGGAAGCTGCATAGGAGAAACCGAAAGACCAAGATCGTTGGGAAGAATTGACATTACACACAACTTGGCGACCTAACATAAAATCTTAGTTGACGGGTGCTATTTTTAAAGAATGGATGAACACTTGATGCAAACACATAACCGAAACATCACCATCTTTTTTGATAAAGCTAAATGTGATAGCATTGATAATCTGGAAGTCATCAAGCTACATTTTTTCCACCTATTTACAGCCCTTAGAGTTATACCAAACATAAAACTAAATTACTGCACTTATATGATGAACTTCATATTGTAAGTTCTGGAAAATACTGAGCGTTCTCCAGACCCTATAAAATTAGTTTCTATATTTGAAGCTCTCTGGTAATAACGATCTGCATGGAATAAAGTGTCTTACAATCTTACAATTACAAAAGTGTTTTTAGAAATGTGAGTTTTCTCGAAATCTGAGGGTCGCAAGCGGAATCGTGATGAGAGTTCAAATTCAAAGTGATGAGAATTCAAATTCAAAGAGATTAGAACACAAATGTGCCAGCAGATATTCAAAATTTGGCAGGATACGATCAATTTACGACCGCAAACGAATCTCTCCCGGAAGATTGAGTAGATGTCTTTTTTAAAGAATGATGATGATTCTTTTTAATTTTAAGCCGAAGAAGCCATAGCGGCTTTTATTAATTCCGATAGTGAATTCAAATCGCAGTCATTTCAAATTCAATGTTTAAAAATTTTTCATTTTATTTCAAAGCATACTTCAATTTTTCGCAAAACGTCGCTTGGAGACCCACAAGTGAAATTGTTTGACATACAGTCTGTCAAAAATGAGTTTACACATAGGGAAAAAATTCAATTTTTCATCTTTCTAATTATAAAATACTACTTTTTGTTTATGTAAATAATTTTTTTTTTTCTTAATTATTGTTATTTGCATTATTTCCAACCGATATATACAAAAAAAGTACAACTTCAATGCAAAAAAAGAACGAAAAGAACAACGAAAACAATTATTACAATTCTTGAAGTGTCAAGAAACTCTTTACACAAAAGTTTTTTTTTTTGCATTACTGCAACGATACGGTAAATTTACCGTAATTTTTGGTCTGTATGGTAAAGCTCTATAAATTTGATCATTAGTGTGTGATTAATTTTTGGCTAATACGCATAAATAAGTGAGATATTGTGTTTTAAAATGCCAGGCAAAAGATTATCCTTTGAGTTAGTTCAGATGATATACTATAATCACCAATTAGGTAAAAGTGCACAGGAACTGTCGGAAATGTTTTGTGTCGCACGAATGGCAGTCTATAACGTTATAAATCGTGCTGAAAATGAGAATAGATTGGAGCCAAAGTGTGGAGGTGGCTCAAAACCAAAAATATCTAAACGTATAGAGCGCCTTATGATAAGGAAGCTTGATAAAAACCCCTGGATTTCGACCAGAACACTTGCTAGGGAACTCAAGGAAGAGTGTGATGCTGCTGTTTCCCATGAAACAGTACGACAGGCTATCCTACGAAATAAGTTCTCATCAAGAGCTGCACGAAAGAAACCACTGTTTTCTGCACTAAACATCGAAAAGCGTTTTTCTTTCGCTATGATGCACCTTTTTCAACCCGTTGACTTCTGGGACGACGTCATATTCTGCGATGAGACGAAAATGATGTTGTACTATAATGATGGACCGGCTAGAGTGTGGCGCAAGCCTTTAACATCGTTGGAAAATCGAAATATCATTCCGGCTGTAAAATTTGGTAAGTTGTCCGTTATGATTTGGGGTGCTTCTCAAGCAGAGGAGTAGGAGACTTGGCATTCATCGAGTCAACCATGGACGCCCAACCATATTTGCATATCCTTAAAACATATTTGGCAAGCAGTGCGCAGAAATTCGGGTTTATGCATAACAGCAAACCAAATTTTAAGCTTTACCAGGACAACGATCCCAAACATAAGGCGAACATGGTGCGAATGTGGCCCTTATACAACTGCGGAAAAGTGATGGATACGCCAGCCAAGAGTCCGGACTTAAATCCCATCGAGAATTTATGGGCTTACTTAAAACAACAAGTCGCTAAAAGGCAACCCAAAAACCGAACTGCCTTAAAAATTGCGATTCTCGAAGAATGGAAAAAAATACCAACCACGTATGACCTGCAAAAGTTGGTTCATTCAATGAAAAATCGGTTGCGATGTGTGGTGGATGCCAAAGGTGGCCATACCAAATGTTAAATATACCAAATAATATTAAATATCCTGTAAATATGTAAATATTAAATACAATAATAATTTGTGTAAAGAGTTTCTTGACACTTCAAGAATTGCAAGAATTGTTTTCGTTGGTCTTTTCGTTCTTGTTTTGCATTAAAGTTGTACTTTTTTTTTGTATATATCGGTTGGATATAATGTAAATAACTATAATTAAGAAAAAAACATTCATTTACATAAATAAAAAGTAGTATTTTATAATTAGAAAGATGAAAAATTGAATTTTTTTCCTATGTGTAAACTCATTCTTGACAGACTGTATATCTCCTTTTGAAAGTATTGAAACGTCTAACCATAATGTTAACAGCTGATCGTCTAATTGAAAAATTTTTTTTTTAATTCAAAACTTGCGTTCATAGTTTTGAATGTATGGCATCGGATAAAATATTTACATTTTAAACAAAATATTCAGCCTTTCTAGCCATTAAGACTGTTTCTTATACTAATTGAACTTTTGTGCCACCCAAATTTGCAAGTTGTTTTTGCAACCTTTTATTTTCTTTGTAAACATTCTAGGACTTTTCTAAAAATTTCCACACAGTTCCTATAATTTATTCACATTATTCTCTTTTCAAATACGTTGTGAATAAAATTTTATCTGTGCATGGTATCGAACATTTTTACTGTTTCAAACGACTTCTGTGCTACAATTAGAGCATTTATGTTACTTCGCACGAGTTTTACGGATTTAAATATTATAGTTTAATCAGCTTAAATGAATTAATTTAGTTATAAATTTGGTGTGGCGGTTTTTGGGCTACAAATAAGAAATCTTGGCTATTTTGGGCTATAAATATTTGAAATTGGGCTATATTTTCTCGCAAATATCTGGCCACACTGCCATTTTAGTACATGGACTAGGTTCTAAGAAAATTAATATTGCATAAAACGCCAATCGTTAAAAAGGTGTTTTTGCAAGGTATATGTATATTGTCTGGTGGGAATGAAAGAACGTATCTTATCGTAGCATTGCCACTGGCGGGGTATTTTTTGTCTTTTTTCAATTTTCGAAATTGGGTACTGCTGTCTATTTTTCGCAATTTGTGGGGTAAAGTCGTAATTTATATCGCAAATCACACGCTTTCCGTGCTATTTATTAGTCTATATGAAATCGGCTCGCGATTGGGACCGTTTGAAAAATTTGTTGAAGTAGACCCGAATTAGACTCGGGAAAACATTGAATTGAGACATAATAGGTGCAATTTTTGCATTTCAGATCGTTCAATTAACCGGCTCGCGAAAAAAATAATTCACACCAAGTAGATTGCTGCATTCATTCAAGCTGCTAGATTCACTAAAGGTGCTGGTTTCACAGTAATTTTTTGAATAGTTTATGTTATTGTAACATTATCATGACGTCTAACGCTTTATTAAGTAGGTAGTTGTCTAACGTTATGATGCAAATTTTTGATGGTTTGTGTTAAAATCTAATCAAATTGACAGGGTACCTGTAGCAGTTGTATCAATCACATTAAACAGTTCCGGTTGATTTCATAGTCTTTTCTGAGTCCATGCCGTTTTTACGCAAATAACTTTGATCACTGAGGCAGGGTTTTGCTGTTGTTTTCTTGCTACTAATCTAACTAGAGCTCTACAGAATTGCGAAAAAAACACACCTAATAATAAAGCTAAGAAAAGATAGTGGAGATGAAAGAACAACTAAAGACACGCTTACTGAAGACTCCGACCAATGCGGAATGGTGGCTTCTTTAAATCAAATTCGCTGGAGAATAATGAAAGCCTTCCCAAAAATTGAAAGGACAGCTGAAAGGCAACTGTAGCGTTGATATTACGAAACAAAAAATTCCGCGTTCTTGGTATTGTCAATGTTGACTATTATCTATTCTATCAAGTGACGACTCCTAGAGCGTTATCGCATGCCCTGCAGATGTGATGCTAGTAAATGATCGACTTACTACCAAAAATCACATCTGCAGGCAGAACAGATCATCGTACATGATGCTCCAGAAGTCAGGTCTTAATTTCGACCTCTGTGCAGTGCTTGAGGTTTATGATAATGGTTTCCCAACTAACATACTCCCCAGAATTTAGCTCTTGGGATATCTTATAAGACTCTAATAATCCTCTTGGGACTCTACAAAGCATAGCATTTGTATGGAGATTATATTATGGAGATTATTTATTTATTTGTTGCGGTTAAAATTATATTATATACATTCATAAGTGATTAAAACAGATAAGACGTAATTAACTTTGAATATCTTTTCTTCGAGAGTAGGGCATAGATAAAAGGGCAAGGTTAAATTTGATGTGAGGCAAATAAACACTGAAAAAGAAATTACATTGCCCTCAAAATATTGATAGTATCTAAGAAATTCAAATGAATTCAGGAGGAAAATTGATTTTATCTGAAATCTAATGGAATATACAACCGAAAAATATAGAATCTATTTGAATATGAAACAAAATAAATTATTGTAAAGAGGTCTTTCATCTAACCCATTTCTACAAGAATTTCTTTTTTCATTTGAACATTTTCTTTACAAATATGAAAACAATAATAAACCAAAATCACTGATTTAAGACATTTTAGTCCTCATAATTTAAAAGCATATATTTCACTCCCCAACGTTTTTACTAACTTGACCTGATTGACAAAAATTTCCCCACCACAACTTCACTAAATCCATTTGAAAACATAAATGTGTTTTACTTACTGGCTGATGTTGTCCATCATTTTATAGTCGCCACCAGACACATTGATTTTGGGAACGATGCCAGGCGCCAATCGGTTCATCAATTTACACAGAATGATACCGTTTCGTAAAGCATCTTCGTATGGTACGCCGGGTGGGAAACGTTCACCAATAACGGTCTCAATCCATTGTTGAGCCTGAGCCTCTTCTTCGGGGATGCGTTTTCCGGCAACCTGAAAGTAAAGATAACCATTTTTTTTTTTTTTAGATAAAAGCTATAATTCCTCTGATTCAATTAACATATAAACAGTATGTTAAATGTATAATAGAAAAATAAACAATTTAAAAGATCTAGTTTCAGCAAAGTTTTTATGTCATTAAAATAATAATAGTGCTAAACAACATGTGCACACATACACGACGCTGCAGAAAGTGAAAACAATATTGAAAATAATTCAAAGAATGAATTTAATTTTGCCAAATCGCATATGAATAGGTCTATTAGTGTCAGTTTAGCGCTATTAATTGATAGAGCGTAGACATATCCAATTGGCACTCTTCCGTAGCACGTTTGAAATTATGAATTTTGCAAGGTTAGTATCAAAGGGAAGAAGCGATATATTCGTTGTTTCTGTTCTGAAAATAGTTCATCGGATTGAAATGACGAAATTTAAAATTTACTAGTTCAATGTTGTGATTAATTTTACCAAAGAGAAGTTGATAAATTTTGCATAAAAATTATTGAGTTTTCTTTATTTTAATATGATTGTCGCTTAATAAATATCCGTTCTATCGGAAAATAATAATCCAACAGCGATTTTTACTAATTTAATGACCTTTCAGTTTTATTTTTAATTATTAAAAAACGGTTTAATAAATTCTAGAAAATGTATTTTCCTAAAGCAGCCGGTATTTATAGGTAGAAGACGGTACAGTTATACCCCGACTTAAGCTACCTCGACATACGCGAATTCGGAGTTACACGATTTTGTAATTTTCTCGCCTGTTCGTCTTTTGTGTGAACGCCGCGCAGTCAAGGTCAAGCGGCGTTTCTTTTTGACTCCCCCCGCCCGCACTAGTATTCGTTCAGCTTACGACAGGCTCAGACCTGTAGCGCGGAATCGACGCGTAGGTACAAGAAAGTTATGATTTTGTGTTTATTTTGTGTGTTGTGCGATGAGAAGTACTATGGCATCCAAATGAAGTAGAACCGACTCTTTTGCTTTGAACAAGAAAAGAAAAACGTTACCTTTGGAGTGTAAACTTAACATTATTAAAGACTACGATGCGAAAATAACAGCCAGAACAGTTAAAAAAAGTAAAGAAAAAATTTGCAAAGCAGTGGAAAACGCTCAGTCTTTGAATTCAAGCATCATTCGTAAACGGCATGGTATTGTCGCTGAGATGAAAATTATGGTGTGATAATGAATGAAGTGTTAAAAATTGTCCTGTAGATCAGAACACGGTGTGCTTTCAAGCTAAACTAATTTTTGAAAATTTTAAAGGGAGAAGCTTGGGTGATGGCTAAAGATGAAACGTTCAAAGCTAGTAACGGTTGGTTCAGCCGGTTCAAAAGTCGCTGTAATTGGTATAGCATTGCAGAAAGTGGAGAGGCGGCAAGTGCAGATAAAGAGGCTACATCTCTCTATCCAGAGAAACTCAAAGCTATGCTAGATGAAGGTGGCTATACCAGCCAAACCATATTCAATGTGGATGAGACTGGCCTGTTCTGGAAGAAGATGCCTTAAAGAACTTTTATCGCGCGTGCAGAGAAAACCTTTGCAGGTTTTAAGGCCACTAAAGATCGATTGACAGTGATGCTTGGTGCGAATGCAGCTAGTGACTTTAAGTTAAAACCTCTCATGGTTTATCGCTCAGAAAATCCAAGAGCATTGAAAAACAAATCTAAAGCTGATTTGCCCGTAATTAAGAAGTCGAATCGTAAAGCTTGGGTGACGGCCTCCCTTTTTGAGGACTGGTTTGGTCATCACTTCATACCTGAAGTCGAACGTTATTGCCAATCTAAACAAATCCCATTTAAAGTGATGCTATTAATCGACAACGCATCAGGTCTTCCTCCTGCTACTTTAACTAGTTTCGACCCACGTGTGAAAGTTGAATTTTTACCATCAAATACAACCCGCTTGCTTCAACCGATGAACCACGGAGTTATCAAAACATTCAAAGCTTATTACACGAGACGATCGTTTGCACATCTGCATAAATCTATGAGACAAAACAGCGAGCTCTCTGTTAAAGACTTTTGAAAACAATTCAATGTTTTATATGCCGTGAGAATCATTGGAGAATCTTGGGATGAAATTTCACAAAAAACTTTAAATGGCGTCTGGAAAAAAAACTCTGTTCATTTTTTTCTCCACTGAGACTCAGGCGGAATCAGTGCCAGGGCCTCATGAAATTGGTAATGTGATCAAAGACGATGTCGAACTTGGTAGACAAATACATTTAGAAGTAAATAGTGATGACGTTCAAGAACTGCTGGATTCACACAATCAGGAGCTTACAGTTGATGAGCTCATAAAAAACCGTGAACAAGAGGAAGACATTTAGAATCTTGATTCTTTGGACCCAGTTCAATTAGAAGATCAAATGACAGTTGAAAATTGACTGAAGCCCTCAGGGTTAAAAATTTCGGAAAACATAGACTCCAACGAAGAGCACATTTCTGCTACAAAACAAGGAATAAAAAAATTACTAGCATGCTACGAGGAGATATTACGGGAGAAGAAAAAATCATTGACTCGTCAGACGACTTTGTTAGATTTTATGAAACATTCTACATCAAAATAACTTCGGATTGTGTTTATACAGTTTATAATAATATAATTTGTCATATTATCTACAATTAGTTACTCATTTATTTCCTAAATTATTGTTTTATTTAGCTTCCGGTCACAATTAAACATACTTTGTATGTCTTTAAATGCAAAATTGTACCCCGATTTACACGAATTCAACTTACACGGATAGCGCTCGGTCTCACCTATCGCGTAAGTTCGGGCTATTACTGTATTTATTTAAAAGCAGCAGTATCAATATTTAGAATCTCGGTATTCTCTACTTCCTTCAGAACGGAAATAAAAAAATTCAAATATATTTTCCATCAGCCTGTGAATGACTGATTTACTTACATACATACATATAATTCTAGATCGCTTGCTCTTTCGATCGAAACTTGGCGAACTTCAACTTGCATACAAATGTACAGTAATCGATACATGTAGCAATGAATTTAATTTTATTTTTAGAGCGATCAGCGTATAAATCCCATCCAGATACTTTAAGAGCTTGATTTTTCTCGAGGAACTGGCCAATCTATTCCCCTTCACAAACATCAGAATTTATTACTTTTCTACGTGATGTAATCTCTAAAATTAATTTATTTTCCAATATAAATACGAGACAAACGTTGTAAACATGATTGAGTTGAATGGTTTATTAATACATTTCACGATATCATGCGAATCGTGATCATCATGATTTCGATGGGCAGGCAATGTCATTGTAAGTTGAAATGGAGCAAATCCCTTATTTATTTTAGGAAGTAGCCGCCAGTTGACTGGGTGACATTGGATTCGGGTAAACAAATTGAATTGGAAAATTTATTTTGAAATAATAATAATCGTCCACACGTACGAACGAGAGTATGAAATATTAATGATTAAAAATATTTAAAAAAAATGAATTCCCAGCTAAATGAAGCGGTTGTATTTGGCATAGTTCTTTAAGTAAGAATAATTATTTTCGCCGTTTAATATTTTTGGAAATGTTGTTTTGGGTCAGTTTTTATAGTCTTTCCAACATTGACTTGCTCTCGCATATTGTGGAATTATAAATCTTTAGCAAAATATTTCGAGATTTGGCTCAAAGCCAGAAGAAGTTGGAGGCAACGTTCGAAATGGCGCGTGGTATTATTGTGAAAATTTCAATTACTCAGTAAATTCTACAATGTTTTCAATCGATGTACAGTTTTATAACAGAATAATTATTTGTTTATGTAACTGTAATTCTAATGTTGTGATAATATTTAGATAAATACATTTCGTGCTACTAAGTAAATAAACTATTGGACATTATTTTATAATTTGGGTTGCATCTAATTTTATTTAGAGAAATGTTTTATTAATTTATTCAGTTAATGAGTCGAAGCAAATGGTAGTGATTGTGTTATGGTAGATCAGTGTTTATTTATTATAATCATTCATTTTTTAAATAAATAATATTGTGTAGGTTTTCAGCATATTTTTGTGAACAATGGCAAAGAACAAAATAAGTTGTAGGTTCTTTGATTCAAATTCAGTAAAAATTTAGGAAACTTTATGTGCTAAGCTGAATCAATATTCATGCTTTTATCAGAGAGATAATCATTATCTCAGATAAATTTCTTAGATATACGTCACAGATAAGTGACAAATTTTGGAAATTCCTAACAGCCATTTTGTTTGTTTTTTTTTCATTCAGATTAGTAATCTCTGTTGAATGGCACACAGCAATGTAATCCGCAAACTAAGTAAGCGGATCACGCAACCTTCTTGAATAATTTATGAGCACAAAAGAGGAAATGAGCTCCAGAACGAAACCGTGAGGGCAAACAGAATAACAAAACGTAGTATCCGCTAACCTGGCAGCTGACTTAGTATACCACACGAAAGGTTAAGTTTATTTCAAACTAGTCACCATAAAAAGTCATCATCACTTTGTAACCACAGTCGTATATGTCGAGCCTAATACAGAGTCTCCCGCTCTCTACGGTTCTATGACCACGTCCTCTTAGAGGTGGGCTGACTTCACAGAGCTTGCGGGGTTTTTCGACTGGCATTGACTGGTAAGTTTCTTGCATCTTTCGCAACTTTATTGCATTTGAGGCCTCCAGCTGTAGGGCTATTTCAAACGCCTGAGTCAAAATCCAGGTTTCGCTCCCGTAGCATCATACAAACATGCTTAATCTTTATTTTGTGGATGGGGAGCTTTGGCTTTTTGAGTACGTATCGAAATTTCAAAGCGGGGGAATATAGTGAAATGGGGGGGGGGGGGAAATTGATTTCATTATGTCTATTCCCATCTTCCAAAGTCTCATTCCTAAGTGCTGTTGCTTACAGCTAAACTCTGTTCAGTTATCGTCAGTGCAACACAATTTAACTAAAGCGATCATACCCAGTGTACCTTTGGCAGCCGATTTGCATTTTTAGACGGATGGTCACCTCCATGCTACTGCACACATATACTCGTATAATAAAGAGAAATACAATGCAAAACGGATATGGAAAATTTAATCGATATTGAAGTCATTACGAAAATAAAGATGCTTTATTCCAGCTAAAATCTAGCGCGAAAAATGCAAATTACAAAAATTCCAAAAGTTGGAATAATAATAATAATAAATAAAAGCTTATCCTTTAAACAGAAGAAGAAAAGGAACAATTTGTGTATAATATGATTTTTTTTTCTTATTTTTAGTGCCACATTTCACCAGAGCACCATGGCCGTGTCGCCAGTAGCGTGGTTATGGCTGCTCTTTGCATCTGTCAGTAGCCAGTAAGAGTACCAAAAAGGATTAAAAAAGCTAACGATCAGTAGTGAAAATTCAGTTCACACCCGATGTAAACAAAAACTAAATGAGAAGAGGTAAAATGGTGGTTGAACCTATTTGTGGCTGAGAGCATAGAATGCGATATTTTATTTCTAAATCGAGAAAATGCCCTCGAAATTTGTTTTTCAACTATGAAGCAACACTACTGAAATATTAAGTCAAGTAAGCGGATTTGCTGGTAACTGAATGAGAGGGCGATGATTGAACACTAAAGGTACGCTGCAGCTGGGAACTGAAACTTGAAACTTAAACTAAAACTTATTTCGGTTTTAAGATTAGCAAAGCTTATTGATGTCATTTTCGATTTAGTTTAGCAAGGAAGTGCTGCCACTGGTTGCTTAATCTAAACGTATATGACAGACATTTAACTTATAAAATGAGCATCGAAATATTTTCTTGTGTGTTTTTTTATTATTTAACATTTGTAATATTAATTTCTGCCAAAAATGAGAAAAATACACTAAAAGAACAGTACAGGCTAACAAACAAACTCGAAAAAGCCAAAACTAAAACTGAAAATAATGAACATGTTCATTCCTCACTTTTAGTTTCTCAAAGCTCAGTTTGACAGGAGTTTCAGTTTTAGCTAAGGCTTTCAGTTTCAGCATTCTATTGCAGCAGCTGTATGGGAATACTCCGGCTCATTCCAAAATTGAATTAGATTCAGTTTAAGTTTTAAATTTCAGCTCCCAGCCGCAGCGTACCTTAAGTATTTTAATGGGGACGTAGCCACGTAGCACGCTACGATTGACTTCCAAGCGTGGCGATCGAAATGGCCTTTTTCCACTTTGGTGGCGCTAGCAACCAGTGGACTCGCCAGATAGCCGGTGATATGCGGCCTTAGGCTTGAAATTAAATAAAAAAATTCTAACTTCATGTTACAATTGTAATATGACTATCCTTGTGTAGATTCGGATGACGCAATATTAGCAATCGTTTGGAAACAAACCCATATTTTTTTTGGATACACAGTCAGAAGTCGAATTTATTTCGATGTTTCACTTGTTTTGAAAAAAATCAGCATTTAGACCGTATCATATAACCAAGTGATTCCGTTAACCACGATCGAATAAACTCAGCTGTACTTTTGTAGGTCAGAGTGGTCCTAAATGAAATAAAGATGCAGAGCAGCTTCTAGCTGATATGAGGTAGCGGCCATAAAAGGTACCAAGGAAATGAAGAAGATAGTACCAAGTCCAAAGATGGGGCTAGATTGCCTTACATTGGTCCCACTCCATACTGAAGATTCGCAAAAACTCATACGGACAGAGTAAGCTGGAAGAAGGTTTGGGACACTTAAAAGATTACCTCACCTTTAATATAAAGAGTGCGAAAGAAGCAGTGGCACTCTGTGAAAGTCACATAAAGACCTTATGTCGAGT
Source organism: Nemotelus nigrinus (assembly GCA_947369275.1). NCBI lineage: Eukaryota > Metazoa > Arthropoda > Insecta > Diptera > Stratiomyidae > Nemotelus > Nemotelus nigrinus. The sequence goes on from OX376372.1 coordinate 192,937,548, forward strand.
TTTTACAGGTCATATTTCCTGCTAAAGCTACCTCCACAGGATAGGCAGGGTAAAGATGACTGCGTTAAATACTGCGGACAAGCGAGGCAAAGATTGTAGAGCACCTTCTCGCACACTGTCTAGCATTAGCGAGACGATTACCACAGCTTCTTGACAGACAATTTTGGATATCCTATAGGATGTAGTACTGAGCAGACACAATAGACTCAGAAGGTTGCGGTGCTAAAAGCCATCTGAACCAGCTTCATGCAAACAATCAAATCATGAAACAGCTGAAAGACTGACAATAGGAAACTACATTGACCTTCTAAGGATGAAAAAGGAAAGTTGCAGAGATGACGATGACTAGATATGTGACTGCTCCTGCAATCACTGCTTCTTATCACACTGTGCTTTGAAAAGAACAATGAGCAGTGTGATTGCTCTTTACTTATGCTGCTAAACGACAAATTGCTCTTTTGCAGAAAGTTTTAAAAAGCAATGATTGTTCTATGTGAGCACATTTATTGATCTTTGATGATTTTGTTCAACTGTTCACTGCTCTTCTGCCAAATAGATCAATGATATGTTGAATGTAAAATGATGCACAATTTTTGGTATTAGTTTTAATTGAGTTTTTTTTTAGTGTGTAAATCTTTGAGCAGTCAATCGCTGCACATTTGAATTTAAGTAACTTATTGTTAAATTTGGGTGTGCAAATTTCCATCTTAGTAGTCAACGGAAAATGATATAAAAAATTTGAATAGAGAAAATATTTTACGATCTACGACTAAGACTCAAATAGAATGAAAAATAAACTTCGTAAAGAAGAATCCAAGAGCACACGAAAAATTGAATTATAAACTTGTACAAAAGGCAGCGAGTAAACTTACGCTGAACGGATTCAACAGCATTAGACAGGTACACGAAACGAGGAAACCATACTTGGGAGCAATATTCAACAATGCTTCGAACAAGAGAAATAAAAAACCGAACACATGTGTTTATATTGGTTGCGAATCGAGAGCAGCGCAGAACGAAACCAGCTACTTTTGAAGACTTAGCAACAACAAAAGAAACATGCAGATCAAATTTTAACTTCGGATCAAAGATGATGCCGAGGTCTTTATGTTGATCTACATGCTTCAAAAGACTATCACTCAAAAAATATTCAAAGGAAATGGGATTAGGCTTATTGGAAAAAGACATCACGAAACACTTGGAAACATTAAGAGCTAGGGAATGTGCAGAGCACCAATCACTTAAGACAAAAAGATCCGATTGTAATTTACAACAATCATTTTGGGAAGCGACAGCACGGAAAATTTTAAGGTCATCAGCATACAACAGAGAGTCAGACTGAATGTTACAAGGAAGGTCGTTGATAAACAATGTGAAAAGGAGGGGACTAAGGATGGAACCTTGGGGAACACCAGAAGTAGGAAAGAAAGGGGAGTAAGAACAACCATTAAACACAACACGGCAGACGCGATCATGGATGTAGGAAGAATGATTAATACCTATTTTTGTGTTGGTAAGTGCCAAATGTATATGCATTTGATGTGTTTACATACCACCTGACATCTTTTTCTTACATAATATTCATCACCAGCCAAACCATAGTAATTGCCAGCCAAATCATATGATTCGGACAATAGCAATCACAGGCAGCGAGCAGTTTTTTGAATGTACAATAATGCGATCGCAACTGTGATTCAAATCACTGTTACTTTAAGCTGATCTTTGATTTGACTTTAAACTGATCTTTGTTCTCGGCGATAACTGCTCCGTAAAAAGAGCAGATCAGCAAATTACTGGCCATGATCGCTGGGGATTTCGTGATAGTTTTAAATGATTTCGCTGACATTTTTGTTTGAATGATTGTCTCTTGCTACTTTTTTGTAAGTCTTTACTGCTTTTCGAATATCAGCTGCTATTTTTATGTATGTTTTTGTACGTAAAGTAATCCCATGACAACGTGTTGAAGCTGGTAGAGAGTTTCATTTACAAATTTACAACCAATGTGAATACAACTCTACACACAAGACGCCAGTGCTCTACTTACTAAGCTACTCAAGCTTGTCATGGGAATTCTTGCAATATTTGTTGGAGTCGTTAATGATGCTCTGGTAACAGTCGTTGTATCAGCAGGTTTTTGTTGATGCTTACGCAAACTATGATGACACTAAAGAAGAGGGCAGAATACCCTCGAAATATCGGTATACAGTCTGTCAAGAATGAGTGTACACATAGGTAAAAAATTCATTTTTTGATCTTTCTAATTATAAAACACTACTTTTTATCTATGTAAATGAATTGTTTCTTAGTTATAGTTATTTACATTATTTTCAACCAATATATACAAAAAAGTACAACTTCAATGCAAAAAAAGAACAAAAATAGCAACGAAAACAATTATTACAATTCTTGAAGTGTCAAGAAACTCTTTTCACAACTGTTTTTGTTTGCATTACTGCAACGATGCGGTAAATTTACCGTAATTTTTGGTCTGTATTGTAAAGTTCTATGAATTTGATCATTAGTGTGTGATTAATTTTTGGCTAGTATACATAAATAAGTGAGACATTGTGTTTTAAAATGTCAGGCACAAGATTATCCTTTGAGTTGGTGTAGATGATATACTATAATCACCAATTAGGTAAAAGTGCGCAAGAACTGTTGGAAATGTTTTCTGTAACACGAGAGGCAGTCTATAATGTTATAAATCGTGCTGAAAATGAGGATAGATTGGAGCCAAAGTGTAGAGGTGGCCCAAAACCAAAAATATCAAAACGTATAGAGCGCCTTATGATAAGGAAACTTGATAAAAACCCCTGGATTTCGACCAAAACACTTGCTGGGGAACTCAAGGAAGAGTGTGATGTTGCTGTTTTCCATGAAACAGTACGACAGGCCATCCTACGAAATAAGTTCTCATCAAGAGCTGTACGAAAGAAACCACTGATTTCTGCACTTAACATTGAAAAGCGTTTTTCCTTCGCTATGATGCACCTTTCTCAACCCGTTGACTTTTGGAACGACGTCATATTCTGTGACGAGACAAAAATTATGTTGTACTGCAATGATGCACCGACTAGAGTGTGGCGCAAGCCTTTAACATCGTTGGAAAATCGAAATATAATTCCGACTGTAAAATTTGGTTACCCGTTATGATTTGGAGGTGCTTCTCAAGCAGAGGAGTAGGAGACTTGGCATTCATCGAGTCAACCATGGACGCCTAACAATATTTGCATATACTTAAGACATATTTCGCATGCAGTGCGCAGAAATTCAGGTTTATGCATAACAACAAATCAAATTTTAAGTTTTACCAGGACAACGATCCCAAACATAAGGCGCACATGGTGCGAATGTGGCTCTTATACAACTGCGGAAAAGTGATGGATACGCCAGCCCAGAGTCCTGACTTAAATCCTATCAAGAATTTATGGGCCTACTTAAAAAAACAAGTCGCAAAAAGGCAACCCAAAAACCGAATTGCGTTAAAAACTGCGATTCTCGAAGAATGGCAAAAATACCAACCACGTATGACCTGCAAAAATTGATTCATTCAATGAAAAATCGGTTGCAATGCGTGGTGGATGCCAAAGGTGGCCATACCAAATATTAAATATACCAAATAATATTAAATATCCTGAAAATATGTTAATATTGAATACAATAGTAATTTGTGTAGAGTTTCTTGACACTTTAAGAATTGCAATAATTGTTTTCGTTGGTCTTTTCGTTCCTTTTTTGCATTGAAGTTGTACTTTCTTTTGTATATATCGGTTGGAAATAATGTAAATAGCTATAATGAAGAAAAAAAATGATTTACATAAATAAAAAGTAGTATTTTATTATTAGAAAGATCAAAGACTGATTTTTTTTTCATTTGTGTAAACTCATTCTTGACAGACTGTATGTAAAAAAAATTTCAAATATATCTAGCTTCAAAAGGAAAAATCGGGTTTAATTAAAAAAACTCTAGCGCACCTGAACCGCTAGAAAAACTAATGTTCGAAGAACAGTAGAAGAATCGTGCAGGTTTTGAGTGCATATTCCACCACATGCGCTGCTTATTACGGCCAAATTGTTTCAAATGCCACGTTTTACTTTTGTCTCAAGAATGCATTATAACTCATATGGTAGAAGGTTTCAGATATTACCACTGGCATGAATTTCAACGTTTATGAGAACAAAACACGGGTTAATTATATTCGTTATCAGTTGCTTATTTCACAAAATTTTGAAAGCAGCATCTCATATAATATCAATGAAGAAAATGCTCAGTGCCTACAGCACTGAAACTGAAGTTGGAGTTTGGGGCTGCGATCCGAAAAATTTGCAGAACTTTGGGAATTGAAACATCGGTTATTTATTTTCATTGTAAATGTTTCCGGTATGAATACTAACTGTAAGCATTTATTGATACAAAAGTAGCACAACCGACTCGTGCTGGCAACCTTTCGCCAGTATCAAAGCCAAGAATATATCACATCTGCTTCACGTTGTTATATAACATTTGAAATTATAGGAGTATAAAGAAATTTAGGGTTACCTGCAGAGAGTTTTTTCAAATAATCGAAAGCTTAATATTTGCTGTTCATTGTCACAACAATATCATTACCAATTGAAAATTCTACGATAAAACCGCTTAATAAAGATATTGCAAACAAACACAAAACCAACAATAGCTGGCAACCCTATCATGGCTTTTCAACCAAATTTGGCCTGAATAATGTTTATAATAGGTTCCAGTAATTGTATGAAATTCGTCTTGATTTCATGACTGCACTGGAAGTTATAGGGCAAAAAGTTGTATTTTCCTGAGCGAATTTTCAAAACCAAAGACACAAAAATTACCATAGCTGGCAGCACCAATCGAATTTTTCAACCAAATTTCTATCAAACAGAGTTTAGAGTAAGGTTCAGCTAATGTGTCAATTTCATGAAAATCTGGTAACTTATTCACATTTCATAGGGCAAAAAGCAGCTTTTTTTTCTTTGTAATTTTTCAAGATGGCACCACTGGCACAGAGTTGCCTACAATTCAAAATCGCTTCTATCAGACCTGGCCCTACTTAAGTCCAATGTATTCTGTAAATTTCAATTCTATCTGATTATTCATTCGTGAGTTCCCGTGAACATAAGTTTTTGAAGCTAAAAATATAGGTTAACTGAGAAAGGGTTACCGTTCTTGTCCGACATGAAATTTCCAAAGTTTTACTTTGACTGTGTAGATTAAGCATAAGATTTGTATACAGATTGGTTTTATTGTAGAAACGGACATTTTTTAGGATATTCGATGGTTTGAATGTTTTCACTTCCAAATTTTTTTTTTTTTCAAATTTAAGACACCAAAATTATCATAGCTGGCAGCTCCAACCGAATTTTTCAACCAAATTTCTACCAAACGTGGTTTGAAGTAAGATGCACCTACGGTGTAAATTTCGTTTAAATCGAACGATTCAATCAGAATTTATAGGGCTAAAAGCAGTTATCTTTTTTAGTGATTTTTCAAGGTGGCACCACTGGCACAGAATCGCCCGTATTTCAAAATCACTTCTATCAGACCTGGTCCTATATATGGCCAATCCATTCTGCAAATTTCAATAAATTCTGTTCATCGGATCGTGAGTTTCGGTGAACAGAAGTTTTTGATGCTAAAAATATAGGTAACTTGGGCAAGGGTTACCAGGCGTGCCCGTTATACCATATCAAATTTTATTTTTTGCCTATGTAAACAAAGCACAAAATTTACATATGAATGGCTTTTTTTTTTAAGAAACGACATTTTTTCAAGAGAGACGATGATTTGGAGGTTTTCACTTTCAGTGCCTGCCCTAGCTACAGGGTTGCCAGCACGCTCATTAAAAGCTACATAAATCTACAACTAACTAATATCAATATGTCCTGAAAATTTCGTAATGATTGAATAGCTTTGTCAAAAGTTATCGCAATTTAAAAATTTTCAAATTTCCCCGTTCTCATTTTAGGCACCCAGCGCACACATGGGGTTAAAAAATTCCAAAACGATATCTGATTCACATGTAGAACAGGTTCGAAATTTATTTCATCAACTTTAATTTTGCAAAAATAATTTGTGTACGGAATAATAGGTATATTAAAAAAATCACTAAAATGGCCGCCGGCGCCAAAGGGTTAAAGATTATTAACTTTTTGTGAGACCTGGCACTATTCTGCATATACACTGATGTGTCCTGAAAATTTCAGCTCAATCGGATGGCGCGTTCCTGAGATTTTTTCACTGAAATTTTTTGATGATATATATATATATATATATATATATATATATATATATATATATATATATATATATATATATATATATATATATATATATATATATATATATATATATATATATATATATATAGAAATATGAATTTTTGGCCAAAGTGATTTTAATACTAATGTTCTTCTTCGAACATTAGTAAAAAAAAAGATATTCAGATCCAAATCGGTTATAATCACCATTGTCCGAGTTTATTATTTCTTCAGAAAATAAAGTACCTAGTTCTCATGTATTCTTGATTAGAAGAACACAAGAGGAGATTTAAAATGTCCTCATTCATCTATTATCTTTACTAAAAGTGCAAGACGAATTTAAAGTAAGACATGTCTTTATTATTTAGCTCTTTTAGGTATTTACAGGGCTTTGACTTTTTGTTTGTTTTTGAGAAACTCGAGTTGAAAGAGGAACTATAAGCTTTTGGACTTCAAGAACTAAAGAACAATAAACAGCTTAATAACAAATAGAATAATTTCAAACAAAATCAATCTTCCTTTGCTTATGGTAGTTGAATCAAATGCTAGTACAGAAAAAGTATCGATCTTCCGTCTTCCAAAAACAATATATTCGTTCTCCAGTCTTTTCTAAAACTGAAAGTTGAAAATAAATTTGTGTTACGCAACGATCGATTTGGTATTTTGAAGCAAAGATTAACCATTCGTTACATCGGATAAACAAATAAACAAATTAATTTGTTTATGGAAGATTTTCTTAAGGACAGAGTCGACAGGAGCTAGTCAAAACATTTCTTCAACCGTTTACCTAAGTAGTTAGTTCATATACCCGATGATTAATACCTATTTTTAGTTTGACCTCAGTCGGCATCTGAAAATTAATCCACCATTACTTACGCTCATACATGAATCGTTGAAATTATTTTAAGAGCTCTGTAATTAATCGGAAATGCTGCACGCTACCCGAGTGCACTTTCAAAAATGTAAGAAGTACATATGCATCAATAAACTCTACGCTTTGACTTTCATTCAAATCATAATATTATCTTCACTCACACCGTTGCCAAAGCTAAGAAAAACTCCGGCTTTTCCAATTTGCACTCGCCCTATCCAAGAATATCAATGCATACATACACGACGTGTATGTACATACAGGAAAGGCATGAACGCCAGCCAGCTGCTTTCCGTGACGTTATGCCTATTTTCCCGATTGCCACCTACACTTTTCTTCGCTGCCGCGCAGTCCTCACTGTCTTCGTACACAAGACAAGGAAAATCTAGAAAGTGATTTCATTGATGATGTTTTAAAAGATCCAACTCAGAAACACACTTATACGTACATATATATTCATCTATAGCCATACAAGCACGTAAACTTAGTAAGAGCTAGGAAATTCATTTCAGCGAAAATTAAGTCTACGACGACCGTGCTGCTCCACTATCTCGCTAAATAAAATTTATTTTTGATTTTGGCACAACAAAAACCAAATTCTGATTTCGACCAGAATCAGTCCAATTCAGAATTTCGATCAGAACGTATTAAAAGCCGGGCGATCTAGTCCAGAAAGTGGAAAACTCGTAGTGCTAACTCGCAAGTCAAATAATTCAATTAGTTTAATTGTTTAACAAGTGTTTCACAAAATTTTATTAGAAAAACAATAAAATGGCTGTAAGTGATTTAATATTGAAAAAGTGTTATGAATACTAGGCAGATTTTATAAACAAATTATGTTTGGCTTGAAATAATATTAAACAATAAAATTTAAATTATTACCGCATAGCTTCTCGAAATTCGAATTACAGCCGAAGAAAATTCTAATCCATGGTCATATTTTTTCTCCGCATGAAATATGTGCTCTGCAGCTGTTTACGTCGTTAATGAGTTTTATTTATTTTTAGTCTGTTTAGTTTATATTTTTTGCCATTAATCAGTAGCTTCCCGTCAGGGAATAATTTGTTGGAAATTGAGTAGAAAAATGAAGTGTTTTATTTACATCATGTAGCTTTCAAAAGAAAAAAAATTAAAGGAAAATTTACGAAATGGCTTCAAAGGATATCTTTTGATTTGCGAAATGGCTTTATCTCAAATTTCGAGCAGCAGCTCAAGTCAAAATTTCAAATTGCTAGAAAAAATATTTGTTCATCAAAACTGATTATTCCTTTGGTTCGGACCGCATACTCAACTAATGGAAATTTGACCTCTCTCTGTAGCCACGCAACAAGGATCAAGAACAAGAAGTTCTCAACTGGATTTTTGCTGTTCTCGGTGAAAAAGTCCCCGCAGGTTCCTACGAAGATATTCTCAAGGATGGTATAGTCTTATGTAAACTAATTAACAAATTAGCTCCGGGATCGGTTAAGAAAATCCAGGAAAGAGGAACAAATTTCCAATTGATGGAGAACATCCAGCGATTCCAGGCAGGCGTTAAGAAATACGGTGTACCGGAAGAAGAAATTTTCCAAACAGCCGATTTGTTCGAGCGACGCAATATTCCACAGGTTACGTTGTCTCTGTATGCGTTAGGTCGTATTGTAAGTGTATAATTTTAGATTTTTAGTTTTTTTATTTTTTGTAATAATTCGCGAATTGATTTCAGACACAAAAGCACCCAGAATTCAATGGGCCACACTTAGGGCCGAAAATGGCTGACGAGAACAAGCGAACTTTCACCGAAGAACAATTGCGTGCCCACGAAGCCGAGCTGAGCTTGCAGATGGGTTACAACAAGGGTGCATCACAGGCTGGTCATGGTGGTTTCGGCAATACTCGTCATATGTAAACTAAGCAAATTTAATTTTTCTGCGTTATGTTTAAGAGAGTTTTTCTTCGGAATTTTTATTTTTGTATAAACATACTTTTATTTAATTAAATTATGTCATCTAAAAGATACTCGACTGTGTTTATGTTTATAGAATATTTCTTTAAGAGTGATATTGATTGTAAAACTGCTATAATCAATTAATGTGTACAACGTTTGTTTGAAAAATGCCTATTTAACGATATATCGGTGTATCTTGATAACAATGTATCTTGTGTCGGTATCAATAACGAAATTGCAATTTGAGATCGGTGTGGAATAAAAATAGCATTTATGACCAATTGGCAATATAATTATCGTTCACGTAAATTAATGTTGATAAAAGTGAAACAAATTGATGCATCATACGTCGGTAATCATTTTGCTGGTGTAATTAAGTTCACTTGAGTTTTTATTGCAGTGTTGCGGTATTAGAATGGGTTAGATTACTGTTGTATATAAATTGGTCACCTATTGATAGTCAGATACGTGAATATGGGACGCATTTGTGGCGATATTGCACGTTCTTGACGTTGACTTTTTAACATGTCAGACTCAAACCAAACCAAAAGCAATCTTAACAACCTTTTTTGGTTCTTTTACTTCCGCTTCTTCAAATCAGCTAAGTAATTTCCTGATACTACTTTTTATTTTTGTTTAAACTTTTTTTAAAACTTAATATAATGTTAAGATTTGTTTTAGAACGTTTTGCTCCATCAATTTCCTTTATTGTTAAATATGCCAATCATGAAATATGGGATCCAAAACGACATTTTGTCATAGACATTGTAAGTGATAATCCGGAATCTTAATACATATAAACAAGATTTAGGCAGAAAAAAAATGATTGGTGCAAAATCTAGATAGGATATTCTAATGGCCTTTCATTGGTACAATTTATTTTAAAATATAATCTTTCTTTTAATTAGTATCAAGCCCTGAGGTTTTACAGAGCGTGTTGCGGCAGAGTTGAGAAAGGTCCCTAAAAGAATAAGTCATTGATTACAGTGTAATTATTGTATCAAATTAAACTTGTGTTCGCATCTCTACTAACGTAATTTTCGAATGGAAAATGCGATTAACTGAGAAAATGGAACAGTTACAAAAACTGTATACAACTGTTATCCATCCGAGTAGTGAGCTAATTTACTTTCAGAACGCCCTTGGAATATGCTAGCACTTTTGATAGAAATATAGTGCTGAAGCTGGCCCAAACGCTCCCACATGAAAGCAAGAGTGAATTTAACTGATACTTTTGTCAATTCGTGCAAAGTTGCCGTTAACATTGTTAAAACGAATCTCCAATTTTTATTTCACAAAGCGTACTTACTCGTATGTTTGATTATTTTAATCTTTTTCCATTTACTATTAGGGTCTGAATGCATCAATGTCGAGGAATACAGGCAGTTGTTCATATTCACAGTTCTTTCAGTTGTGAAATAATTTTAATAAAACATTTATTGCAATAATTAAGAAGCATATGAACAGCGGGAAAATATATAATACGCTGATATAATAAACAGGCTATAAAATGATGCAAACGGGAGGCTTGCTTTGAACATTAGGGAAAGTACATTTTAAAAGTTTCAAAAATGGGTAGCTCTGCAAGCAAGACATCCCACTTAACTATTTGCCAAATCGCAGATAAAACTCGCACGCATCGAGTTGCAATAAGGAAACGTCTTTAATGGTATACATATATAGTCGCAATCAAATATGCCATAGATAGCAAGCCATATGGCATGCCATTTGCATGGTCATCATCCTGGCCATTAATTGTCTGTTCTTGATTTTCAATGTGGCGCTGAATCATAGTCATGTTCTGTTTCTTATAAGCGAATGTAGGAATTCTAAATTTACAGAGATTTTTAGATCTCGTTTACTAATCAAAATAGTTTGGAGAATTGGGAATGGCGGGAAATTGCAAATAAGACGAATTGTGATGCGGAAGCCTTCAACAATAAAATTAAATACTTGCTATTTTTGAAAGCGCAATATTTTTAATATTTTCAAGTAAATTAAATAAATCAAACTGCTTGCAAATGACTATACTAATATCTCTTCGTACCTAGGCATATCATATGATAGCTTCACTTTTCATTGAAATTTTGATGCTTATCCAAAAGTGGATTTATCCTGCATGCGGAGTTTTCATCAACAGCAGAATTTCGTCGCTGTTCATTTGAAATAGCTTTCTAAGAGCATTCAATTCATTCCCGTTCAGAGATATTTTCGAAATGATACGGTATGCCATGACAACGCACACGCAACAGATGGCATGCCATAAATTGACATTCGTTGCCATTGCGTATGGCAGAGAAAATGACAAATCGAGACCGAGGGTAATGCTGCCAGCAAAAAAATATTTCTAAGGCACTTCTAAGTCTAGATAAAGATATCGTAGAGGATCAACATCAACAGAAATACTTTGAAGAGACTCATTTGAAAGCAGGTGCCACTTCATATCCGAGCTTCAAGGAAATTTTTTACGGCGAAGTAGAAGCTGTATACGAAGACTTGAAGATTGAGTTGGAGGTAAGTTCCATTGGAACGATGCGAAGTTATGATTGCGCAGCAGTTGATCACTTGGTAAACTTTGTTAAGTTCTTATTGAATATGTAATCTAAGTGTCGGAGGCAAGAAATAAAACCCCACAGTCAAAATTATCTTGTGCACAACATTTCAGCATGCTCTATAATTACTGACAAACTATAGATCTATTTACAGAGGACTTGGTGAAATTATAGCTGGAGGATAGGTTTTAAGGTTAAATTTTGAAAGCAGGTGTTGAAAGCAGACAACACTTTGTTATAACTAACATCAAAGTCAATACTGAAAAAGCTATTTTAAATTATAAAAATCATTCTTCCACGTTTTCAGAGAACTACTACGACTGAAAATAATTTGAGAATTTAAATGACATCCACTTAAAGTCCATTAGCAATGCACAGAAGTTGTTTTACTTGAAGTTGTAAAAGATCAAGGCTATCAATCGCGATCACATAAATTCAGCTCTACTCTTAGAGGTGAGAGAGGTCCTAGATCAAATAATGTTACAGAACAGCCCCTAGTTTATTTAGATCCCCAGCCATGACGAACACCAAGGAAACAAGGAAACTGATACCAAAGCCAAAAACGAAGGAACAAGCATGGCTTTCACAGGTCCTTCTCTCTAATGGGGCTTTACAGAAAACATGGAGCAAGAAATAGATCGAAAGCTACCGGATTAATTTTGAGAGTTTGAGACAATCAAATAAAATACCTTGCCTTCGATAACCATAGAACAAAAAAACAGTGGCTCTCTGCAAAAGTAACATAAAAATGGAGGACTTACAACCCAATTTCCTTGCAAAAAGTAACTCCACAGAAAAGGTAAGAAGTGATACGACTGCCGCAGATACTGTGGGAAACGGCACAGTATGTAAAACATTTTCTCACACAGTGTCCAGCACTAGATGAGAGCTATTTGGCTCCGCACTTCCCTCCACCAGGAAAATGTCCCGTCATGGAACATATTCAGGTTCATAAAAAGCCTGGACATCCTATAATATAGGCACAATATACTCGGCGGCCGCAGTGTAACGGGATTCCGGAACTCACTCAAGGCTATCAATCAATCAAGTAGGTTTGTACAGCACCTGCAGATTTTCGAAGAACAGTTAAAAAAAAGATGAGGCACAGCTAGAAGCTAATACGGACTGCATTATAAGTAATTTATTTTCGATCGTTTTGAAACAATCGGAATCTGCTATTTCATTAAATACCTTCGTGACAGAGTCAATATGGACACATCAAATATAGGCAGGCAAGTAGTACATATGAGCAGCAAGGACGATTTATTTTCACACTTCATCATCTAGTAAGCTAAGTTAGGTCAAAGTAGCTGCCGATCGACATAGCTCTGCCGACAGACGCACCTAGGCTCAGAAGAGACCCATTGTGATGCCTCAATAATTTACTGACCCTCTCTTGTTTACTAAAGTCAGGAAACTACCTGCTTCCTTTGATAGATCGCACTATCCGCTTTAAAGTGTACAGAGACAGTTCGGTCAGATTTGAGAGAAAAGGTCGCCCTCCTCCTCCTCAAAGTCGGGCACTGCCTCATGAGATGGAGGATGAATTCCTCTTCTTTCTCAGAGCAACAACTTTGGTACCAGGTCTAGCTAGTTCATCGGCCTTACAGTTTGTTTGTGTCTCGAAATTTATCTAAGAGATGTACGGCATTCAGCAGCAATCATGGACACTACACTAGGCCTAGTAAGAGTCTTAATAGCCGCCTGGCTATCGGTGAAAATATCAATCTTGACTCCGAATATTCGATTACACAGAAGCCAATGTATTACCTGAAAACAGCCGTAACCTCCGTCTGAAAGACACTACAATGGTCTGCTAGACGGAGATACAGCTTGAAAATCAGCTCATCAGAGTATACACCACTCCCGACTCTATACATGGATAAGCCTACTTTCGAGGGTGACGCCATCCACCATTCATCCCTGCCAATAATGCGAGTTGTGAATTCCAAATCTAGTAGACGTTGCGGAGTGATGTAGTCAACACCCGCTGGAGCGGGAACACCCTCGGCCAAAATTGCCACATGGCCGAACTTTGTTCTATTTCATGCTGAGATCCAATTCAGCCTCACAGCAGCAAGATAAGCTTGCTGTAAGGTCATTAGATTGGTTGGCCTCCAATGAAGCAACATGAAAAGTGCCTCAGTAGGGCTGGTGCGGAGCGCTCCAGTCACCAGTTGTACCGCCATCCTCCACACTTTTCCAAGGTGACGTTTGCAGGTAGTCTTAAAAGCAGCCTGCCGCCAGAATGCCACCCCAAACAATAGAATTGGCTCAACCAAAGCAGTATAAAGCCAAGCAACGGTACGAGGCTGTAGGCCCCAATTCGCTTCTGTGGATTTTTTGCAGCAGTAAAGTGCACTGAAAGCATTACGCGATTTTTCCGCTATATCGTGACTCTATAGTAACTTCGAGCTCTAAGTATTTGACCCTCTTGCTCAGATCAATGGAGACCCCGTTTAATGTCGGTAAATCAAAACTGGGAACTTTGCACTTCCTTGAAAAGTTCCTAGCTCAATTTTACTAAGATTCACATTCAAGCCGCACTGACGGGTCGAACGTAGAAGTATGTCAAAAAAATGATTTAAACTCTCCAATAGCGTAGATAAATACTTTCCTGACACTGCTATGGCTATGTCGTCTGCATAAGCAATTAATTTGCAGCCGGCACGGTCATTCCTCATTAGGAGAGTACTCATCATGATGAACCACAGCAGGGGAAAACCAGCCTGAGGTGTGCCAGTGCTGATTCCTCGTCGTACATACCTTAAGAAAGAGATGACCACTCTCTTCTTAAAAAACTGCGCAATAAAAGCAATCAGCCGCTCATCAATATGCAGCACCGAGAGTGCCTCAACAATTGCGTCAGACGTAACGTTGTTAAAGGCCCCCTCAATGTTCAAGAAGGCTGCAAGCGTATATTCCTTAGGAGCAAGAGATTTCTCTAATTGCCCAATGAGGACGTGAAAAGCAGTTTCGACAGATGTGCCTTCGGTATAGGCTTGCTGTGACTGCGAGATCACAACATAGGACCAATTGATCTTTTAATGTGGTAATAAATTATCCTTTCCAGAATCCAAAGCAGGACAGAGCTAAGACATATTGAACGATATTCCTTTGACTTAGCATGCAAGACTTTTCCTGCTTTACGGATAAACACAACTCTAGTTTCTCGCCAGCGAGTGAGAACATACGAGAAACGTAGGCAAGTGTTATAAAGCGTTATGAGTAATGATAATTCCGTAGACTGCTGGATATCAGCCGCAATTACACTACATCAGGCAGCGGAGATTTAAACGGCTCAAATGAGTTAATAGTCCAGTCCAGTTGAGAGTTGGATATCCTAAACGACGGCGTTCAACTGGCAGCTTGCTCCGTTTGGTACGTCACTTCAAGAGGACAATAATTGCCCGGAAAATGTGCGCCCATGAGAACGTTTTGAGTATCTGCGCTCAAACTAGTCCAAATGTTCTCAAGGTTCATGATGCAGCCGATAGCCTTTGATGTCGTGCTTAACATCTTAATAAGTCGATTTGCCTCACGGAGACTCTCCATGTTTCCATGAACAGATCTCAATACTTTAGAAATACCAATTATAAAAAACAGATCTCAATACTTTAGAAATACCAATTAAAATAAAAGCTCTTAGCTTCGTTTTATACAGCGTCATTAGACCTTTTCGAGCTATTGAACTGCCTTCTATACTTTCTTGGCAGGGTGCTGATCTCCATATTCCGCCAGGTCTCCAGTTGAGCTCCATCAATTCGAACGCATGAATTTATAGGGGAATCACCTTTTTTTGTTGAAACATTGTATTTGGTTTATACACGTTTGTAACAAGTTTGCTTTGCCGTAGTCACCTGAAGAATTTCTCTAAACCCATCGACCATTGTGAGACTCCTTTATTCACAGAATATTCCAGACTGATGTGGTTTATTTGTTTAGTACTACTTTTTTATCCAGTAAGAAGCCTTTTATAACAGATTTAAATTTCAAGCAAACGTCAAACTTTTCAAGTCTTTCGAGTAAAATTTCGTGATCAATGGTATCAACAGTCTTCTTTAGGTAGACAAAAATTGCTGCCACATGATTTCCTTTATCCCATGAATGATTTATAAAATGAACTGCATGAAGACTGTCCGCAATCGTGTAACTGTACTCTTAGAAGCCGTACTCCATTCGAACTAAAGTTGACGTTTCTTTTGAATAATTTTATATGCCAGCATTTATGACTCTTTCAAATACTTTACTTATCACACTAGTGAGGGCTTCTTATTGGACAATAACTTGAGGGGTTTAAGGAATCAACTCCTTTGAAAACGTGTAAATCTTTACAGCCTACGGCATACTGGGAACGTACTATCCAATTGGTTGTTTATGATTTTTGCCAGAAATTTAGATGTTTGTTTCTTCCGCATTTTGGTGTCTTCTCGTGTTATATTGTCTATTCCCGTTTTTAAACCTCTTTTTTCAAATTGTTTGTTGTTTTTATAATTCATTCACTATGCATATGCCAAATTGCTAAAAAAAGAACAAACTCAATTTGATAATACTAAAATCAAATTTTACTAAACTCAATAATATCAACAAATACAACTGCCAGCATCTCTGTAACCATCATGTAGACTATATTCTCTAGAGAAAAACAAACAATCATTCAATCAACAGATCAGCTTCTTCAAATTTACATTTGCTATTGTTCGTCATATTCAATTTACTGGCAAATCACCCAGATAAATGAACAAATATTTACATTACTCGCTTACACATAATATCCAGTTTTGAATATATTTACTGTGACCATAAAAACTTTTTTCGATCACTTAATTGGCAGGCCAGCATACATATATTTCATGATTGTAAAAAAAAATCAATTTTATATCGTGCCATATGAATTACATACATGCTTATATTATAAATTAACGTCTGTATGTACGTACAAATCTATGTACCGATTTTAATGCGGAACAATTACACTTATACCGATATATCGTATATAAAAATCGCGTCATCAGCCTCCATGACGTTAACAGTACGAGTAGCTCTGGAAATTTCTTCAAAAACGAACGAACATAAATTAAAACCTTGAAAATAACAGAAATTTTCCTCAGAGAATTATTTTCGGAAAAATGATTCGCATGGTAGAAATAGATACACAATCCACACTCTACCAAATTTACATTATGTAGAATCTGTAGATGCTCGCCATTGATATAAATAAATAAAACTGTTGGCAAAATTTTAATTTTAGCGAGAGCGGTGAAATTAAAAGTGCCTAGAGGAGCTTTTTCATTAAGAAGCGAATATGTTAAGCTTGATTATGGAAAAACGCCGAAAGGTAGGCAGATAGGATGAATTGCTTCAATATGGCGAATGACTCAAAATTTCCCGTTTGGTGAGGAAAATGTGAGCAAGAATTTGCTGATTTCGACAATTGTACGGTGTAACTCATTTTGATTGAGCCATAGTAAAATTATTCATAATCAGTAGCATTTACGCAAAATGATAGAATTTCTTCTTGAATACCAATATTAAATCAAACTACTCAAAAATTTATTCACTATTATTATTATTATTTATCATTATCTATTTGTTTCAGTATGGCAGCCCTCTCTTCAGAATAATTATTGAGATTCGATTTAGAAACTATTTACTTTCCTAATAAAAGACGGATTTGAAATAGTTGCTACAAATCTTTTTCCAAAAAAATCCACATGTTTTCTGTGACGGTATCTGCTGAAATACCATAAAATAAACATTAGCTGAAACTGTTTAAAATAATGAACTAACCGGAGCAGAAGTTGTTTGACTTTCGTTTTCTCAGTAAAAAGACAGTTCTATTTCTGAATCTAAAGAAATTTGTATCATTAATAAACTCTAGTTTCTAATAGTCAATGTTTGATTATACGCTAACGAAGTTTGATTATACGCTAAAATGTTCTTTTGAATATCTTGTGCAAATTAAGAGGTGGTTCCAAAAAAAAAATGTATTTATAAGCTGAAGCTTTTTAAAAAATAAATAATTCTGTGAGTTACAATTCTGATATTTTTAGGAGCAGATTTATGTAAAATTAACAGAACTGTATTCAAGTAGAATAAATTTAACTTTGGCAATAATCAGAAAAACAGGCTTTAATCATAGTTTCTATTTATATTGGGTACTGCTAATATCTTTGTCATGCTACAAAAAATCGATTTTTTCGTTCATTGCCTTTCAAAATGATTCATCCACCCTGCCAACATCAATACCTTTTCCGACAAGGAAAAATTTAATCTTTTTTAACATGTATCTCATGTATCGCACATCATAGCATATACATATGTAGTTTAATTTATTTTCTTGTTGTTGAACTGAACGTTATTGTCACTTTCATTCTATATGATTGTTTGTATAGTTCTTTATATTTACGTTTTTTTCCTGACTGCGAAAACACAAATATTTTTATCCAATACAATATTATTGTTAATCAAACAAGTATGTCTGTAGAGAGGCTGACTATTTTCATGCTTCAGTTATTGGCGCGGTGCCTATGAGTGCTATTGAAAGCTTTAGAATATTCTCAGTTAGTTCAGACATAGGATGAAGGCATTGTAAAGGTGATAATGGTTTTTGTATGGCATGAGTTATATGTATATGGATATGTTTTGTTCAGTTCTTTTTTTACTAATTTTCGAAGAAAATTAGTGTTAAAATCGATTCGACCAAAAATTAATATTTTCATATACATATATATATATATATATATATATATATATATATATATATATATATATATATATATATATATATATATATATATATATATATCTATATATATATATATATATATATATATATATATATATATATATATATATATATATATATATATATATATATATATATCATCAAATAATTCAGCGACTCTTTCTCAGGATCCCGTCCGATTAAACTGAAATTTTCAGGATGCAGTTAGGTCCAGGTTTCACCAAATATTAATTATCTTTAACCTTTTGGCGCCGGCGGCCGTTATAGTGATATTTTATATATGCCTTTATTGTATCAAAACAAAAACATTTAAAAAAAAACTAAGTTTGTGAAATTAATTTTGAACGTGTTTCTAATAAAGATTTGATAAGGTTTTGGAAATTTTTAATCCTTTGTGTACACTAGGTGCCTGAAATGAGATCGGGAAAATTTGGAATTTTTTGAATTGCGATAACTTTTGACAGAGCTATTCAGTCATAACAAAACTTACAGAACAAATAAAATCTTATTAAGTTGTACAATTGTGTTGTTTTACATGAACGTGGCCTAGGTTCCGTAACTACAGGGTTGTCAACCCTTTGGCTCCGGAAGGCGCTGAAAGTGAAAACCTTCAAACCATCGACTCTCCTCAATTATTTTCGTTTTTTTTTTAAGAAAAAGCAACTCATATACAAACTTTATGCTTTGTCTATGCAGTCAAAGTAAAACTTTGGAAATTCCATGTCGGACAAGAGCGGCAACTCTTCCTCGCTTTACTTATATTTTTAGCATCAAAAATTTCAGTTCACGGGAACTCACGACCCAATTATGAGATACGGTTGAAATTTACAGAATCGATTGGTCCTAAGTAGGACCAGATCTGATAGAAGTGATTTTGAAATTTGGGCAATTCTGTGGTAGTGGTGCCATCTTGAAAAATCACTGAGAAAAAAGAACTACTTTTGGACCTACAAATTCTGATTTAGTGGCCAGATTTTGACGAAATTCACACAACTGAATCTTACTCTAAAGCACATTTGGTAGGAAATTCGGTTGGAATTGCCAGCTATGGTAGTTTTGGTGCCTTAAGTTTGAAAATTTGCTCAGGAAAATAAAGCTATTTGCCCTATAGATTCCAGTGCAGTCATGGAATCATAACGAAATTCATATGGCAAATTAATCTTTTTGTAGGCAATACTCAGCACAAATCTAATTGGAAAAACAATTATAGGGTTGTCAGCTATGGTTGGTTTTATATTTTTTTTTTTGCATATCTTTAGTAAGCGATTTAATCATAAAATATTAAAACATAATACGGTTTAAAAAATTTGAATATTTTTGCGGGTGGTAGCCCTAAATGTCTTTGTATCCTTGTAACTTCCAATGCAGTCATCGGATAAATACAAAATTCGCAGAGTAGGTTGACTTCAACGTGAGGCAGATGCGACATATTTTTGGCTTCGGGGCTAGTGAAGGACTGCCATCACGAGGCGTTTTTGTTATTATCGTACCAATAAATGCTTACATAAAGTATTCACATCGCGATATTTGCAATGAAAATAAGTAAACAATGTTTAAATTTTCTAAGGTCTGGACATTTTTCGCGTGGCAGCCCTAAACACCTTTCTATCGCTGTAACTTTCGATCAACTCATCGAAATTAAATTGGCTTAGGGTCTAATATTACTTAGGGTATATTGGTCTTAAGTAGGAGAAGTAGCTAGTGGTAGTGGCCTTAAGTAGCTAGTGGTAGAATACACACTCAAAATCTGCACAAATCCTCTACTGTTATGCGAAAATTAGCGTTTCTAGCGGTTCTGATGCACTAGGGGTTTTCATTAGTTATAAGCAGACTGCGGATGTTTATGGATATGCATATTTTTAATAAAGAATGGCAGAGTAGTGGGACTGAAATAGGAATTTGTTTTGTCATTAGACGATTTTAAAATGTATTATTTATTTTGCATATTATGCAGCGACTAGATAACTAGATAACATTATAATACAATGTATTACATTTTGCATATTGCATACATTATGCATATTTTGCATAAATTACATATGCACAAACCCCTGCATTACATTTATTGCCTTAGAGCCGTGGTGGTGTTTCCCGGGACAAACCAAATTTCTGTATTTATTCACTTATCAAAAATTCCATAGCAACTCGATGCACGGTTACTTTCGAGCGAATTGAATTTCATGATCAGTGTAGATTTTTAGTTCTCTCCAATTATTTACAAGTTTTTGCATAACCGTTTATAAAGTAGTTAGTGAAGCGATCATTATTAATGCCGAGAACAACAAAATCGGGAAGTGCAAGAGTGAAAAATGGGCTTGACCAACTGAAGGAAAAATATTTCACAGCGGATCGGGATGGACAAACCTTTTATTGTCAAGCTTGTTATAAAGAGGCAGATATATTTTTAGCACTGCCATTCAGTTAATTATAATTATGTATTAGGTATAAATACTGTTGGGCACAAGAATAATGTTGAAAACAAAGATGATGTGACCGCTACAAATATAAATCCAGAAGATGAAATAAATCAATTCAAGAAGAATTCATTTTATAGAGACAAGTGTCGAACAATGGTCGCTGTTAATGTTCCCTGGAGAAGCCTTGATAATGAAGTGTAGGGAAGGTTTCTTCAAAAATATGCAAAGCAGAATATTCCAGATGAATTGACGTTAGGAAAAATTCTTTGCAGGATTGCAATAATTTTGCAATTCAGGAGGTTCGAAATGACGAGACTTCAGATAACACCGGTTGTAATGTAGCGAATTTAAAAGTTGGGAAACTGTGTGAGAATGAAATAGCAGAAACCTTACTTACTTGCGTCTGGACAACTCGAGCAATCAAATCTCGCTACTATTTCTCGATTTGTGAATTTGGCGATGCGGGTCTTACGGCGAAATGGTGGTGAAGAAAAAGTGTTACTACTTGTAACAGATGCAGCAGCATACATGTTGAAAGCTGGTAGCAACTTGGAAATTTTTACTCGAATATGTTGCATCTAAACGCTGGTACTGAGTTCGAGTTCACGTGAAATTTTGACATGTCTCCATTATCTGGTCATTCTTTCGAGCGAAAATTTTGACAATGGAGAAAAGCAGAGACACTGCTCATTTCTGACGGATAAAATGTCAAGAATTTCACTTTTCGATCGATTTTCTTATCGGAAAGACATTTGCACTGCTCCAGGTTCAAATTGAAACGCCAAATGTCACTTTTTAGCTCGAAAGAATGAACTGCACAAACTAAATTGGCGTGAAATGATTGGAGACATGTTTCAGTGCCATCTATATTTTCGAAGCGAAAGCAACTTCGAAGCAACTTTTCATGCTAAGAACACAGTACCAAACTTGCTTATTTTCAAGCTAAATTTTCGCCGAAACCAATTTCACGTGAAATTTTGTATGAAAATTTCACGTGAAATCGAACTCAGTACTATGCTTAACTTGCTAAGCTCACGGATTAGAAGCAGAAGAAGTGAGTCTTCACTTTCCTTTAGTTGATAAATTGATATCATCTGTCAGAAAAGTGTTTTTTAAGCTCCGTTTCGTGTAGAACGTTACCGAGTGACATTGGTTAGTGCTCCATTACCACCAGAACCCATCTTAACAAGATGGGGAACATGGATAGAGGCCGCTATGTCCTATGCAACGCATTAGGAGGGTATCAAAAGAGTATTAATTTTATATTATTAATAAAAATTTGACTTTATTAAAAAATTTTTTTTTGTGCTCAAAACAGGTAATTGAATATTTCGATGTAAACGATGCAATGTCAAATAAAACAGGACAGGAAATATTGCAAAGTAGGCAACTTCCTCAAGATTTGGCATTTATCGAAGCACATTTTGGTACTTTGCAAATCAGTATGAAGAAACTGGAAACAGTGGGATTATCTAAAACGGAATCTATGGGATATGTGGTCGATATAGGTTTTGCCATTTGAGCAAATTTAAATATGCTCCAAGTACTTCTTGCAACGTCGAACGATCATTCTCTGCTTACAAAATAATATTATCAGGCAAACGTCACAAATTTACATATCCTAATCTGAAAAAAAAACAGTTGTAACATACGGCAATGCAAATTATAATAAAATAGCATAATATCTGGCAGACTTTACAAATTATATACATTTCGCATATGTTGCATATATTTTACATATCTTGCATATATTTTGCATAATATTTTGCATAAAATATGCATATTTTACTATGTTACAATAAAACAATTAAGAAACAAATATTTGATTTACATCTCTATTTTTTACCTCCCTTATTTACAAAATACGTAATTGCATAAACATCCGCAGTCTAGTTATAAACCTTGATATAACATAATTTTTTCTTCATTGTTAAACTATGAATAGTCCAATGGTAAGTAATGTTACAAAAAAATTATTTGTTACTGATAATTTGTGATAAGCTGATGATGAAAATATATATAATAGAAAACATGCCAAAAACCGGCAGATTAAATTAAAAGTAAAATATTTAATGTTTTTTTGCTATCAAATGCGCTTCTAGTGTATGTACTCTCTGTTGTTAGACCAGGTACTCTAAAAACCGAGTGAGTCGATCACCGGCCTTCAGCATGCGATTCCTATGGTTTAAATGCAGCCATGATCAGGGGTAAAGTGAGTCAGGGGTAAAGCTAGTCGCGAAATTCATCACTCTATTCTCGTATAAAATGATTGTGAACGAAGTCTCTATCAATTTCAAACCCCAAATGACAAGATATTAGTGGAACTACTTTACTTTTACGCCTATTTCTGCCACTGTAACGTAAAACGTAATTTTGGCGTACTATGCATGACAAGCATTAGTTTTAAGTCAGATTCAAAAGAAGAGATTATCAGCCTTGCATTTAATCAATTCTAGTCTATTCGTTCTAATACTGGATCTCTGTAGTAAAACCACCAAAGCTGAACTTTTACTAATATGTAGTATTACTAACATTGCTGAAGTACTGTGTCACGACTTTGAAGATCGCATTGAGGATTGTCGTAAAGATTAGGTCTGAAAATTTACCTAGTCAAAGTGTTCATCATGATGTTTATTAGAGTCAATGAAAATTGACTTTTCCTATATCGCTTCATTTGATGTTGATTTTGTAGCTGTATTTAGGTTGAGCTTTGTTGAGATATCTCATCAAAATGAGTTTCATGAGCGATTCGGATGCTGTTACTTGTTGAAGTGTGTTTCATGAGCTTGCTCATGAAACTCTACTTTTACTTTTTTTCGTAGAATAACTTCAGGCAAGCAGCCAGATGTTTGCCAATTGTTACGGAATCAATTGTCAACAAAAAATTGTGCCTGAAGCAGTGTTTTTTAATAGTGATGTGACAGGTGGAGCTTCTGAAAAGCAATCAACTTTGAGGATTCTTGCCTGAAAAGTGTTCCATAAGATTTCGTGATCACCTGTTACCCGCCGCTGCGCAAAATCTTCTTCGTTCCCTTTACCTCCCGTTGGAGTAAAAAAAGGGGGCAATTTCGGGTGGCCCAGCTCACGCGGAGAATGGGGTGAGTCGAAGTTTTAGGCGCCACTCGCTTTGTTCTATCACGAAATTGCCTAACAATCGTCGCCTAGAAGCGAGAAATCGTCGACGATCTTTCCCCTCACAAATCAAAGCTTCAAAACGCCCGACGCGCACTAATAACACCAGCGTTACATGTTAATACACAACTCTATTTCACTTATGATTTACCTCCCTACCGACGGCGCCGCGTTACACAATGCGAGAAACTTATTCTAGTCCACCACTATGCTTAAATCTAAATTCTTTTATCTATAATATACATATAATCTATCTAACCTGTCTCGATACTCAGCTGCCACACAGTCGTTTCTTCGGGGATTCCCCCACGTAGCCGTTTTTCTTGTTGCTTATTCCGAACGCGACGCTGCGCTATGGTCTGTTCACCAGCCCCACGTAGTTAATTCGCCACCGGATCGCTGCGCTATCTCGAAAATACTCATTCAACTAAGATCGCCGCACCTCACACTCGACTTTACGCTATATCGGAGTTTTATTTCACTGAATCAAGCGCACCGCGCTTCTGGCCTTTTCCTGAATCCGTCACGGTTGGCACGAATCTCCACTGTCGCTCGATCAACGTATCAAAAACTCCATGTTATTAGTTCACCTCGAATTCGTCGTGGCTTGCCCAAATCTCCTCAATCGTTCATTCGGCGATACTTCCAACGTCGATCAATCCCCAGAAATGAAAAATAATTAATTTTCTCTGCTTCGCTGGATACGTCCGTATCTCACCTAGTTTCTCGATTAAAGAGACCAGATTTATGCTCGATCACCTTCCACTAAGCCTCGGCTAGTGGTTTCCATCCCGCTTCTGCGGTATCTCTGCAGACCGTTGGTTGTTCCATCCGCAGTATTGTTCGATCGGGTGCATTGGCCCCTTGTGCTCGCTACACGCGCCTGCTATAGTGCAATTTCGCGCACTTAAGTTCGATAGCAATCGGAACGCGCCCTCATCTTTTTGCCGCATGGTGGCGGTTCCGTCGCCCGTTGACGTCTCGTGTATCACTTCGTCGTTGTTTACACTCGCCCTGTCAAGAATTGCTGTGTTCATGGCCTGGTGTGCAATATATCCTTAGCGTTTAAGCATATTTACATTCGCGTTTAGCCAATTGTGTGCGGGCATTCGTGAGTTTTGTTACGCGTCAAACTCGGCCGAATCTAATCCAAATGCTGGTACGGCGCACCGAGGTCGCATGTTGTTTTGTTCACGGAAGGCCTAGGCGACTCGCCGGAATGCGATATGCGATAGTGCCGGTGTTGTAAAATTCCACGATCCTTCTGTAGCGTCCTGGCTCGCCCTCCCCCGAGTTTACTCTTTACTGGGTCAAGTCGTTGTCCTTCGCCTGGTTTGAATCGCTGGTGATGGCGTGACCTGGTGAGGCGCAACTCGTTTCACCGTCAGCGCGATGCGTTCCTTTCGTTGCTTGTTATACTATTTTCTAATTACATTCATTTTTCCTTATTCTAATCTAATTATTGCTCTTTTACATCATTTGCCTAACCTCGTACGTACATTTTATTTTTAGGTATCCATCCGCTGGCGTTACATCTCCCCCTTCCCCAGAGAATTACCCGTAATTCTGATCTGATTCTATGCCTCCGGAGGCGCTAATTAACGACGCGTTCGCGATTTGCATGCCCGTTTGAATCCCGGAACTGTTCCGACTCTGACGTACGCGTCGTTTCACAACCCGCTTCATTCATGATTTCTATTAGATTTACTTGGATTTTCGCGTAATTTCGGAATTCCCTTCTATCGCCGCATGCCATCGTTTAAATATATTTCTTTTTTTTTCCATTTTTTTTTTTTTTGATTTGAATTTCTATTTTATCATTGCCGTTTATATATTTTTTGTTTCAATCTTTTTTGCTATATTATTAGCTCTATTATACTGGATTTAGGTTTTTCGCGACATTTTAAATTCCGGTCTCATTCCGGGCGGTTTCTTTCTACTACATCCCTACATTCGGTCGCACACTCCCTCACTCTTTCTAAACAACACCACAAACATGTCCTGATATTTTCTGACCCTCTCATCTACTATCATTTTAGGGAAAAATATCTACCTCTGGTGACTACATGGAGAAAGGAAGCGTAAAACAGTTCCCCCAACGAGATTAACCAATCAGAGACAGAACGATCAAGCGCCTCAAAAAGTACCAACACCCAAATATGCGTCTAAAAAGGACCTTTAGGCTACGCGCCTGCTAAGGTTGCGCTCAGACGTTGCCACCACCTACCGGGTAATATTTTCTCTTTTTAATGTAATCATTAATATTTCGTAATCTTTTAGCCCGGATGTAACAACCATTCATTCGCGAACTCTCTTTCTCCTTCACATCAAATTACTGCCTTACTATAATACCCGCCACCACACTCTGAACCTAACCTAATAACTTAATAGCTACACCACCACCGAGGAAACTTACTACTAACCTGATCATAATCTAATTCCCAAAAACCGACACCAACCTATAAGAACGCTATTTTTTCCTGTGGCGACCTTTCGCCAACAAACCCCCTATCCTATCTGCGTGTCGTAACTCTTCTGACCTAGAAACTAATAACTTAAAGGAAATTACTGATACGATGTATTGATCGAAATGATTTACCCGTTCTCTATTCCGCTCCTCCTGGAGTTGTCTTCGAAATATCGCTTGAGATCTTTTGAATGCCATGTTCCGGACTTCTTCCCCTTTTCATCGATCAAATCATAGATTCCTGCTGACGTTCGTTTGGCTATCACGAAAGGTCCGACAAACGCCGGCGCCAGTTTGGCTGCGAAATTTTTGCTAGAATCTGACAGTACATAGTTCTTTCTCCACACGCGATCACCCTCTCGAAAGTTCTCAACTCGTCGCCGAAGATCATAACGTTTCTTACTGTCAGATGCTGCTTGCTTCATTCTCCGAACAACCTCCTCATGAATCCTTTTCAGAGCTTCTGCCTTTCGTGTCGGCGATAAGTCCCCGCTGTCGATGGTTGGAGGTTCCCATGATTCCTGATATGTAACCATTTCTCTGCCGAAGTTCAGAAAATAAGGCGAAAAACCGGTGACTTCATGTTTGTAGGTTCGCAACGCACATGCGATTTTCGCTAGACACTGGTCCCAGGTACGGTGATTCTCCGAGGCGTAGCACCGCAACATACACTTTATATCTTGATTGCGGCGCTCTGCGGGATTGGCCTGAGGGTGATACAGCGCGGTATAGCACACCTTCACCCCGTACTCCTCCATCCCTGTTTTGAACTTCCCGCCTCTAAACTGCACCCCATTATCGCAGATTAGAAACCTGGGTACCCCGTAAACTAACAACACATTTTCTTCCAGTAGACGGAATATAGTTGACGCCGTTGCTGATCGAACTGGGAGGATTACTGAGTACTTAGTAACGTAATCTAACACAGTGAGTATATAGCAGTGACCCCGAGTAGATCGGGGTAACGGGCCGATCAGATCTACACAGATCATCTCCTAAGGAGATTTCGCTACCCCTGCCCTAGTCGCCATCGCCCCAATCGGTGCCTTTCGCTCTACCTTATTCTTCTGACACACTATGCATCTCTTGACGTATTCCCGCACATCAGCGCCCATTCGAGGCCAATAATACTTCTGAGCAACTCGAGCCACTGTCCGATCCGACCCCATGTGCCCTGCCTTCGGGTCATCGTGACACTTGTGGAGGATGCTTGCCCTCTCCGCCTTCGAAACGACTCGTTTCCAATCCGACTCAGCCCCCAAAATTCCCTTTTTGCCTGGATTCCGCTTCCATAGCGTACCATCCACTACTCTCCAGTTGGAGTAGCTTGTGGGATCTGCTTGAACCTTTTCCCGCATCATCGCATACCAATTCTCCCCGATCAATGGCGTAGTCAGACTATCCACGTTCACTACAGCTCGCGATAGAGCATCTGGGACTAAATGATCCTTTCCCCTCCTGTGCACGACCTCAAAGTCGTATTGTTGTAGTCGTACGGCCCATCTTGCCAATCGACCGGAAGGGTCTCTTAGCTTGTTCAACCAAACCAACGAATGGTGATCTGTGATGACTATAAAATGCGTACCTTCGATATAGGGGCGTAATTTTTCAATCGACCAAACGACTCCGAGACATTCCTTTTCTGTCGCCGAATACTTTCGTTCCTGCTTCGACAACGACCGACTCAGGTAGCAGACTACCTTTTCCCCCGTTGGGTGTGCCTGGCTCAGTACAGCTCCTATCCCCACGTCCGAGGCGTCTGTCTGTGCCTTAAACGGAAGGTCAAAGTCCGGACAGGATAAGATTGGTGCTGATATTAGTTTGGCTTTGCACGAGCCAAAGGCTTCTTCACACTCATCGGTCCAAGTGAACTTCCGGCCTTTCTTCAGGAGGTCACTTAGGGGAGCTACCATGGTGGCGTGGTTGGGGATGAATCGCCTGTACCATGACACCATTCCGAGTAATTGACGAACTTGTTTCACTGAAGATGGACGAGGAAACTCTCTGATTGCTTTGACCTTTTCTGGATCCACTTGTAGACCCCTCTCGTCGACAATGTAACCCAGATATCGCAATTGGGTCCTGCAGAATTGACATTTTTCCTTTGCCACCCTTAGCCCCTCCTCTCTCAACCGGGTGAAAACGTCTTGAAGTACCTCCACATGTCGCTCGAATGTGTCCGTAACGATGATTATGTCATCCAAATATGTGAAGACGTATGGTTCAAGAGAGGGCCCGAGCACTGTGTCTATTAACCTTTGCCATGTGGCCCCTGAATTGTGCAGGCCGAAAGGCATTCTGAGGAAATGGAACAGCCCCCGCCCGGGTACGGTGAACGCCGTGTACTGTTGGGACTCCTTTGCCATCGGCACCTGCCAATAGGCCGATTTCACATCCAGGGTGGACAGATATTTCGCGTTCCGCAGTTTATCGAGAGTCGCAGAAATGTACGGCAGCGGATATGCGTCTTTCTCCGATACCGCGTTCACTTTACGGAAGTCGACGCAGAACCTGAACGAGCCGTCTTTCTTCCGCACAAGCAGAATCGGCGAGGACCATGCGCTTGCCGATGGCTCCACCACTCCCATCTTCAGCATCTCGTCCAGCTCCAAGTTAATTTGCTTCTGCACTGCGGGTGACACGGGATAATATCTTTGTTTGATTGGAGGTGACTTTGTGCTGATGACGTGACTCACTGACCTGGCACAGCCCAGTCCATCCCCCATCAACCTGAACTGCTCATCCAGAAGGTTCGTCAAAGTTTGAGCCTCCTTATTCGACAAGCGTGCCCTCCCCTGTAATGCCTTTGCTTCCACTACTTCCGCTGCGGCAAGAGAAGTCCACTGTCGTCCCTTCAAATCTAACACGACCCCGAACCGCTGCCAGAAATCGACTCCTAAAATCAGCTCTTGAGGAACCGACAGAATCACCAGGGTATCCAGACCATATGTTCGGCCATTCAACGTGAACTTCAATCGCACTGACCCTGCCACCGCGCAGGCCACCCCATTCGCGAGTCGAACCTCCTCGATCCCCGCCTGATCTAGTTCGAGCCCCTTATTTGCCAGACGAGTCCACCCTTTCCTCCCTAAAATGGTGCGGCTCGCCCCCGAGTCTAGAAGTCCCTCCATCTCAACATCTTCTACATTCACTCTTAAGTGCGGACGACTATCTATACCGCTTTCCACTAGAGCGTAATCTACCGTTGGTTGATGTTTCCTCGTTTGCGGCCGCGATCTCGTGCTCACCTGGCCGCTTAGGGAGCACGACGGTCGTTTCCCGATTCGCGGCGGTTGGTTTGTGCCCCTGCCTCGTGATTCCTGGTACTGTTTCTGTTCTGCCTATTCTGGCAGGACGGGCAGGCGGACCGCAAAACTCCTTGGCGCCCGCATCCAAAGCAGCGCAAAGGTTCAGGACAATCTCTCGACAAGTGTCCAGCCCCTCTACAATTCCAGCAGCGGACTCTACTTGGCCCGACTACCGCAGCCACCTGCGCACTATTTTCTACTCCTACGTATGCCAAGTCCGGTTCTAGGCATCGTCTCGACCGCGAGGTAGGAGGCACAAAAGCTGCCACAGACGCTCTTGTCGCATCCAAGGTACGACCCAGCTTCACTAGTTCAGCAATGGACTTTACGGGGGTTAAGCCCAATTGTTGCTGATAATAAGGTGCGATGTTTCTACGCAACACCTTCAGCTTTTCCTCATCCGTGCAAGTCATTTTCAACCTGCTGAAGAGGCGCTCCATTACGGCCACATACACACCCATTGATTCGCTTTCCCCTTGGGTACGTCTGCGAATCTCATCCCACAGGCGATCCTCGTAGTCGGACGGTAAGAATTCGGCTTTGAGCTCTTCCACTAGCTCGTCCCAGCATCCCACTAGACCCCGATTGGCCCGGAACCATATAAGAGCTCGAGAATCGAACAAATCCACAGCCGCTCTAAAAAGCTGTGGTTTAGACAGCCCCCTTGCCTGCCGCAATTCTTCCACCCGCTCGAGAAAAGCGTTCACAGAACCTGAGGAGTCCCCGCTAAACTTCAGGCCCCATTTAGCCACCTCTGCCGGGTTCGCCCCCTTCACCTGCTGCACTATGGAAGTTGCCTGCGCTTCTCCGAGTGGCTCCGTATCATCTTCGCTAAGATCCTCACTCCTTTCCGCTAGGCTCCCCATCGCCAAGATGAGCCTATTCCGAAGCTCCTTCACGGCGTCCTTCTGCTCCTGTGTCACGGAACGCACGTTCTTCACTCTGCGGAACCCGAACTCAATCCTGATTCGTGCCTTTAAGTATTCCAGCGTAGCCTTATCGCCCGACACCCTGCCTACCAACTCTTCAGCCTCCAATACCTTCGCCGTGAGCTCCCTGTAGTCCGTCTCGTAGTCGAACGGATACTCCGCCTCAACGTATGACGTGTCCGACTCTGCCTCTGCCTTCAGCGTAGACCTCAGGGTCTTCCTCATAGCATCCACTGTATCCGACGGGAAACCGCGAATGGCGAGCTCGTAGGTGAGCTCATCCTTGGTCAACCTATCAACCGGAATCTTCATTTCAAGACCGATAACTCTCTACCGCTCTGCAACCTGAAACGCCTCCAGCGAACTCTACCCAAACCGCGACCTACTCACACCAGATTATTCACCAACTGACACCAAGATGATGCACTAAACAAACCGAATTGTTTTTAGCGGAATTCGCACACCAAGACAATTCTCCCTCACCAAACCTATATCATCTAGAATATCAGCCACAGTAATTTTCCGCAGCCCTATATCTGAAAATTTTGCCTCTTAAACTAAACCTTCACACTCACTTGCACGCACTCTACTCAAAATAAATTCATTATTCACACATTCTGCTCACTCCCAAAATAATACCGGAATTCAAAATATTTAACTTATGAAATAGAAATAAGATATGAAAATATCCACTCTCGAAGATATTAATACCAATGTGTTCAATATATGCAGTAAATATATCGAAATACGCTAAATTTCCAATATCTTCGGTATGTGTAACGATTCAATATTCACCCGTATAAATACTTTCAGTATTCAATACATTCAGAAAAATGTTTAAAAATATTCAATTTATAAATTGTATTCCACGCTCATCTCGTGTACTGTGTAAGACCCGGATCAACAATCCCGATATCATCAATATCGCCACGGTTCCCTGGTTTTTGAGTATGACATCAATCTTTTACGTACCCGACCGACAGTCGATTTGTCGATTTATGTCACCGATCAACGCGCCTATCTGCCTTCCCACAATTTGGGACTTGGCTTCACAGATTTTATATATTTTTTTCTCATTTACCGTTGTGCCGTTATTCACCGTTAAGGCCCCACGTTGGGCGCCAATTTGTTACCCGCCGCTGCGCAAAATCTTCTTCGTTCCCTTTACCTCCCGTTGGAGTAAAAAAAGGGGGCAATTTCGGGTGGCCCACCTCACGCGGAGAATGGGGTGAGTCGAAGTTTTAGGCGCCACTCGCTTTGTTCTATCACGAAATTGCCTAACAATCGTCGCCTAGAAGCGAGAAATCGTCGACGATCTTTCCCCTCACAAATCAAAGCTTCAAAACGCCCGACGCGCACTAATAACACCAGCGTTACATGTTAATACACAACTCTATTTCACTTATGATTTACCTCCCTACCGACGGCGCCGCGTTACACAATGCGAGAAACTTATTCTAGTCCACCACTATGCTTAAATCTAAATTCTTTTATCTATAATATACATATAATCTATCTAACCTGTCTCGATACTCAGCTGCCACACAGTCGTTTCTTCGGGGATTCCCCCACGTAGCCGTTTTTCTTGTTGCTTATTCCGAACGCGACGCTGCGCTATGGTCTGCTCACCAGCCCCACGTAGTTAATTCGCCACCGGATCGCTGCGCTATCTCGAAAATACTCATTCAACTAAGATCGCCGCACCTCACACTCGACTTTACGCTATATCGGAGTTTTATTTCACTGAATCAAGCGCACCGCGCTTCTGGCCTTTTCCTGAATCCGTCACGGTTGGCACGAATCTCCACTGTCGCTCGATCAACGTATCAAAAACTCCATGTTATTAGTTCACCTCGAATTCGTCGTGGCTTGCCCAAATCTCCTCAATCGTTCATTCGGCGATACTTCCAACGTCGATCAATCCCCAGAAATGAAAAATAATTAATTTTCTCTGCTTCGCTGGATACGTCCGTATCTCACCTAGTTTCTCGATTAAAGAGACCAGATTTATGCTCGATCACCTTCCACTAAGCCTCGGCTAGTGGTTTCCATCCCGCTTCTGCGGTATCTCTGCAGACCGTTGGTTGTTCCATCCGCAGTATTGTTCGATCGGGTGCATTGGCCCCTTGTGCTCGCTACACGCGCCTGCTATAGTGCAATTTCGCGCACTTAAGTTCGATAGCAATCGGAACGCGCCCTCATCTTTTTGCCGCATGGTGGCGGTTCCGTCGCCCGTTGACGTCTCGTGTATCACTTCGTCGTTGTTTACACTCGCCCTGTCAAGAATTGCTGTGTTCATGGCCTGGTGTGCAATATATCCTTAGCGTTTAAGCATATTTACATTCGCGTTTAGCCAATTGTGTGCGGGCATTCGTGAGTTTTGTTACGCGTCAAACTCGGCCGAATCTAATCCAAATGCTGGTACGGCGCACCGAGGTCGCATGTTGTTTTGTTCACGGAAGGCCTAGGCGACTCGCCGGAATGCGATATGCGATAGTGCCGGTGTTGTAAAATTCCACGATCCTTCTGTAGCGTCCTGGCTCGCCCTCCCCCGAGTTTACTCTTTACTGGGTCAAGTCGTTGTCCTTCGCCTGGTTTGAATCGCTGGTGATGGCGTGACCTGGTGAGGCGCAACTCGTTTCACCGTCAGCGCGATGCGTTCCTTTCGTTGCTTGTTATACTATTTTCTAATTACATTCATTTTTCCTTATTCTAATCTAATTATTGCTCTTTTACATCATTTGCCTAACCTCGTACGTACATTTTATTTTTAGGTATCCATCCGCTGGCGTTACACACCATTGCTCAAACTGGCTCTACTTTTTTGATAGCTGCTCTACTTTAACTTGTCTTTAGATGCTCTGCTCTTTTTCCGGGGTCATTAAATACAGTTTATACAAATTTTATTATATTTTAAATATTTTAAATTTTGTCTTGCAAATGTCAATTTTTGGATTTCAGAGGTCTAAAATCATTATAATTAACCAAATTTCACAGATAAAATCACACGTACTGTTTTTGAGCTACATTCAAAAAAAATTCGTAAATTTAGTCGTAAAATATGAAGCAAAAATATTTGGCGAAAAAATTGCGGTGATACAGAAGATATGTATGTAGAATGCAAAGTTTATAAAAGAAGAATGGATAATATCTGAAAGCTGCAGTGCTTACATTGCTGGTATTCTCATTGATGTGGTTAACTATTTTCACCTTATTGGTGCGATTGTGTAGACGTGAAGGACATGTTCCTGTGGTTGATACCTTTCACACCCACATTGGGCGGCAGTTGCTACAGTCACAAAATTGAAGCCCATTTAAACTTATATTTAATAGTTTTAAAGCTAAGGGAAGTTTATAGTGCTTTTCAACCACCAATCTTATTAAAGTAATCTAAGTAACCTAATAAGTGTTATACTTTTGATGTTAGTTCATTTTTAATGAATTTTGTCCGTTCATGAATTTTAACAAATGTGTAGCGAGTAGATTTTGATAATAGTGACTGGGCTATCGATTCCAAGATATTAAACTTCAGCAAATTCAGGAACGGTGTTGTTGAGGGAAAAAAAAACTTTAAGGGCCGAACATTTTTTATTGGGATTGTTCGCTATTTGTTTTTATTTTTCAGGCTTTATTCTTTGCTTGATAATTCTGGACGTCACATTTATGCTTATTTGCATTAAAGATTATGTTGAAGAATGGCTCTACGTTGGAATACTTAGATAGGAAAAGAGAGCAAAAGGGAAATTTACAGGATCGTCACTACCTTGGTTTGGCATCTTTAGGATTTTCCGTACATATTGGTATTAATACGATTCCGTACTAATTTTTTATTTAAATAAAGCTCCGAACATTTAAAATATTACAATATAGTACGTATGCTGTATTGTATTATAAAATTCAATTTTGTTCATATGACTACCACAAACGCATTGCAGCGAAGAATTTTTTGAAGCTAACTTTCCATCACTTCTAGTGAGCCCCTAGCGCATAATAATTAATAATTAAGGATTAATAATTTTCAAAACGTTATCGTATGCATGTTTGAAACTTGTTCAAAATACATATCGTAAACTTGGGCTTTTGAAAATTTATTTGTTGATAGAAATAGAGGGGACTTAAAATATCACTAGTGGCCGCCGGTGCCAAAATTTGAAGTTGACTACTATTTGGCGAGGATTAGGCCTATTCCACAAATACACTAATTTATTTGGAACATTTTAGCTCAACTGGATGACGCGTCCACGAAAAACAGTGACTTAAATACAAAATGGTTATGTCCTCATTGAAAAACCCTACATCATATGTGGCCTACCACAGATTTTGCGACGTGCTTTTTGGGTATTAAACCAGTCTGGAAAGCTTAAACACATCATTTTTAGCAGTCTTGCAACCATCTACGGAATAATTGCATGAGATTTAAGAGTACCACTTCTTATTTAATACGAAAAATGCCTCACAGTGGTTATTTGTAAAGTCACCTGCTGTGGCAGGTCTAATATCTCACGAATCGCGTTTGAATTGTAGTGATAGTGGAGAGTACTGAATATCTAGAGATACTTGATATAGAGAAAAAACTTGGATAACAAGGATTCGTTAGATTTTTACCAAGCAAACTATTAAACAACAAACAGCAAACTTATTTGTGTGTGTAGATTTGTTAATTTGGTTATGCCCTGCAATTATTTATTACTATTCAAATATTTTTTTAAACAAAATTAAAATTTTTATTGGCTACCAATGCTCAAGAGAA
Source organism: Nemotelus nigrinus (assembly GCA_947369275.1). Lineage (NCBI taxonomy): Eukaryota > Metazoa > Arthropoda > Insecta > Diptera > Stratiomyidae > Nemotelus > Nemotelus nigrinus. The sequence continues at coordinate 192,972,919 of OX376372.1, forward strand.
ATATTGTTTTGTATCAATTCATTATATGTTTTTAAATTGTTTTTTTATTTTATAGTTTTTTTAATTGTTTTTAATGTGTGCTAACTTTTTCCCAGCTAGTAAAAAAATATTTTAATATGACAATCGATTTTTGCTTTCGAAGCTAGATATATTTCATTTTGTTTCAAATATCGATTTTTCGAGGGTAATCTGCCCTCTTCTTCAGTGTCTATTGGTCTAATCTTAATCTAACTTAGGTATGCTGACTTTTAAAGCATTAACTTATACTAATTACCAACTAATTGTCTATTAATTACTTTACTTAAATACATTCAACTATCTATATTAATTAAATTTTCCTCCTGCAAGAATTAGGCGCCTTCCAAAGATACATAAGGAAGGAAGTGAGCTCAGGGAAATTGTCACCGCTACAAACGCTCCAATAAGAAGAATCGCAAAGTGGATTGTAGACGAGAGTAGGACCTTAGGGAAGATTAGCGATAGAATGTTAAAAAATCGAGACGAGGTAATGGAGTGGCTTGAAAGAGTGGCAAGGCAACAATAGGGGAAGATGAGCTAGTTGTATCATTTGATGTGAAGACTCTGTTCCCAAGCGCGCCGGTAAAACAAGCACTCACGTTCTTTGAGGGCTGGCTATTAGAGAGGAATAGCTCACCGGAGGGGAGGAAGAGGGCTAAAGACTTTTTGGCCTTGCTTCGGTTTGCATGAATGAAAGTTATTTTACTTTCAGGGGGAAATACTTTAAGGGGTTACCCCCACTTGTAACTTTGAAATTTTTCTGTTTTTTGTTGCATTTGTTTTAAGTATAACTATCTGAGAATACGTCCTTCAAATTTCAAGTCGATCCGAACATAATTGACCGAGATATGAGCGTTGAAAGAGAAGAAACTGTTACTTATACAACCGTTACTTATACTTATACTTATACTCGTAAACGCATTTTTCTCGAAATGACATTTTTGAAGTCAGTGACCAAAATTACTCGAAAACTACTGAGCCGATCTTTTTGAAACTTGACAGGCTTATTCAATACATAAAAAATGTAGTGTTTGATTGTTCGGTTTTTCTTTTCGATAAAAAATGCCCGTTTTATAGCAAAAAGACGACCGTTTTTTTAAGTGAAAATCGAACCATTAAATTTGACTGTCGGCCATTTTGTAAAAAATGGATATTGTTTTAAATCCTTCGATCAAACACTAGTTTATACTGTTATTTGACTAAATCCATCGCTATATTTTGCTTCAGATGATCCAGTTCGACATAATGTTGGTCACCGCAAAAAGTGAAAATTAAAATACCATTGTTTTGATGGCCATTTGTAATTTAACGATGTAATATTTTTTCAATAAAAAAATTACTGAATGGTGTTCAGTGCATGATCTTTAAGATAATACAATAGTCGTTTAAATAAATTTCGTAGTTTTCTTGAAAAAAATTCATGAAAATGACCAATTTTTTTCCACTACAAGTGCGGGTAACCCCTTAAAGCGATGAAAGGTGTTGCAATGGGAAATCCTTTATCCCCACTTATGAGTGAGATATTTCTGGACCGACTGGAGAAGAAACTTTATGAAGAAGGTTCGCTTCCTCGGGTTTGGTTTAGATATGTCGACGACATTCTAACTATCGTTAAAAAAAATGCTTTGGGAGAAACTTTGGAGAAGTTGGACATCCAATTTACAATGGAAATAGAAAAGAATGAGAAACTACCCTTCTTGGATTTAATGGCCATAAAGAAAGAAGGTCTTCTTAGAATTAATATCTCTCGGAAGCCCACACACATCCAGAGGACAACACCATCCACGTCTGATCATTGGCATTTTCAAAAAATGGCGCCCTTTAACTCGATGATCCGCCAGCTATTAACATTGCCCATGGACCAGGAAAGTTTTAACTCAGAAGTTAAATATATTGAAGATACGGCGAGAAAAAATGGATTTGACGAGAGGATAATTGGATATCTTGTCAAAAAGAAAAATTATAGAATACAGCGTGATCTTTTAATGACGCTCTTTACGCATGAAAAACAAAAACCAACCATAAGAGTTCCAATTATTTTTTCGTCAGTATTCAAAAAAGTTCGGGAACTTCTTGAACGCTTTGATATTAAAGCAGTTCCAACTAGTAAAACCTAAACATTAGGTACTATACTATGTCACGTGAAAGATGAAAAGGATAAAAAGGAAAATGTGGAGTTTATAAAATTACCTGCCCAGAATGCGACAAAATATACATCGGTCAAACGAAACGGTTAGTTGGTGTTGGACTAACGGAACATAAACGGGAAGCAGCTTCAGCGAGGAAAAAGAATACAACATTAGTACGATCAACAGAAGCAAAGCACATCTTGGAGGAGGATCAGGAGGCACAGCAGGTACGAAAACTGGATGTGTACGAAAGCCTGAACATATGAAAAACTACAATGAATAGAAGACTAAGCACAGGCCAAGGAAACTGTGCATCACCATTGTTTAGGTTAATTTGAACATTCATTTGATAGTGAGGAGGAAAATTGAATTAATAAAGATAGTTAAATATATTTAATTAAAGTAATTAATAGACAATAAGTTGGTAATTAGTAGTGATGGGCAAAATGGCTCTTTGAAGTGAGCCAGCTCCGTAAAACTCACTCACTTTAAAGAGTCGCTCTTTAAGAGCCACTCAAAAGAGCCACTTCAAGCAACTTTTTTATGGTTGCAAAAGTATAAAGTAAATTGCTATTTTTTGTTGTTTTATTAATAATAATAAGCTTAAATCTAATATAACATAACATTACTTTAAAAATATAATATAGCATATAATATAAATTTAAAAATAAACCATAAAATCATCTGAAAATCTTTCCATATAAGTGGCCACTCTACTCAATCGTTGATTCACTATCTCCAGATTCTGGGATGTAAATCTTTCTTTTCCTTCCACCAATTGAGAGGGTCAGCAGTTCTGGGTATAGTTACATGTTGTAAATACTTATCCATTTCGTTAATGCCTGCAGCTACATAGCTTTGCTGGGTTCATACACTATTGACTTTGTCATCAAATTTTCGCCATAGCGAATTTTGCGTTCCTTGTGCTGTGGGTACCGAAACTAGATGTATACAAGCAAGTTTGTATGTGGATTCATTTTGAAATGCTAGTCTTTTAAATCGTGGATCTAAAAGAACGCTCTCTAGGCAAAACATATTTTCTTTATATAATTTAAATCTGTTTGAAAGTTCTCTTTGGATCACATTTTATTTACATCAGCAGTTTTATTTTCGTTCAGACAGAGTTCTGAAATGTAGCTTATAATCGTTGATGTAATAATATATATTTTAGAAATCGTTACTGTTTTCTCACTGCTTATTTCTAGAGTAGCCTCATTGAAGATGCTCAATATATCAGGGGCTGTTTTCATAATATTCCATTCATCAGAAGAAGGAGTTGGTAGATTTTAGTTCAGGACACCTAAGGTGGCTAATGGTGGCTCTTTTACTTCTTGAATGCGCACAAGCATAGATTACGTAGAGTTCCACCTGGTAATAGCATGAAACTTTAACTTAAGCTCTACGTATTCCATTTGCCTCTGTTTTTGTTGTAATTTTGCCGTAATTTTGCTACCAAAATTTTTTCGGACGGTTTTCCGTCAGATTTCATTTTGCCGTATCTTCGAAACTAGTCCGCTTTTTCCCAAACTTGTATGGAAATTTCGCCCGAAACAACTCAAAAAGGGTCCCCAAATTCATGCTAGTCGAAAAAAAAATATTTTGGAAAAATGAACGTTTTTGCCCAATTTCACCTATCAAAAAATTTTTTGCCCTTTAAATATCACTATTGTACTCCCCGACCACTTCCAATCATCGAAAACGTCCTAAAGGCAGTTTTTGCCAAACTGTGGCCAAAAAACCCCTTACTCCCCTACAAAACCGAAATTTTTATATCGCAGCAATAGGTCTTGACCCGTTTTGTCCCAAACCACCTTAACCTCAAATTGGCCGATTTTGCCCGATTTCAGCTACTTTTGCCCTAAAAGGATCTTAACCTTTTCCTACTTAGCACTTTTAGTGGTACTTTCAGTTTTTCCGGACGGTTTTTCGGCAGATTTCATATTGCCGTATTTTCGAAACTAGGCCGCTTTTTCCCAGACTTGTATGGAAATTTCGCCCGAAACAATTCAAAAAGGTCCCCAAATTCATGCTAGTAAACAAAAAATATTTTGGAAAAATGAACGTTTTTGCCCAATTTCCCCTATCAAAAATTTTTTTTGCCCTTGAAATATCACTATTGTACTCCCCGACCACTTCCAATCATCGAAAGCGTCCTAAAGGCAGTATTTGCCAAACTATGGCCAAAAAACCCCTTACTCCCCTACAAAACCGAAATTTTTGTATCGTAGCAATAGGTCTTGGCCCGTAATGTCCCAAACCACCTTAACCCCAAATTGGCCGATTTTGTCCGATTTCAACTACTTTTGCCCTAAAAACTTTTTGAAGAACGAAAATATTCGATACGAACCTGTTCCATATACCTGTTCTAGTGTATACGCTTCATCTCTAAAATCTACCTATGAAATGCACCGCCTAATAGCCAACATTTGGCTACTAAAATACTCGTGAACCAGAGCAAAATATACGCACGTAAACGCATACTGTGTGTTCACAAAATGTCGCCATCAATAACTGCACACGATCAGTATCCATCATTCGCACAGTTCTTCATTCAACGGAGTCGACTCTTTTATTCCTCACTCGCACAGTGTTCATTCAACGGAGCGACTCTTTTAATCCTCACTCGCACAGTGTTCATTCAACGGAGCGACTCTTTTATTCCTCACTCGCACAGTGTTCATTCAACGGAGCGACTCTTTTATTCCTCACTCGCACAGTGTTCATTCAATGGAGCGACTCTTTTATTCCTCACTCGCACAGTGTTCAATCAACGGAGCGATTCTTTTCACTATGCAATACGATAGTCGTATACATATGTTCGTGTTCCGACGTTAGAATAGCATAGATTTCGCTTCAAGTACACACGGTAGTCTAATGAAGTATTGCCGTGTGTATATGCATAAGCTTTATTTGGTCGGGTGGTTGTTTGAGTGGCTCCGCAATATCGCTATTGCCACTAAAGTGAAGGTATGAAGTGTGCGGAGCTATTCTAAATGATGGCTCACATAGCTCTTTCAAAAGAGTCGAAGAGCTGAGTCGCTCAGAGTTGAAGAGTTGACTCACACAGCTCCTTCAAAAGAGTCGCTCTTTTTGATTGACTCGCTCATGAGCGACCCATCACTAGTAATTAGTATAAGTTAATACTTTAAAAGTAAGCTCTTTAAATAACATACCTAAGTTAGATTAAGATTAGACCAATAGACACTGAAGAAGAGGGCAGATTACCCTGGAAATATCAATATTTGTCACAAAATTAAATATATCTAGCTTCGAAAGGAAAAATCAGTTATTTTTGTTAAAACCAGTATAGTTATTCGCACACGAGCATTTGTTTAAAAAAATTTCTGTCATTATACAGGCTGGACTATTATGCTCTTACTATAAAGCAATTCCAATAAAGCAAAACAAATATTTAATCAAACCAATAACTACCAGCAGATAAAAATAGTAAAGTGGCTAAATTTAAGATACGTTTTAAAAAGAAATCACAGAGTGAGATACGTTAAGATTGTATTACAATATTATTTATTTATTATTGGGTCCGCGAAATCAACACATATTGCTCTAAGATATTGCTGCAACTAAGATGCATAGAAGTATGAGACCCTTATGCAGTAATACTCGTATGTGTTCGTACAGTGGTTTGCGCCCTAGACACAAGTTCTGAAGCTAACCTTAGCGTCACACTTTTTCTTCAGGCCGCAAATCCCTCATGGAAATTTACTGAAATGTTGCTGCAAAAAAAGTATTGGAGTCCCCATTTATGTCCATGCTTTTATATTTTATATTTAACATCAACACGTCTCTTTCTTAAAATTTAATCTGTGCTTCTGGGAAACCATGTACATTCTTACCAGCCAGTATAGCCTATAACATTTTATAATTTGATTTTTTCTCCTAAATTATTATTTATTTATTCACCAAACAAGGTACAAAAATCACATATAAAATATCAAATGAAAAGTGAAATGGAAAAGTAAAATAAAGTAAAAAGTAAAAACAAATAAGTTAAATAAGTAACAAACAAATTAAAAAAGTAGCAAATAGATTAATATATAACAATAAATAAAACATTGACATAAAAGCTATAACTTAAAGTTTAGAGGTATGGTTGGCATGCAATAAAGAGCAAATAACGCATAAATAAATTAATTACAAATAGATAACAAATAAAGTAATAAATAAATGACAAATAACTTAAGGGGGGAGATACATGTAACTGCTAAAACAAAAACGATTTTTTTTTATTGCATCAAAGTGTTTGAAATACTCTTAAAATATACCAAAAAAAGTTTTGAAGCGATATTCGTATTAGTTCTCGAGTTATAGCCAGTTATAGACAGCGCGGCGTTCCCCAGGTCGGTGGAGCTTTAGAACTTTAAACGCGCTTTTCTCAAAGTAGTACTTTTTCAATTTCCGTACAAGATATCTCAAAAAATATTGAACCTATTTGGCTCAAATTTATATCACATGTACAAAAGAGTATTATCTCATCGTTGAACCTACATTTTCTTGTAATTTCGGAAAAATAATTAGTTTACCAATGTTAAAAACGTGATTTTTTCGAAAAAAAATCGATTTTTTTTTAAAATCTAATATTAATGTAAAAATTTGATTTTTTTTTCTAAATTTTATTGGTTCACCTAGGAATTATAGATCTCATTAGCATATTTTTTTTTCTCTGAACGTTGCAAGTTTCTCGGAAAAGGCGTTAAGTTGTACGAGGCTGTTTTTGATGTGTTTTTTTCATTTGCTCGCATCGCCTCCATTTTGTGTTAAAAAGTTATTAAAAAAATATTTTCATTTACTATAAGATATGTACTTTGAGGATTTAATATTAAAAATTTTCTGAATAAACAATATATATATTTTAAGTCAATCAGAAATTAGCAATTTCTTTTCCATTTTACATGTATTTCCCCCCTTAATGAATAACAAAAGACAAATAACTAAATGAATTTAAATTTACTATAAAATACATGTATTTATATTAGTATGATAGTGGAAAGGGGAAGACTATGAAGAGAGAGCCTTCATAATTTTATTTTAAAAGTTGATTTAGATATCGTAGGGGAAAAGCTCTCGCTTAAGCTATTGAATAGCCTCCAGCACCTATTTATTGGCTCGTTTGCTGCATATGTTGTGTTGTGTTGGTATTCAATAAGCAATCGTCGGGATCTAGTGACTCTCAAGGGTTGATTGAGCACAAACTTTTCTTTCAAGTAGACGACATTAACCACGTCTCTGATGACATCGAAGCTGAAGCAGGCAGATAACATTAATCTTCTCGACGCAAGGGGTAATAAGTTAATACATTTAAGGCTATATTCGTATGGTGGTAGATTACTGAAATCATAAGGGTTGAAAAAATCTTTCAGACCGAACAGTAAAAACTGCTTCTGAACAGATTCAAATCTTTGGCTGTGAATTTCGAAAGCCGGGTTCCAGATAGTGCACGCATATTCAAGAAGGGGACGCACGAGGGAGCTTGTTCGCGGAGCACCAATAGTCTAGAGAGTTCAGTTTAAATTGAAAAAAGGTCGCGTCAGATTGTGACCTGATGACATGGTAGATTTGGAGGTCGTCCACATATAGTAAATGAGGAATATCAGATAAAACCTCCGATATGTTAGATATAAAAATATTAAAAAGAAGAGGGCCAAGATGACTTCCTTGGGGTACACCGGATTTAAGGTCGACTTTTTTAGAAATCAGACCTTAGAATTTCGCGAATTGCAAGCGGTCGTGTAGGTAGGAGCCAAGCCATTTTAGTAAAGATCCTGCAATTCCGAATTGTTTCAGCTTGGGGATCAACATGGAGTGATCGACTCGGTCTATTGCTTTGCTAAAGTCTGTATAGACTGCGTCAATTTGATCACCTTTCTCCATTTTGCACATAACATCAGAATCAAGCACCATAAGATTAGTTGTAGTAGAACGACCTTTCCTAAATCCATACTGCTGCTCGTTCAGTCGAGCGTCGACCAGAGGAGAAATTTTGCAGCAGATGATTTTTTCAAATACTTTGGGAATAGCAGATAGAATGGCGATGTCTCTATAATTTTGAATAAAACTTCTAGCACCACTTTTATAAATTGATGTAACATAAAAAGATTTCCAATACGAAGGAAATAGCCCAGAGGAGAGAGAGTTATTGAATATAGTATGAAGGGGCGAGATCAGTTGTTTTACACACTTGATCAAAAAAGTAGGAGAGAGGAGGTCACGTCCAGGGCCCTTGTTACTGTCAAGCTCCATAATGGCAGTAAATATCTCATTCCTCGATATGGTCATATCTTCAGGAAAAATTGTTTGAGCCGCACCCGGGAATCGATACAATGTTGGGATGCTGCTAACTGGACTAAAAACTTTTTGAAAATGGTCAGCAAAAAAGTTGCAGATCTCCCGAGGAGAAGAAGAAAACATCGAATTTTCAATGGACATTGAAGAGGGGTAGCCGCTTGTTTTCCGCTTCATATTAATAAAATCAAAAAATTTTTTGGGGTCGCCGATTATATTCTCCCTATAGTTTTGATGTCTCTGTCATACGCTTCGTGAGATTTAGTATAGTTTAGTTATAATGCACTCGTGAGATTAATTCTAATTTCCATAGTCTATTTCATTGTGTCAATTCCTTTAAATTGACACAAGCAGAAAACTACGACTAATTTATTTCCATTCAGCAAATATATTTTGCATCAGCAAATTTATCGTTTTAAATAAAATAAAACCGACACATGGAAGAATCTCCATCGAAATGAATAATTCAAATCTGGAATATTTTAAAATTGACGCAATATAGCCGAAACAACACTGGCACGTAGGTAAGGCACAATATTCTAGGAGGAAAGAAAATCAATTCAAGCGTTGCACTAGCAAGCGATCTGTTTACAATGTCAATTACTTTCAAATGTAAACAATACCGATGTATCTATCTGAGTTGAATATCAATGACTTGAGTGCTTGTTAAGAGCTACACTACAGGTGATTGTCGTCTAATTGCTTTTAAGAATATCTTAGTTTTCTTAGAAGTTTTCGTTCATTTCGACTAATGATATTGGGAAGCGGTTTTTGAATGTCATCCAGTTAGCATCAGTCTTATTTAAATCACTTATTAGATTTTCGAATGTGACCGTATGGTATAGTCAAATGGCGTGTCGACACATGAGAAGATACATTCATCAGTGTCAATAAACATATATTATTTCGACGCAACTATCGCGATTGGTGAAAAATTAAAATATCGCGTTGTTAGGTGCTGGTGAATGGTCTTAAGCTAAATCGCTGGCTGCTTAGGACTCGCTCAGGGTCAAGGTGGAGCTCAGGTTTATTTTTTTGAATATTCGTAATTCGTTGTAAGACACAGCGTAACTTAACTATTCCAGTTCAGGTTTCTCCCCTATCGACTCTGGCGAGTGGATAAAAAGGTAGATGGTAGCGTACGTTGATTTAGTCACACGTACGCCGACACTTCATTAGTTTTCGTTTGTTTTGAGTCGTAACTGTGAAACCAAACTTTATAATTTTTGTTTATTTTCTTGATGTTAATTAGGCAGTTGGTGAGAAGACTTAGGGCCTGTGATTGGTATTAATTGACTGTCCCATGCACTGGATCGTTTAGTTGAGATCAGAACATTTTAGTGAGTGGACCGCGAAGCTGGGACAAGTTCTCTGAGTGGTATACTGAATGCATTTTTAGTGATTGTAAAGTGATTGTTAAGTTTTTTAAAATATAAGTAATATAGAGTAGCAAGATGCTTTCGATAGTGCTGTTCTTTGGTTTTTTGGCTGTCGCTACAAATGCTGGAGTACCGTATGTTACCGAGCAACGTAAGTAGCTTTGAAATTTTTTTGGTGGATGTTGGTGAAAAAACTAGTGTGGATATTTTTCAATTTTGCTGTTTGATAGTAGTTTAATTCAAATTGCTGTTTAATAGTAGGACTATAAATTGTAGAATTTTTCGGGACAGTTTGACGAAGTGCTTATAGCCGTGATGAGATTTTAAAGTTCAGGGTTTATGTATTTAAAAGTGCACAAATGATCTCTATCGCTGTGCTACTTTCTTCGTGCAGCTAATAATGGCCGATGTTCCCTTCATTTGGAGGAGACAATTTTTGGTGGATTTTCCGAGTAACATCACTGTGATCAATGAATTTTCAATAAAATGAAACAAGAAATAGGAAATAATAAGTACCTGTCGTCCAACCTTGCTTAAAATTTTTTTTTTATATTACTCAAAAATATTATGTTTTAAGCTTTATCATATGGATTTAACTTTTTCAAAAAGTGGCCAAGATAGCATACTAAGAACTGTTTGTTGCTACGAGCTCGGTCCGAAAGAGAATATTGAAAGAATGTGAGAATAGAATGGACTGAGCAGTCCATGATAAGCTAACGCTGTTTTGGGATACTTCTATCACTAACTCTTGAAAATTATAGGTTTCAATCGCAAATTATTGCAGGCAACTGTCGAATAAACTCAAACATAGCTTTCATAAGTCTCTTCAACAATTCGCAAATCACTAGCTTCAAGTAATATTTCAATCTGCAAGTTTCTCACCCAAAATAAAAGTTATGTAGGTACATAAGCTGTAAATTTCTAATGGAAGTAATTATCATTAATTAAACCAATCTTTTGGGTATGCTATTTTCATAAGTTGTCAATAAAAAGTGAGTTCGACAGAAGTAAATTACTCATAAAAACTGTAAAGGTCTTGTGTGATAAATTATTCCACAAGTTGCATATCGTGAAGTCTGGGAAAACTATATTATAGTAAGTTTGACTTCAGGCAGGCTCATACGAAATGTTTGAAATTAACTAAACAAATAAAGGTGGAATTTAGATTTTGCCTTTGAAAAATTTAGCCATAAGAATATCTAAATTATTTACATATAATGAAAACTATGAAAGAATGTGCTCTGAGATTCAATATGTTATGTTGTTGTACTCTAAATGAAAATGGTGATAAAGATTTTTGTTGTAGAGCCATTTTTTCTTTAATTTTTTGATAACGAAAGGTCTGTCTGACTTCTGATGATAAATACTTGGTGATTGCATTTAGAATTCGATGAAAGCTACATCCTTGGTTAATACCTAGACATTTTAGTTAGATAATCTTAAATGAATCCTAAATTAAAAGGATTTCTTCGTAAAAAGATTTCTTCAAGCTGGTCTATCTTTTTGATAGGTTTAGATGGACCAAAAATAAAGAAAAGCAAACAAATTTATGATATGTTAATGTAACGAAGTGCTACTTTAAAAAGCTTTGAGAACAACTAGCTGCTACTTTGTAACAGTTCCCTTCGCATTACTTAAATTAAAGGAATATTGACCACAACTTTAATGAAATCAACTCACGAAGTTGGATTTGGAAAATGAATTCTCGTTCATTTTCGTGAAATATAAAAGAAATATTTCGTCTATTGTTCTATTGAAGTGACCATATCCAAATGTATTCAGCTCCTTGGCTGTTGGTTTGAGTGTATCAAATTTTGTGCTATAAGATGAAATAATGTTTATTGTCTCAGCTTAGTATTTCTCAACATTAGATTTTGGTGCAGAGAAGAAATTTTGTCATATTTGCATACATTTTTACTTGGCAGTGAAAGATTCGTTAATCTTTTTATGTGAACCATATATACTTATAAGATGACTGAAACAATAATTTTGAAACCCTTGATTTAAACATAGTGCACAAATCGTTTTTTTCGTATGCCAATCATGTTTTTGAAATTTTTATTGATTTTCTGCAACATTCGTGAGTTGAGGGAGGATTTTTTTCTGGTCTATTGTCACTTAACCCAGCCTGAACTGGAAATTTCTATTACTAAGTCAAACTAAGGTCATGTCTAACACTGACGTTGATTAGTATCAAGTACATGGTTATCATCTGGTGCCTTGTTTCTTCCGCACAGAGGGACTGCAATTTACGAACATAATGATGTGCCTTTTATCACCCTTCTTCAATTTTTTTCTGCTAATCCAAAGTTTATTTATCTCTGGATTCGAGCCAAACTCGCATCAAAACCTATCGTTTTTATTGCTTTTTACACCGGAGCCATAACATGCCTAATGCTGATACTGTTCGTTAATTCGATGGAAAGTCTTCTGATATTAACGAAACACTAAAGAAATCCCCTTTATCTGAAATCATTTTTTAATAGCAATTTGAAGGTGCACAACGATCATTGAGACACGCTGAGTTTTTTTTAACGAGTCTTTAATTTGAAGCAGCTAGTTAGTTAGTCGTCCAACAAGAATCACAATGCATACATACTGAAAGTATAAAAGGCTTTCAATCCGTGGCGATTGTAACGTATATGGTCAGTGCCTAGGTAAAGCTAGCCTATTTGCTAATATTTTCGTAGCCAACTTTCGCTTATCACATTCCTTGCCGTCCAATGTGCGCTTTCAATCCAGGGTCATGTTCCGCAAGGAGAGAAGTAGTGAAAATTCTCAATAAGCTAGATGCTAGCTAGAGCCTCAGAAGAGAGAGATATAAAGAAATTAAAACAGCAGTGAAAATTGAAGCACTTTGTCTGAATCTGAGCGTTAGTAGTAGTGAAGGAAAACTATGGGAACTCTGGAAAAATTTGGCAGTCTTCTACTCCGCAAACAGATAGATAGAGATAAAATTACGAATTTGACAAGTTACAGCCATAAGCTCGTAAAACTTAGATAGCGGAGAAACCATAGGGAATACCTTATGTAGAAATTCTCTCGATTTGTTCTATTTATAGATTTTATCTTTGTATTGAAATTGCGTCACTAAATTTCGTATACGTAGTAGATTTAGGGAAATGAAACAAGCGTAAACATAAACAAAATTTAGTAAAGCAATTTAACTACAAAGATAAATCTATAAATAGAACAAATCGAGAGAACTACAAGCTTAGATTTTCCCTTTGGTTTCTCCGCTACCTTAGTTTTATTAGCTTTTGGCTGTTACTTGTCAAATTTGCTTACACATGGCTTACTATTTCTGTATCTATCTTTCTGTTTGCGGAGGAGAAGACTATAAAATTCACCCCTAGTCCCATAGTTTTCCTTCACTACTATTAACGCTCAGATTCAGGCAAATTCTCACTGCTGATTTCATTTCCTTATATCTCTCTCTTCTGAGGCTTGATGTTTCTAAATCGGCAGGCCCTGATGGCATTTCACCTAAGTCTGTGCAAATAATTTTACTCTTCATATATGACAGGGAAGTTTCCCTTCAAGCAAAAGCTTGCACATGTTCCGTCTAATCTTATTTCCTACTAATTAATTATTTCCGTTTCGGTTCGATATGAGGTATTTGAAACACTCGCAAATTGAAAATTATTGAACTATCATGATTCGCTAGAACTAGGAGCTGTACAATATCTACCTAGAAGCACATATTATTATAAAGATAAAGCTCCGCAGCCATCGGTGGGCCAGGCACCTCGCTTGGGAGACCTTATTAACGGTAGAAGGCTGGCGTTGACCAGGACCCTCGAGGCTTAGGGTTGGCATCGGTTTGCAATCGAGACCGGTAGAAATATTTCTTGAAAGAGGTCAGAATCCGATCGCGGTTGTAGCGCCGATGATAGTAATGATCATGAATCGTTCTAGGTTCTCCACTGCGGGTTTACCTTTGTCACCGAAAGGTTGAACCAATGTCCCTATAAGTTTGGTGAAGCAATGGTCGTATATTTATATGGTTTGAAGAGTTTTGACAGAGTCTCGCAGGCATCTCTATTAACCAAACTTCATCCGTCCCCGTCAAATGGATTGAAAGTTTCCTTGCAGATCGTTTCCTTTAAATTTTTCTGGATGAACTCGTATCACCCGGGTACCGTTAGATACTGTAATACCCGGGTACCATTAGATACTGTTTTCTATTATACTGCACTGAAAAAAATCCACATGGCACCCAGAGCTATGTAGCATAGCGCATTATTTATGGCCCCATACGCTATGCACATAGTACTCTGAGCTATGCAATATGGCTCCCAGCGCCATAATGTCAGAATCTACATAGCGCGTGGTCCTATGTAACATAGCGCAGCATTTATGGTCTCACACGTTATGTACATAGTACCCTGAGCTATGCAGTACGGCTCCCAGCGCCATAATTACATGGTGCAGAAATTATGGCCCCACACGCTGTATTACATAATACCATGAGCCATGTAATATGGCTTCAGTTGTCATACCGATTCGGATGAATTGAGGTAAGTGCTTTGTTTTGAAGTTGAGCTTCTATTTTACTGTAATAAAATAATTCTTTTTAATTCGCAATCCAACCCAAGGACATCCGGGAGGTTAGTTAAAGAATTAGCTTAAGCAAGAATCTAGCTGACAATTTATTTCTTTCATTATGTAATATAACTCCAATTACAACTCGCAGCCATACTGTGTGAGGAGACGTATAAATGTCAGCTAGTGACACTTGAGTATCATCGTTAAAAGTGACATTTGAGTATCATCGATAATCATATATAGAATCTATAATTTTCACACCAAAATCATGAGTTAGAATTTTGAAAATCCTACACTGAAAAAACACAGCGCCAGACGCCATAATTTATAGACTTCTGGTGACATGTACATAGTCGATTTCGGGATTGTGATAAAATATAGCGCAACACGCCATAGTACATGGCGAAAAGTACATAGGAGCAGACGCTATGCTTATAGCCCTCCACGCCATGTACTGTACATTGGGGTGGATGGCTCTAAGTAAAGCGTCTACTCCTATGTACTTTTCGCCATGCACTATGGCGTGAGGCGCTATATTTTATCACAATCCCGAAATCGACTATGTACATGGCGCCAGACGTCTATAAACTATGGCGTCTGGCGCTATGTGTTTATTCAGTGTGTCAATCTTCTATTTATAAATAGAATAAAGTTCGCATACTTATTTGGTGCATCAGTCGACTCTATCGGGAAACCTATTTACATATGTCAATAGAGATCGCATGTTTACTTCGTTAAACATGGACCTATTAAACATAATCGAATATTTCTGAATAACATTCGCTAAGCCATAAAAAAATCATTGCAGCACTGGCTACATTTTCGAACTTGGGAGAAATGCTACGAAACACCTGAGCTTTGTTAAGGATGGCAAAAATTTAGGCATTTACCCATTGCTTAACCCTGGAATGGTACGGTAAATTTTTGGATGATTTTAGGCACATGTTTTTACTAAAAAGAAGGCAACAATAGTATCATTTATTTTATCATTAAACATAAAAAGATTATATAGCTTCTAAGCCTCATGGCAGTCGGAGTGGCCAACTGGCTGATGCGCAACGAAATATATACCCTATGTGAGTAAAATTTACTCATCGGTACCATTCTAGGGTTAAGTAGAAATAAGCAGAGCTCAACCCTTAGACATTATTTCTTATATTGAAACATTAGAGCATCAACGCAATGTGGTCTACCGTTCTCTTCGTTATCACTAATTCTATGGATATATACTATTATATTTTTGGGCATTATATATGTATATGTACTTTGAATTATGTATACATTTCAAGCTAAATTGATTCCGGCCTAAAATATACTACTTGGCAGTTTTTATTTTGAACTAATTAAGATTGTTTTACTAAAAATTAAGAGTCAATGATGAATCACCCAAAAGGAAGAAACTTGAAGTGATAATACTCGCTTGTTATTTTACGATTTTATTAATTTTGCATTGTTATAAGTTTTCGATCCATACAACCTTCTTTTCTTTCAACTGCTTCTGCCTCACATCCAACTTGTTTATAACTTTTTTATCGAAGCTCCTAAAAATAGCTCGACTATGAAATTATGCATATGTATAATGATAACATTTTACCGACAGCTAAAAAAATTAACGTAAATTATCGGATGATGTAAGACATATTGACGTAATAAGTCACCTTGACCATTCAAAAAAGTCAGTTACCGGTGTTTTTATATTCTCCCTTTTTATTTTATTACGAACTTGTTTGTTTATGCCATAAGTACTTACATAAGAAGAGCAGTGAATCAAACAAAAAGTGCAACCAATTAAGCTCATTATTGTACTTAGCCCAATCGATCAAAGACATTGTTGCAACGTGCAAAACATATCTACATACATAATTTCCAAGGATTTATTGATTTCAATAATCGATAAATGTTTGAATGAGTATTTACGATCAATATAAGCATATACGTAAATACAAATCTGCAAAAATTTGCATATTGGTATGTGGACAAGCACAGCCGATTGAGGTAAAAAATTAAGAAATGAAAATATTTTGAAATTTCTTATTCTTTCGCAAATGTCTGTCACCTCTTCATTTTGCACGGTAAATTAATTTATGCAAGCGTAAACTGAAGGTGTTAAGGAATCTGATTACTAAATTAATGAATAAATCAAAAATCGAGACCTAGTGTGCTTCATTCAATCAATTGATTGAATATTTAGGAAATGCAAACTAGTTTTTTTTCGAGTACCAGATATATTTGTTTGGAATTGGTGTATATATTTAGCTACATTCACCTACATAACTATATTACACTTTTCCAATGTTATGAATGTAAAACTACCACATGTCAAGCTGTTTCTGATAAGTCATGATAGGTATTAAAAACAACTGCAATATAACGTCAATTTGTCAATCAAACTAGATCTAATCAAATTAATTTTCAAAATAATACTTTTCGGGCTCATTGGCTTTACTGGCAATTACAGTTTTTGTATTGCAATTCGTTAACGCCACCGCGATTAGTATGGTCCATAAATTAAACTACGTATGCACTTGTTCCCTGTCATTATTATGTTGTGATAACGAAAAATTGCAAAAAAAAAACAACCTTGCAAAGAAATTTCGAGATTATCATCAAATTATTCACATTTAATGTAATCTAATGCAATCTAATGATTTTGTAGCATGTTTTTGCTTGGCAAACATTAATTTTGTTTCGCTACTATTCGCCGGTTCGGCAACCAAAACATTGGTCAACATTTGTATTTGCCACACTATCGAAGCCGCAATATTTAGATGGCTAAAAATACAAATCATTCATAAATTCAGTAAGTTGTTGGACTTTAGTAAAAAATATAAGGTTGATGACATTATCTCCAAGATTTTTATAGACGTTTTCGTGTATGAATAATTGTTTTTGATGTGAATAAGCTGAACACTTGCAGTTTTGTTGATTTTGCAACTAGCTTTAAACTGAGCTGCGCTTTCGCATCGTTTTATTAATGGAGGTATGGATATATGCTATATGAAATTTGCAACAGCAACGGTTTCAAAGCAGTAGTAAGACTATCGAAGTGGTATTCCGTGAATCTTAAGCTATTAAATTAAGCTGTGAACGAAAATATGTAAAATATATATTAAATGAAATTCGAAGTATTATACAACTTAAGTTTTGTGGGCAAATAACAGTTTCTACGATGGGTTGAAGGTTTATGAGGGTCTTATTCAACGAAGAACAAGTAATATAAATTGTTGTTAGTAAGCCAAGCTTGACTAAAAAACAACCAACTTAAGTACTTCCAAAAGACAGCTATTTTAAGGAACTGCATGTCATACGTCTTGAAGTATCATGATGAATCAAACACCTCCTCTGAATCGCAATTCTAACATTGTTAAGTAGGTAACTACCACCAGTCTCATTAAATTTGGACGTTGAAATTAAAGCGTGTGCTAACAGCTCCATGAGGTGGATTCGCACGACGTATCAGGCTTCAATGCACAAGCGGAAACCCTTTCGTAGGAGGCAGCATGCGAACTGGTTGAATGAAGAATCACCAAACTGCGACGCATTCCTTTTCATACAAGCGCAAGGTGCAGTGAGCCTGAAATAGGCCGATAGTGGCTGAACTATCCGCTGCTCACATTGCGGCAAAGAGGGAGTTGACCAAAGCCGTCACGCCAAATGCCAAATGCCAGGCTTTTTGTGAAGAGGTCAACTCAGACTCATGGGAAGATGGCTACAAATCGGTCACTCCTAGACTTGGCTGCATGCGGCCTTGCGGTCTCACGAATGCCATATCCATGGAGCGTGTCGTTGGTTTGCTGCTCACAGTGCATCCGCTAAGTGCTGATGATCCCATCATTGTCAGCCAGGTGGATGTTCCTCCCTTTACGGACGAAGAGCTTAACAGTGGAGTGTCCAGGAAGAAGAACTGGAAGGCTCCGGAGTCTGATCGATGCTGGTCGAGGCGATTAAAGTCGTGGCGGAGAGTCAACCGCGTCATTTATTGGATTTATATAATTCATGTTTAGTTGCGGCGATCCTCCTGTTGCGTTGGGAAGTAGTTTGGCTGGTTAAATGGGTGCTTCATTAGCATACCGTCCGCTGTGCATACTGGACACTATGGGAAAGCTTCTCAAATGGTTGCTCAAGCCGCAGGTACTGTAAGCAGTGAGATCTGCTGACGATCACGGCTTCGAGAAAGGATATTTAACAATCGATACTATTGTTGGGGCTACGATTGTTGGGGCTGTAGCAAGAGATCAAACCAGGTCGGTCGTGCTGCTGATAATGCTGGACGGAAAAAACGCGTTCAAGTCGGCGAAGTAGACGGACATCCTTGGAGCAGAGATTTCGTATCACTGCCAACTTGCTGCCATGATGCAAGAGTACGGAGTAAAAAGGAGGCCGGTCACTTCTGGTGCGGTACAGAAATGACTGCGGATGTGTTTCTGGTAGGTTATGCTGATGACGTTGCAGCGGTAATCATTTCCAGATTTGCTGATTTCAGTCAACTTATGCTTAACTTTCGTTTAGCTTATACTCAACCCCCAGTTGGTAATCTCAAAGACAGAGATTGTCATGCTGTACGAAGCGAATGATACCAACTGTCATACCCATGAGAGCTGGCTCTGTCAAAATCCAGACAAGCACATCGGTCATGCATCTGGGAGTGATAGTGGAAACAACGTATTGTGATCAATACGTTAGCGCAAGGCATTTGACAGCGCTCTAAAAGTTGCCACTTCGCTGAGTAGGCTAGTGACTAACGTTGGCGGATCCAGTGAGACGAGACAGAGGTTGCTGATGAAATGACCGATTCCATCTTGCTATATGGAACCGAAATTTAGAGACATGCGCTCTACACAAACAAGTTTCCGAAGCACATTGCCCGTGACCAGCGTAGTGGTCTTCTAGCCGCTCTTCTAGTGCGAGAACACAAGCAAGGGTACCTTTTTTACTCAGAACTGGACAGAACTGATGCTCTGACGTGCACGCGTACGTTAACCCTCTAACTTTGGCAGCAACGTTGGAGTGAAACTGATAAAGGACGCTAGAAGCTGATTGGTCTCATTGAGCTTTGGCTTAAGTGTAGCCATGGAAAGGTAAAGTTTTACCTTTATCAATGCTTGACAAGGCACGGCTACTTCAGGAAATACCTGAGCAAAATGAATGAAGTGGTCACATTGTATTACCGGTACTGTCTGATTGAGCTCGATGATGCTCAGTACACATTCTGTGTGTGCAGTCGCTTGTTAGAGGCGCAATATTGAATCCACGCTCGGCCTGGCGACGCCTGAGACGATCATGGATGCAATGCTGCGAAACGAGGGAAGCTGGCGCGCAGTTTCAAAATACGTTGAGAAAGTACTGGGTATAAAACGGGAGGAGGGTTGCCTTACCGACCCATGAGCTGTGATAGTTTTTGAAGTCAGTGGCTACCGATAGGTGAGTCAGCTCAACTCGGAACTTCGTGGGCTTGTAGGTGATCTTTTTTTAGTGGGTCAAACCCCACATACAACGTGGTGATATGTCACCCGGCGAACTGGTAAGCAGATATTTTTTGACCAGGTACAGTAAAATAAAAATCGTTAAATTAAAAAAAAAAAATTGTAAAATGATATCACTCACAAGATAGAAGAAAAGGGCGAATAATCCTTAAATATCGATATCTGTCAAGAAGCTAAAATACATTTAGTTTCTAAAGAATAAAAAAATATGGTTTTTAAGCTAAAATATTTGAATATTGTATTTGTTCATAGTGTGCTAAAAAACTAGAAACAAACTCTAACGCATCAGAACCACTAAAAAATTGATTTTTGAAGAAATTGGTTTTGAGTGACCAAAAAATGTGCAAGGATGTAATTTACTTCTCTGTAGTATCATATCATGATGCTACAAAGATGAACTTTTTGAAATAAATTGAATTGAAATTGAAATACCAACCATTTCTTACTCAAAGCAACAAAAACCATTTCTCGAATATAGCATATATTATGAAAATATTCAATGCTGGCAACACTTTCCCAACGTAGCAGCCATAATGTCTACCATGAGCTTGTTATGATTTATTTATGATTCAAAGTCAATCTATCCTTTGAATTTCGCTTTCACCCGAGGGAAGCTCCAGCGATTAAACGTAGTTTGAAACTGCCATAAACATTATTGTAAATGCGTTGCATATGTACATATATATAATGGAAGCATCTGTTGGTACAATATTTGCGAAAATGTCTGGTGCTGGCAATTCTCTGCTAGCACCATAGCCAAAAATATACCAAATCTGATTTACGTTAAGCTAAACCCATTCTGTGGATTTGTCAGAAGTCATGACAAAACCAAATTTAAAAAAACAACCCTTGCCTACATTTAGGCACTCAGCGCCTACATAGGGTTCATAATTTTCAATTTTTTATCATAGGCAACCATAAAACATAAAAAGTTTTCATTTTCAATACTTACTTTTAACAAAAATGCACTCTGCATAGAAATATAGCGATACATGAAAGTTCACTAAAATGCCTCCACCGCCAAAGGATTAAAGATATTTTAATTTAAATAAATCACTGCACTACTCCTTATACACATCTATGTCCCCTGAAAATTTCAGCCCAATCAGATCGGACACTCCAAAGATTATCTCCCTTAGTGAAGAATTATGAATTTTTGGCGAAACGAATCTAATATTAATTTTCTTTGAAAATCAGTAAAAACTGATTTTTGCCCTATGAATACTGCAGATTGTGACGAAATTCACACAGTAGCTGAACTTTATTCTACATCAGGTTTAGTAGAAATTTGGTTGAAAAATTGGTCTGGAGCTGCCAGGCCAGCGTGGTTATTTTGGTATCTTGAATTTAGTAAATTCGCCCAGGAAAATAAAGCTTTTAGTGCAGTCATGAAATCAAAACGAAATTCATTTGGACAATGGAACTTATTGTAGATATTATTCAGTAAGAATCTGGTTGAGAAACCATTATAGAGTTGTTAGCTATGATTGGTTTCTATAATTTTTGCCATATCTTTAGTAATTGGTTTTATCATAAAATTTTCAAATGGCAATGATATCGTAGTGACACTAAACAACAAATATTAAGATTTTGGAAATTTGAAAACTTTTGCGAGTGTTAAACCCGAATTTCTTTGTACCCTTATAGCTTCCAGAGCAGTCATCGGATGAAACGTGAGACAGATGGGATATATTTTGCTTTGCAATAAAAAAATATTTTTTCGCATCGTGAAATGTTTCGCGTTTCCTATCAATAATAATGCACACTTATTTATATAGTACGTTTGCATGTTAACATTTATACCTTTTTTATTTCAGCGCCATATTTACCGCCATGCCAAATTAAAGATCCTGACTTTGTCAAATGCTCAACACGCAGCGTTCAGACTCTATTCACCGAAATCGGTACAAAAGGAGGTAAGACAAAAATATACTTCATGAAAGGATAAAGAGCTGTTTTCAATGCAAACATTAAAAAATATTTGTAATCCAATTTTAGGTCTGCCCGGAATTGATAGTGTACCACCACTTGATCCACTGAAAATTACTAAAATACGAGTTACACAAAGCGGCAACGAGGCAATAAATATCAAAATAGATCTTACCAATGTCATAGTTACTGGGTTTGGAAAAATCAAAATTATTGAGAGCAGGTACGTTTACTTGTCGTATTACACTTTAAAACATCGATAGTTAATTGCTTTATGTTCATATTTCATAATATATAAAAAAATTTGCTTTTAGAGTGAGCTCTAAAGACTACAGTTGGGACACGAGAATCAGTCTACCGAAAATGGTAATCAAAGGTGACTATATTATGAAAGGAAGAATGCTATTGATTAATCTAAACGGCCAAGGAAAAACATCGTTACAAATCGGTAAGAACATCTTAGATATTTCCCCCAAAAAAGTATGCATATACTGTGCGACCCATTAATGGTCACCAGTGATGACCAATGTTTGTTATCCTGATTAATCAGGGGGGCGGAATGAAACGATAATCAGTTTCATTTTTTCTAAACTGTCAGCTAGTAAACCGATTGAAAAAAGGTAGAAATCAGTAGTAAACTACAGATGCAGTTATTTCCAGCAATGGGAATTGTTGCTGATAAATGCTTCATTGCATAATTGAGTGAAATTTTGAAAAGTGTTTAATTCCTGATTTCTCTTGTATATATTTGAACTTCAGTTCGCTACCTTCAGAAATAATTTTATTCATCTTATTCGGAAAAAATGAATAATGAATAGAACAAAAAGCTCTACTCTAAAAAAATCTGGCGACAAAGTTTTGCTTTATTGGTTTAGATATTTGCCATAATAATATTTACTTAGAAGATTGTTTGATTTCAAATATCATTGATTTTCCAACAATAAGTAAGGGATTTGCCAAATTCCCAAATTACTTACTATAGTTTTCAACGCAAGGAGGAAGAAACGTCAGCTCAAATTTTGAGTAGGTACTTAAAATTAATATCTATAAAGCCTGGTACAGACTTTAGGTTTTGTACAAAATTTTATCTGCTCAGTCTAAAACGTTGCAGACAAAACGTTGCGTGAAGATATGAAAACTGTGCAATTTTGAGTACGGTACAGTTGCAGAGATAATTGATTTGGTAGGGCATAGTTTTTCGCAACGTTTTGACTGCGCAAATAAAACGTTGTGCAAAGCCTAGCGACTGGACCGACCTTAAGATTGTTTGGAAAATTATTTGCATCTTAAATACTGTGAGTGCCAGAAAATAATAAGTTCTCGGAACTATTATGCTACTTAATTAATATTTATGTGCTCTGTATAATCAACTTCTTAAAATTATCTTCACAAAATAGTCTGCAGACAAAAATCACGTACACAAAATTCTAGAAACCAAACCAACAAGCTTCTACTATCAAAATTCTTGGATACCATTCAAAAAATATTTTACCCATCTCTCTTGTAGATAATCCAACAATGCAATTACACACAACAACACGTCTTTATGAAAAAGGCGGTTTAACTTTCTACAACGTGACAAATGTTAAAGGTGACTACACTATTACGAGATTAACAACATATTTCAGTAACTTGTTCAATGGCAATAAAGAACTAGGTAATTTACACATTATTCTATTTTAAGAAGTCATTAATATAATCAAGAATTTTTATTATTTTTGTTATCTTTGTAGAGGAAAGCACAAATGTATTTTTCAATGAGAACTGGGAAGCATTAAGTGAAGCATTGAGGCCAGTTTTACGAAAAACTATTGCAGAAATTTTCCAAAGTTATATGGCAGCATTGTTTCATGTTATACCCGCTGAATTCTTTGTGACCGATATACCAACACCAAAAGAATTATATGGAGAATAGCTTTAAGAGTAGTTAGGATTATGACGTAAGCTTATGTTAGACTTAATTTAGATAAGATACATGCATTAGTCTAAGACATTTTTTACTTCACAAATACATGTATTAAATGATTTTAAAATTAACTATCGTCTTTGTTTTGCAATGTAAGATGAATTTTAAACTGAAAAAGAGAAATTGTCAAAAAATTTACATTTAACATTGTTTTTATTTGAGATATTTTATATCATCCACTAACGGCTGAAGTTGAATTGTTTTTGAAAGGGTAATCCATGATTCTAGAGAGATTATTATTGAAATCAGAGACAGAGATCGTGTGTTATCAAAAATATTTCTGGTGATTGTTACTACTTGCTTTCAATCAAATTTGGAGCATGATTGGCATAATATAATTTTGAAACTAGACACTACTGAACTTTGAATAACACGCTTACATAATTGCCATTTTAAAAAAAATATACCTTTATAAAAAATATATTCCTCAAAATATGCTTCAAACACTGTTGAAATCTGTAGTAGTGATGTAGCTGTTCGAAATCTACCATAACTATCTAATCAACGTCTGATATCCATAAAAATTATTAACAATAAGCCAAAATGAATCGATCGAAAACATGCATTAGAGCTTACTATTTTAACTTTGTACCTCAAAAATGAATAATAAGTAACAAGAAGTAATAATAGATCTGTTAGATTGAAACTAAAAGTGCAATTGAGTCTGGGAAAAGAAGTAATATTTTTTTTGGTATTTATTCCTTTTACGTGTCGTTTTGAGCTCTCTGCTTCTATAAATGCTATTGCTACCGAATATTTTGGAATTCAAAATGCTACTGGAGGAGAAAGAAATCAGTATTCAAGAATTTTCTTTGAAAATTTTGTGCTTTCGTCATTTTAAGATAATTTTTGCAATCACTAAGCCACCTTTTTGGTACTATACTTGAAATCGCTTAAATTTCAAGGATTATGAGACTTTTATGCAAATCAAGGGTACCTTGAAAAACAACTGATTTTCAAAGTTTTGTACACTTGGTGATAAAACATTTTTTTTCTAAATCAAGTTGATTTTTCATTGGTTTTGTACTTGCATCTTTTCATTCGCGCGTAAATGGTTGTTAAAATTAAACTTATAAAAGTAATAATTAAAAAGAAATAATTTACTTAGCTCTGACAATTAAACTATGTAGAAGCAGTAGCTCACCAAGTCTGATGCGTTACCGTTTTCCTAAGAGAGGCCTGAGGGAAGGATAGTCTGAATTCAAAACCAATTATGGACGATAAGTTAGGAGACAAAATTGCGGTGTAGGGAGTCGGATACCCAGTACCGGCGACCGTCAGTGATGAGCAAACAGGCTCTGGGTCATCGATATCCAGCGTCTGCAACTCTATGAAGGTTAACAGGTACAATTATAAGTTGTGCTACGCAAAACGCAGAGGCGATTGAAGCGGTGGCAGATCCTTTCAGGAATAGGTCCAAGTTAAAAAGATCCCCACCCGAAGCAAGAATTAATGAAGAAGCTAGCACGACCTGTGACCGCCATTCAAGCCGCGTGAAGCTAATGCGCTCGGGTGTCAGAGTATTTGCAGACGCGGACTCGGAGAGCATGGTTTCGACCGAAGTGGAGGAGGAGCTCCTCAAGTCGCCTGAGCAAGACAAAGGCGCTGGTTTTCAGAAAAGGAACAGGCCGAAGCCAAGCAAAGAGGGCAGAAAAGCGCAGGCAAAATACAAGGTGGCGTTGCGCATTGTCGACAGGTTTGGGGACAAACCATCCCTCTCCACGGAGAAGAAAGTTCGTCTAAGCTGGGCTCAGATGAAAGTGCCAAAAGGATGTAACAATTTCAGTAGCAAGGAAAAGTGAGAGTTTGTCCAAGTGATTGGCAGAAAAAAGACACTAAGGGCGAAAAACGAGCGACCAAACGGCAAAAAAAACGGGAACAGTCATCATCCTATTTTGCGCCTATTACGTACCCATAATGGCGTCCAACTTGGTTTTCTTCCACACTCTATTGCCACCTTTAAAAAAAGTATTCGCAACACAATATTTGCTGATGATTAATTTTGATTTTCATATCTTAAATTTTCTCAATTTTTAGTACTAAGCTATTTTATTTGTAATTGGGTTTTTTGCTTGTAAATGGATTGTTTGAATAAATAAATAAATAAATAAACAACACCTCTAAGCTGAAGCAAACAGCACCCCATGATGGCTCTGATCGACCGCAGCAATAACTTGAGTCAATTGTCGCCTGGGAAATGGTGCGATCCTCCAACGCGATGATTGACCGGATGGAGAAGCACAATGAACTGGCTGTGCCCTCGTTTGACGAAGCGTGCTGGTTTAGGGGTGGAAACATAATCAAGTGCGACGATGAGTTTAAGTTGCGCTGGTGTGTGACTGTCGTTTCAGAGTTAGCAGGGCAATGGGAAGGAGCTGATTTGAAGATTATTGACAGAGAGAGCATCCCAACACTGCGTAGAGCGAAGATAACAATACTGCGGGTAGTGGAACCGGAGGTGGCACTGAAGTTGGTGCAAAGGCAAAATCCAGACATTTCAACACAGGACAGGAAGATCCTGTACATAAAGAAACCAGCAGCAAAAGACAGAGAGCAGGTGTACATTCTTCAAATAAACAAAGAGTCCGTTTGGCAAAATGGCTTGAGGTATACGCAGCGTCTGGTGAAGCACCACCCGGAGGGTGGAAATTGGAGCACCCTGCAGACCGGCGAGATCGAGAGGGATCTGGGCACTAATGACCTGCAGGGAACAACGGCCCATCCGCAGAAAGACGAGGTGAAGATCAAAGAGGATGTCGTGGCCGGCACTAAAAATACAGGTGATCAATCTGCACCGCAGTTAGTTGGCCTCAGTCGAACTACTGCTGACACTCCACGAAGTTAAGTTTGACGTGACGCTGGTTCAGGAACCATAGATCACTATGATTTTCTGCAAAACGAATCTTAAGTTTAAACGAAAACCTCTGTTTCTTTTTCAAAGACTTCTTTCAACTATGAAGATATCGCTTCAGTTTTTCGCCTTCTAGACCTAGTTCAACAATTTCAACTCCACTTTCTTCTCGGTCCGCAATTGAAATGATACATAGAATCATTCCCAACGAGCGTTCGTACATTTCCTTCTTGCGGTATCCAGGATCTTAATTGACCTCTCGAATTAAGTAAATTTTACAGTCAATTGACGCCTTATCTCAGACCCATGATTCCCCGGACCTTAACGAACAAAAAATTAACAAAGTGACGAAATAGTAGTTAAGCAGGTCATGCAGTCTTGATTGTTCTTTGATTACTGTGCTGTATGTGAACTGAGGATTTTTTGGATTCACCCAGGCCGCTCAAGAACTTGGCTGTTGTTATAGTAAAATCTAAGTGCGGAAAGTGTTATGGATGGTGTTCTAGATGTGGCTGTTGGAGATGACGTTTCCGTGGCTATATGGTTTCAAGCAAAGGACATTTTGGACTTGCATAGGCTCCATGAGGATTGAACTGCTCCATGTGACAGAAACACTAACCTTGGCTAGACCGCATGGTATTTCTAAAGTAAGAATTAAGGTGATAGAATTTTTATGTGCAGATTTTCGATTCAATTAGAGAACTTTTCCCTTTCCTGCGAATTGATTTTGTGCTTGCCTACTGCATGCTTTGCACATAATTTCATGAATTCATTTGTTTTAAATCTCTCTATCCAACATTGACGGTGTCTGATCAGGCTCTGTCGTAACTATGCTCGTACACGAATCCTGCTTCCTTATCATCTATATACCTGTGCGTTGACTAGTACCTGTTTTTTGTGGATAACGATTTTTTTTTTACTTCATTACAACGCAACATGTTTCTGACAGCTACCCAGCAGCAACTATGTGCTAAGCCAAGAATACTTCAGCTAAGAATATCATTCCGTAGTAACTGAATAGTGAGCAATGGAATTCATTTAAATTCTGTGCGTTATAAAGTTCACTCGACGTGATTTAGCTTCTGTAAGTTAGAAATAGGAATTATATTCTGGTTTTAGTTTCTCATCAAGGCAATTGAGTTACCTCCGCTCATATCAGTGAATCTTCAGGTTTCTTACATACACGTGCTCATAATGGGATTCAGCGGCCGGTTTCATAAGAGTTTTTTTGTTTGGTTATCATTGCACCAACTTTGAAGCTTTTTTAAAATCACATTAGCTTTTTCGCAATAAAGTGCTCATAATAAACGTGAAAACTGAAATACGGTTCGAAGTAATCATACATTTTTTTATGGTTTGTGTGACGTCTATAACCACTTACTTGACCTAAGGAAAGTTTTGCACAGCCTTCAAAACCAATACGGAATTTTCTTTTTTAAAATAATCTTTTTCTTCTTGTTTAATGTTGTAAGTTGCTTGGAAAGTCCTATCGGTAACTAATTTAATAACATCCTTACCGGAGCGATAGAATGGTAAAAATATAGTAATTCAAGTGATAATTAAAATGACAAGAGTGTGCGCAAGCATTACTCAGTACAGTCTCATGCTTTTTGAAACTAACAAATTTTCCATTTTTCGATATGTACCTTCAGTATTTAAACAGTTTTACTGTTCAATGCTTCGAGCCTAAAGAAGACATCGTGCTTTATATTCTTCCAAGAGCCTTCTTAAACTATTTTCTTATTGCGGCTTATCTGCTAGACGATTTCATAAGGTTCCAGAATCGAACAACAACTGTAAGTAGGTTAAAGTAACCGTAGCCAATCTAAAGGTTAACGGGCCATGCGCGATGCATTTAATCAGCACTAAATGGATAACGGCTATGAATGTAAGCAAAGTTCAATTAATATGCTTAATTTAATTTCTCAGAACTCTAGACGATATACTATTAATCATTTTTACTTGCATTTTAGCACGGATGAACGTTGAAAATTATTATTTTGATGAAAATTATGAAAATACCTAGTTCCCAATGCATTTTGAATACTTTTGTATCAAACATACACTTCGATAGCACTGCGTTGAAAACACGTTTCAATGTTTTTAGAAGTAAACTGCTTTCACATACCTGTAAATAAATAAAACATGTTATTAATAGTTTGATTAAAATTCAGTCTTATAATGTATTGTTCGTAATTAAAAAATAATTAAATAATCAAAATATACGATCTTCATGATATATTATACTAACAAGTCATGAGATATTTTACTTACAAAGGCCATCAACACTGAAATTATTGGGCTTGTAAAAATCAACTAACAATAAAAAATCCTTCATCGTGCAATTAAACTCATTGAGTGGAAACAATGTAACATTAGGTGAGCTTTTTGCGTCTCGATCAAGAGCTGGTGAGAGTAGGTAAGATTGCAAACAACAACGATTCTACCCCAGTTGTTGTTGTTTACAATGCTGCCTACACTTGATCGAGATGCCAAAAACGCACCTAATAATTGATTGATTCCATTGTGATAATTGTTGGCTGCATCGGATCTTATAGGTGCAACCAAGCCCAAAATTTTCAATACAATAATCAAACAAAATATGAAAATCTATCATCTACCGTATGAAAATTTGATGGTACTATGCTTAGGCATTCAAATTACAAAAGTGTTCGGTTCTGAGAATCCATTCCTAATTTTGCAACCAAAAGCAAATTTACCTAACACTGAAATTGCGTGAATTTCATATTGATCTAATGCTTCCTTCAAAAATTATAAAAACAGAATGATTTTATTGGGCAAAACGTGACCAAAGTATAAAGGGCTAGTAATAGTCATAAAATTGGCAAATTTAAAGCTAGTAACAGTCATAAAATTATCAAAAATAAAAATTGTAATTTAACCACAACTCCCATCAGTTCCCTTTCCAATCCTGACAATGGTGACACCAAGAATATTGATTTCATAAATCTGGATCCCAAACCGAACAAATCTCGAATAATTAATCCTATTCACATTGACTGCAATGTTGACGATGTTAATCTCCAAGCACTTTCCAACACTGAACCATTCACAGCCCCTAACATCAGTTCCAAAGCAGTCTCATCGCCGTACAAGAATTTTATTCAGAGAATTAAAAGAAAAATTTCTCCACAGCAAAAAGTCCCTCTTAAACTACCAAACACTAAAAATCTCGATTGCTTTCCGAATACTGTTGCCAAAAAATCATCTGATTTCGTTGACACCGTCTCTAAACCCGTGCAATACCCTAATTTTGTTCGTGGCCAAGTTCAAACCTCCTCCATTACCCCTGGTGTAATAGTTACTGCCAATCCTTCGTGTGAACCAGTGACAACTGCGCCTAAGTTCTTTGACCCACTAGTGCCTCCTATAGTTAAAGCCACAATCAAATCCAGTGCTGATCTCGAAAGTTGGTATCTGCTTTCTCGGCTAAGGGATAAAAAAATCTATGAAAACGTTCGCCTCTACCTTGCATACATGCACAAAGCCACTGACTCTGCTTGTTTCGAGGAAGACTCATCTGAAAGTCATGATTCAACAGGAAGGTCTTCCCATAGATTTTCAGGCTCTTCATACTGTTTTTGTTCGATATCATGAGCAACTTGGCATAACAGCTAATCAAGTGAAAAAAGAGCTAAGCACCTTTGCCTCACTTGTATCAGCTAAGTATATTTCCTCCCTTCAAAAATCAAGGAATGATTTTAAAAACTATCATTCCTAACAAGAAGTTTTCGTTAAACAGCCTCAAATTTGTTTACCACAACTGTGGTGGTATGAGAGGCAAACTGAATAGACTCTTTCTTGTCTCAAAATCTTGCCAACTTAATGTACTGACGTTCACGGAAACCTGGTTAAACAGTTCGCACACAAACGCAAAAATATTAGATGGTAACTGGACTATTTACAGGAAGGACCGAAACTATCTTTCTACTGGCCAAACTCGAGGTGGTGGTGTTTTAGTAGCAGTTCGTAACTCGCTATCAAGCGAACTAGTCGAAAGCAGCTCACATAATCTCTTCGATCATAAGATTATTCGCATTTCTTGGTCCAAAGGTTTCATCTACATCGGAATATTCTACATCCCACCCGGTTCAGACGAAGCCGTTTATACTGATGTATGCGTAGAGATTTCTACCCTAGTTTCATCTCTTAATGAGGGGGATGAAACTATAATTCTCGGTGATTTCAATGGCCCAAATTTAAAATTTACGGTTGATTAAACGGATAATAATCTCATTCCTTTTAATCTTCCTGACCCCAGCGATTTCAATCTAGTTAGTACATTTTAGTACAGCAAATAGCTCCGACACCTAACCAAAATGGAAATTGGTTAGATCTCATATTTATTAACAGCTACGAAGATGTAGTGGCTAAATCAACTGTTGATGCAGAAAACTTTTTTGGCAACACTCTTCACCACTCTGCGTTCACAGTTGTGTTGTTATCTACATCTGATATGTTCACTTCTCTATCTTATAATAACTCTATTTTATATGACTTTCGCAAAGCTGATTATAAGAGATTTACAGATTGTCTTCTCAGAGTCGACTGGGCTAGTAATTTTTCAACGCTAGAATTAGAGGACGCTGTATCATTATTCTATGAGTTGGTTTTTGACGCCGTTGAAAAGTTCACCCCAAAGATCAAGAGAAAAGACAAAATATCTGAACCATGGCTTGATAGCAATCTAAGGTGTTTGCGGAATCAAAGAAATAAACTTTACAAAGTAATTACAACCAGCACTGATGTCAGAGATGATATCAAGGATAAACATAATGAATTAGCTCAAGAATTCCTGACGAAATCCCGTGAAGCGTATGAGCGCTATGCTAATATCATTGGCGAAAATATAATTCATGATCCTAAAAAGTTTTTTGATTTC
Organism: Nemotelus nigrinus; assembly: GCA_947369275.1. Lineage (NCBI taxonomy): Eukaryota > Metazoa > Arthropoda > Insecta > Diptera > Stratiomyidae > Nemotelus > Nemotelus nigrinus. The sequence goes on from OX376372.1 coordinate 193,004,425, forward strand.
TTAAACACCGAACGGAAAACCTCGGGCTACCCTACTTCGATGTACAAAAACAACTCTTGTTCGTCATGCCCTCACGAAGTTTGTGACCTGTACGCTGAGCATTTCCAGGAAGTATTTTGTTCATGTACAATCATGCCTAACATTATTTCCTCTCAAACATTCCCACCAAATATCATCTGTGGAATGGATTCAACTAGAGAGGAGATCGCAAAGGCCATCAAAGATCTTAATGTCAACAAGGGTCCTGGTCCTGATTTGCTACCTCCTAGTTTCATACTCGAATGCATGGAGTCGCTTATCTTACCCGTGTATTTAATTTTCAACAAATCACTTTCTTGTGGGGTTTCCCCTCCTTCTGGAAATCATACCATCTGACCCCGATTTTTAAATGTGGTGATAGACGGTCAATTGATAATTACAGAGGTATTGCTATACTATCAGCATTGCCTAAACTATTTGAAAAAATTGTCTGTGATAAGCTCACTACTCTAATAGAACCTCTTCTAAATGAACAACAACATGGTTTTAGAAAAGGCAGGTCAACTTCTACCAACCTCGTGATTCTTGTCTCAGATGTTCTCTGTGGCATGGAAAAAGGGCATCAAATTGATACCATCTACACAGACTTCAGCAAGGCCTTTGATCGTGTTGATCATGATATTCTTCGAATCAAACTACATAAATTTGGTATCTCGGGTCTCTTATTAAACTGGTTAGGCTCTTATCTTCGAAATAGGACGCAGTACGTTAAGTTTCAGGGTATTCTATCCAAAAAAATTGAAGTTTTATCAGGTGTGCCACAAGGTAGTCACTTGGGGCCTCTTTTATTCAATATTTTCATATCGGATCTTTCTGAAGTTTTAGCAGACAACCCTCACCTTTTTTATGCAGATGATCTGAAAACGAAACAAAATAATCTCGACATTAATGTCAGTAAATGTCAAGTCATTAGTTTTTCCCACAAAATCAGTAATATAAATTTTGATTACCGCCTCAATAATGTTGCAATCAATAATGTTGACAATGTCATCGACCTTGCGGTTACTTTGGATAAAAAGCTGCGTTTTAATTTACACTGTCACAAAGTCTTAAGCAAGGCTAATAAGCAGCTTGGATTTATCAAAAGACGTGCGAAAGAATTCAAAAACCTATGGGTCACGAAGTCTTTATACATAACTCTAGTTCGGCCATTGCTCGAATATGCATGTATAGTAATATCTGGCACCCTACCTTTGATGTCCATAGCGATAGGCTCGAATCGGTGCAGAAGCGGTTCTTGCTTTTTGCGTACAGAGATCTGTATGATCCTTACGAATTTGATAATCTACCTTCATACAGATACAGGCTAAATCTCTTAAATCTATCAAGTCTATCTTCGCGGAGGATAGTCATATGCTCCTGCTTTACTTTTGATGTTATTAGGGGCTTGATCAATGTTGTGTCCCTGTCCAATAAGATCACCTTCAACGAATCAGTAAGGCAGACGAGGCACACACGTTTACTCAATGAATACCGACACCACACAGTTTACGCCAACAATGAGCCAATTTGCAAAATATTCAATAGCTTCTCAAAACACTATTCCCCAACCATTTCCCGACCTAGGTTTAAAGCTGCTCTGATTAAGGTGCTCACGTCATGAATGTCCTATCCAATTCCCTACCAAAGATGGTTATATTTTTAAAATTCGTTCATTATTGTTTATTGTACAAATTTATATAAATTGTTAAATATTAATTGTAAGTGTTTTTTTTTGTACGCCTTGTTTGGTCGAAATGAATAAATAATAGTAATTTTTGCTGAATCAGTGCTCCCCAGTTTAAAGTAAACTGCAAATTCAATTGCCATAAAGATACTCAACTTTGCGATTTTGCAAATAAACATCGGACAAATAAGAACATTTACACGCAAGTAAGTAAAAATGCTCTTTGTGTGAAGTTGCCATTAATTTTGAATGGATTAAAACAAATCAAAATGGGTTAAAAATTAATTAAACTGTATTCTAAACATTATCTTCTTAACATCTGTTTCGATTTTCACATTGACTATTGTGGTTTTTAAGTCGTAGCTTGTATCTATTGCATTTGCATACCGAGAGACATCAACAATATCAACCACATTGTTTTATTATTATGCGTTTGCATAGAAATTTAGATGCGGAAATATAGAAACGATAGCAATAAAAGATTTTGAGCGCAAAAATTATCGTCTAAAATTATAATTGTCCTTTGCATTTACTCCACAATATATTTAATTGCAAGTTTTTCCAAATTTTCTTTCATTCTAAGATTTATTGTTTGATGCTAACTCGTTATTCAAATTAAAACGTCATATGCGATAGGTATTAAAATGTCTGTCCAAAAACCTCGCTGAAGAAGTTAATGAGCTTGAGCACAGACAACAAAGGCACTGTCAATGATTGTCTCTGTGCTGAAAATGATATAATTGGTCACTATTAATTGTATTTGTGACGTTTTATAGTACTTATCATTATGCTTACTAGTAATTTTCATCTCTTATTTCATTCAGATACATTACAAATGAAGTATCAATGAAGATTATTTAACAGCCTCCGGGTTGTTGGAAATGTAGCATGTAAGTGAAGAAATAATTATGTATAAAATTTATTAACTCTATTTCGTGATATACAAATAAGTATACACCAAAACATAATTACAGATTTGAGCAATATATATGGTGCCTGAATTTTCGATTTTCATCGTTTTTTTTTCACCGTCAAACTGAAATCGGAGTTAATAACATTGTCAAGGTTAAAGCATGTCATATGTACATTTTTTCACTAAAAGAGTAATTATATGTTTGACGCTCTTATATGTCTGACATTCATTTCTATCACTTTTGTTTTCGTTATTATGAGTGGTGATTAACTTTTATGTATAATTATTTCAATCGCAGCAGGAACAATAACTTTTGAAAATTTGTGAAATGTCTTTAAACGTGAGATTAAGCCTATAAGATATGTATTCCTAAAAATGAATTTAGAATCTTTTACCATCGTTGTTTCATATTAACCAGGTCAACTCTTAAAAAAGCTAAGACGTTAATTTCCAAGCGATAAAAAATACTCGCACTTGAACTTTTTGCTTTACGATGTAAGATTTCAACTTATTTCAACTTACGATGTGAGATTACAACTATGTAGCAGGCGACAAGTACTCGTAGGTAAAATGGTGCTGACCACATGCCTAAGCGAATGTGGTTTCTTGATGATTATTGCTACTTACTAACAAGCCTTAGCGGGTATACATACTTGCTAACGAAACGGACAACATTAAATTTGTAGTATACACTTGCTTTCAAGTTTCATTTTATCTGCTTATGTACGCTGATTTATGGTCTTATATTTTTTCGGTATTCATGTGTTGTATGATCAATACAAAGGATAATAATTGAGTGTAATCTTTAATTTTAAATAAAATAAATGAAACTCCATACAAATATTATCAAAGTATAAGGAATATATTGATTTTTTTGCTCTTTTGGTCTGGGAGAATAAAACCAAGTTTTCATTTTTCCATATCGTCTTTATGATAGCTTTATTCATAGAATATAGTTTAGAGCTGTCAAAAATGACAGCTAGGTTAAAAGATTTATCCGACATTGTTTTTCTCCAATCAAAACTTGTATCTCTCGAACAGTGGCCTGAACAAACTAAATCTCAACGTCGACAAATGTCGAGTGATAAGTTTCTCCCGGAAAAATAAAGTAATAGCCAACTCATACTATCTCAATAACAACGAACTTATTAGGGTAGAACATATCTTAGATCTAGGTTTAACCCTAGATTCCAAAATGCGCTTTAACTTTCAGATCGACAAAGTCTTGTCGAAAGCGAGCAAACAATTAGGTTTCATTAAGAGGCGTGCTAAAGAGTTCGAAAACATTTGGGTTACTAAGTCTCTATATACATCACTGGTGCGGCCTCTACTGGAATACGCCTGCATAGTCTGGTGCCCAGCTTTTCAACTACAGCGACAGGCTCAAATCGATTCAGAAACAATTCTTACTTTTCGCTTTGGGGCACCTCTATAATCCATACGACTTTATTAATTTTCCCTTTTACGAATACAGGCTTGGTCTTTTAAAACTAATGACTCTTTCATTAAGAAGAACCATAATTAGCGCATGCCTAGCCTTTGACATCATTAATGGAACAGTTAGTATAGCAGCTCTCTCTAACCAAACTACATTGAACAATCAAATAAGACGGACGAGGCATACAACCCTACTTAAGGAATACCAGCACCTTACAGTTTATGGGTATAATGAACCCATCAATAGGTTTTATAGAACATTCAACAGTGTAAGTCATCACTACTCTTCAGGTATCACCAAATCTATTTTCAAAAATAACTTGACAAAGGCCCTATTAGCTTCTTAACCTATTTGCTAATTCACCTAAATACAAATAAACATTAACTTGAAATAATTTTATATTCTATTTTATTTCTTATATTATATATATTGTATCATACCTTTTTTGGCAAATAAATAAATAAATAATAAAACGTTTATCATATTTAAAAAAAAAAACCCTGCACTAGAGCATAGAACATCTTAGCAACTTCTAAAATCAGTTTTGTTTTGCTCATCTACAGCGGCCAAGAGCCAAGTGAACGAAAATTAAAGCTTCAGCTCAGCCTTCTTTGAGTCTGTTTGAGCTTCCCAACTAAGCTAGCTCCGCTATTCAAATTAACGTCATACCACGGGCCTATCCGAATTCAGCTTTTTATAACAGAATGTGACGTCAGATCAAGTTGAGCCTGTCCGAATTCAGCTATCTACGCCTTGTCATTACTCTCCTGTAAAATAGTTGACGAAGTCACGTTCTGATTTGACTTTTCGTTGGCTTGTTGATTTTTTGAGGCAATCTTACGAAGCAAAGCCATATATTTCGGTCACCTCGCCTTGGTCTGCTTCAAACTGTCAGAATAGCTCAGATACTTTGCTGACGACAGAATCTGTCCTAAAAAGCTGAAGATGAGGACAAAGACGTAAATTCCGAAAGGCTCTATATATCGATTGTTAGAACGTGGCATCACGCCTACATGTTGAACGCAAAAAATTGTTGGAAAATGCAAAATTAATACACGCGTAAAACAGTTGTGGGTCCCCACACTGCAGAAAATTGGTTTGAAGGACCAAAACTCTGAATATTAGTCCAAACTAGCGCCAAAAAGAGCATCATCGGTGGAGCGAAGTTTCTCAAATCGCAAGCAAAGCTGTTTTGCTGCAAACTGGCTTATTTTTTTTTGCAATATGTACGGAATAACGACGCATCTTGATTGCGTTTCTCTACATTAGAGTCAGTTCGTCAAAGCAATTAAATCATTCAAGATTCCATCATTGAATTGAATTCACTACAAATGAAGGTGATAGAATGATGCCGCATAGCTGCGTTTAAGGGCACAGTGCTTTATGAGCCAGTCGTAAAACAAATGGTTGAAATTTCAAATCAAAATAAATTCAATGCGATAAATGACTGAAGACTTGGCACACACTTAGGTTTCAGTTAAAGCTTCAGCACGATAAATGAGTGACGATTTGACCAACACTAAGAATCGCCGTCATACCGCTGACCTCCATATCCCATCTAGTCAGCCTCCAGTTGATATCCCTTCAATATGCTCCTGGCACGCTTTTTTCACGTTCAGCGAAGCAAAGCAGCGAAAAGCTGAATTGAATTGAATTCGAAAAACCCTTAAATGAATTCGAAAAAACCAAACGAGCCAAATGAAATTTGTGCAAAGAAGCTAGCTAAATGAATAAAAATCAATTAGCAAAATAAAAGCTTTTTGCACTGTAACTTTCGATTTAGTGACCAGATTAAAAGAAAATTTACAGAGTAGTTACATTAAGCCAAAAATGTTATAGCAAGCTTGAAACTCAGTAGCATATCTGAATCATTGAGACTGGCCCGAATGGTCTTTATCCCTAAGGGTGGCAACAAATCGTCTGACCTTCCAAAATCATGCTGAACATTAGGTCTCACATCCTTTATATAGCTTCTTAGTGAAGATGCCACTACACTAATTTCCAATCTGCCAACTTTTTCTTGAAAAGACTATATCTGCGGGCATGCAAGCAAATTGTGTGACCTATCGTCCTATATGGAGCAGTAACGCGGTATAAGAAAAAAACTGCTGTTAATAGCTTTAAAAGATGCTGATGACAGAGCAATGAGCTCCACCCCAACGGCAGTTATGGTACCCTTTATAAATATGGAACCACTACACCTAGAAATTCAAGAGGGCAAAAAAGTTACAATCATGTAACAGACCTGCAGGTATAGACCAGGAAACTTAAGTGGCCACCTTAGTATCCTGGAAGATATTCAGCTCATTATAAATATGCTGAACTCCAATGATCAACAAGGATCAAGATTACGAAACCATCAAGCAACATATAGGATCATAGCTCAAAAGAGGTGCAAAAGATGTACGCATCGCTCAAATATGGTTTGTGGTGTGGCAGTATGGATCGGAAGACCCACGCGCAAAATGCACTTCTCCTCCTTAAGAAGGCCACTATTTCGAAAGCAGGATTACCTGTTATACTGAAGGCCAATCATTTAATAAAGATAAGGGTTAATATGTACGAAGAGCAGTATTGAGATCCAATCAGATAGTCAAGTGATTCTCAAGGCAATCAATCGCAATCAAATAAACCCAGCTATAATCCTCTATATATGCATATATTCCACCTATGAATGAAAGTGGACCTCAGAATACCCATTAAGCTTATATGGTTCCTAGTCATGAGGGGCACCAAAAAACGACAAAGAGATTAGCAAGATAAAATAAAGTTTTAAATTATCATGCCTAGGCCTCACTCCGCTAGGGGCCTTTGTGAAGGGTAATACGGTCAGGGAAATTCAAACAAGGGCCAGAAGAATCAAAACCCAGCAAACAATTTAATCATTATATAAGGCTTAATTAGGTGTAATCTATTCCTTAGTGTAAAAGGCAAGTTTCTTGTAAGGGAAAAAGTCTGCATACATTTTACCTTATTTTATCCCTTATTTTAACATGGGCCATGTCATTGGTTATAAGGTATACCGTTTTAAGCATTGTATGTGCCTTATGATCAGGCTTAAACAATGATTAGGTTAAACCTTACTCTAAGGCTTACTATTGTTAATTGATAATCCTTATGTTTACGCTTACTAGATATGGTTGTCTTCCCAAACTGGTTTATTTTATTTCAATGATTAAAAAATTCGTACATGTTTAATCTATATAATTAATTACTCTCTTATACCGATTAAACACTCCGATCAATCCTTTCACTTTTCACACTTATCACTTTTTACTTTTATCACTTTTACCTATAACTTTTAAAGCGATCCTATCACTTCTGAAATTTGCAAGTCTATTCATACAAATGCCAATGCAGACCGAATTATTCTGCAGAACTATTCATTATTTAAGCCTTAGCCTGATATGCCTGATCATATTTTTTGCTGGGAAGCTACATGTTTAATCTGGAGAGCTCTAACCATTGAAAAGATTGCCTCACCTTCGATATGAAAAGAGCAAGAGAGGCAGCAGCTTTCCGTAAAAGTGGCATAAGGGCTCTATGTGGAGCTTTAGCAAGAAACGTTCCGTTGGGGAACACATCGCAAGAGTTTTTTTAGTTTCTAAAGAATTTTTTTTCAGAAGAAGGAGATGTAAGGAAATGAAAATGGCAGTGAGAATTGAAGCAATTTGCTTGAGACTGATAGTCCGGGAGCCAGCGACATATTTTGGCGACTCATTTCATCGTCGATCAAAGTATCTAATTATCTTCGATAAGGTCTAGTTAGTAACGAAAATCGACCACTTACAACCAGTTAGCGGGACAACGTTTACTGAGAGCATCAACAATATGCAATAAACATTAGAAAAAAACCTCATATAATCGTCGTTCATATTTGGAGGAGTTGTCAATTGATATCAGACATAGTCGAAAAACGACCACTTACATTTGTTTGGCGGGACAATCAACCACTTAGAAGCGCGAAAACGTGCAAAAAAATTTCAAAAATTGACTTATTTCATCGTTGCTCAAATTGGACATGGTTACAGAGGATCATGTTGCACATGTAAAAATACTGTGCTTACAGTCGATTCGCGGGACAAACCTACTTTAAGCGATCATCAAAGTCGCTGCTGCAAGAGTCACTCACTTGCAGTTTGAACGTTCAAATGCGCGCACGTGCTGTTAAATATATTTGGATGGTCTCACACGCGCTTGTCGTGTCCATTACACGAGGAATGTGACACAAAAATCATTTTTCACGCATGTAAAATCAATCTAACATCGGCATTCGATGCTCAGATACCGATATTTTGGTTATAATGCTCGATAACAAGCAATGCGTCTGGAAGAACGTTAAAATCACGTTGGCGTAAAAAAATAATGAATGGTTCATCAACCTAACTGAGTCACAGAGTTGTGTTTGGCACTTCCAGGGTTTCATGCCTTCACAGGATGCGACTTTAATCCTGCTTTGTACAGAAAAGGGAAAGTGAAACGATTAAATATTTTGCGGAGCAGCGAAGAGTACTTGAGAGGTTTCTCAGATATGTCAAAGTACCCCGATTGCGACTTTGCGGCGATATTGTCGATTATAGAGAAATATGTTTGTCATTTGTACGACAGGAAAAAACAACGGAAGTTAATAAGGTGCGAGTAGAAACGTTTTTAAAGGCCTACAAATGCAAAGAAAACGAGTAAACACCCAACATCAATGTTAGAAACTTCGATGGATCGAGCCTTCTTCCATGCAAATCGGAAATCGTTCAGCTACCCTAAGGTCCGCTTATATCGGAAAAATAAGGAGCAACTCCTATTCACAAAATATCACGGATTTGGCACCAGAGGACTGTGGATGGCAAACAAATGGAGACAAATTTGACATCAAATAGTTTCAGGGCGAACGGTTGCCAAACATCGTCGAAGACATTGTACTCAAGAAAGAAGGCGAAGAAAAAAATCCAGATGGCGAAACTTTGCCAGGTACACAATAGCAATTACAATAATAGTAAAATATTCAAGGTGCACACAATATTTTATCCGCCAGTGGTAGAAAACGCGAGTTTTCTGTCTGCCGGACATTAGAGATTCCGAGTACGATCCAGATTCTTCCGATGAAAGCGATGAAAATTAGTATATGAAAATTTTATTAAGTCACGAATAAATTTGGTAAATATCTACTTTTTTACCAATTTCATACTCATTTTCTCAAATTTTGTTTTCGTGTATACATTTATTATTGAAGTAATGTTCTGCTTCACAAAACATGGCATGATCGTTTAAAGTAGGTTTGTCCCGCGAATCGATTGTGCAATGTGCAATATGCAATATGTGCAATATATCTGTAAACATGTAGAATTTGAGCAACGATGAAAAAAGTCAATTTTTGAAAAAAATGTTGCACTTTAGCGCGCTTGTAAGTGGTTGATTGTCCCACCAAACAAATGTAAGTGGTCGTTTTTTGACATCGTCTGATGTCAATTGGTAGCCCCTCAAAATATCAATGGCGATGATAAGAGTTTTTTTTACGTACTGTTTATTACATGTTGTCAACGCTTCTGACAACAAAAGGTCTCGAGGTGCGATGTAAGTGGTCAGTTTCTGTGATGAGCACAAACAAATTGAAGACCCTGATATATTTTCATTGACGATGAAATCGGCATATTTTTACTGTCGCTGGCTCCCGGACTATGAGCGTTAGTAGTAGTAAGGGAATTTGACATTCACTTACTCCACAAGCAGAAAGATAGAGTGAGATAGAGAAAGAGATGG